>BTPG01000007.1:155168633-155398633 GCA_036245525.1 Semisulcospira habei
TAGAACTCACCTTATAACTAAGCTCTACAACTTAAAATAAAATAGACATTTTCTGGAAACAGAGCCACTGAATGGAGAAAAAAATGGGTTTCTACCAATAAAGTGGGTGCCTCTCACACAAAAACTGGCATTGCAGTGAAAATGGTTGTCCTCTTCAAATCATTCATTTTAGCATGGACTATTTTAATAAAATTAGGC
The DNA here is from genome assembly GCA_036245525.1 of Semisulcospira habei. Taxonomy (NCBI): domain Eukaryota; kingdom Metazoa; phylum Mollusca; class Gastropoda; family Semisulcospiridae; genus Semisulcospira; species Semisulcospira habei. Next base: position 155,168,832 of record BTPG01000007.1, read on the forward strand.
GTCTGTAATAAGGTAAAGCTCATGGAATATTTTATGCTTCTTTTCCACATTTATTTGATTGTTGTCATTCTTTTTTCAACTTAATGTGTATTCCTTTTTTTTCTGCATTAAAATTGTCAAGAACAGTGACACAACACACAGTGAACAAAATACCTCACTAAACATACCTCTGGTTGATTTTATTATGATTGTTTGGGTCGGGTTGTGGCGGGGGGGGGGGGGGGGGGGGGGGGGTGGGGGTGGGGTGGGGGGGGTCATCACTTTTGGTTTATAGAGCTGCTGAATGCTCTCTTATGAATGAACGATTTTCATTATCAGTGGAATCAGTAGGTCATTTCAGAGGCGCGCACCGAGTTGCACGTCGAACCACTCACAAATACACAATTAGAGTGCACCAGATGGATCCAGTTGGCTAAGTCCCACATTCCACACTATAGGACAGCTAAGACTGAGAAGCAATCGCGGCGTTTATAGCACGGTACAAGGTTTATAACTAAGAAACTATTGCTTTTAGAAGCGTGTCGGGCAAAAGTTTTTATTAAAACTGTTTTAAAAACTCTTTTAGCTCAACTTTTGTTAATGTTAAAAGTGTTTTAATTTACAAGCGTGTCGTAACTGTTATGCATCTATTCCAACGTATAGTGCTGGATATTTTTCCCATTGTCGCCTTCTCTCTTCGCTCAACACTCGACGTTCCAGTCCTTCCCTCAACCGGACAGCATTCACACAAATAATACTTTACTATTACACCTTTTGGCAACATTAGGTTTCTTTCTTTGACCTAGCATTACATCCGAAAATGGCCCATCCAAGCCTGCACTCTTTTTACTGCACTAAACGACCGACTGCAGCAGACGACGCACATAACGACGCTGACTGTGTGACGTCATTTGCATTCAATCAATTTGTGCATACAATCCAAGAGGAGATGCAGCCAAAACCAAAGCATTCATAACACCCACAAACCTACAAACAAAGTAACAAGTTGAACCAAAAGGTCGGGCAGGACACAAGACAACAGGAGCCTCACCCAAAGTCTGTAGTCCTCTCTCACACTGAGCACTCATACAATCACTTCACTTCATAGCAAGTTGCTCGCATACAAATATATTGCCCAAGTCCCTGGCACACTTACATTGCTCTCAAATTTGCCAATAGACTTGACCTCCCACCACATGACCCCAAAAGCACAACACAACTCAACAATATTTTATTACAAAAAAACCTCACGCTCTAATAACAAACCTCATTTTGCATCAACATAAACAATTTACTCCCTCACACAACAATACCCCCCCCACCCCCCCCCACCCCCGCCCCCTCCTACCTTTCGTATCTCTCCGTTTCACTTCAGCTCACAGACGCAGTCGAACAATCAGGTATTAAGTTATTTATAGCTGAGAAGGGAGATGTCGCACACACACACACCCCCATTTTAGGGGTTTTGTGCACACACACACACACACACACACACACACACACACACACACACACACACACACACACACACACACACACACACACACACACAATGCTGGGGCAAATTCACAACACTAGCGGAGTGTCTTTTAAACACAAAAGTGCATGTAAAAACCCCAAAATGAGAAAAACTGAATTTTTTTTTCATTTTTATGACTTGTTACCGCAAGACAATGCAGAAACAACCTCAGAAAAAAATGGGTGTCTGACTTGGGCACCCAGAATTTTACACACACCCATTTCCGGCCAAGATGGCGCGGCGACCGATAGAGCCAAAAATAACTGAGCTCCGACAATGTTGCTGGAAACTGGACTAAATGAAACATCAGAATTACCAGAACAAGGCGTCAAACCCGGACAAAAACTCCTGAGGGAATTGACGAACCACGATCGCCCCAGGACAACGAGAGGGAAAGAGAGAGTGAAGATAATTGTCCCGACATACAGAAGCAAGATAACCGCCGCCACTTGAAGGACAACGGGGACGAGAGCTTTCAAACTGTTGTAGACCACCTGAAGGCTACCGTTAGCCTACTTACGCAACAAGTGGCTCTCTTGACGGAGCAGGTGCAACGTCTACAACCTGGCTTCAGCAGAGGAGTCGACGTCTCGACCCAAACGGACATCAAAGACCGACGTGAACTGACCTACAAGGCAGCGGTCAAGTCCACCTCCACGGCCAGGGTCAAGACAGACAAGCCTGCTGGAGCCACTGCAGCTGCTCCGTCACGTAAACTGGCTAATAGTTCGTCTTCTTCTTTATCCCATTCCGCTCCTTCAGCTTCCCAAACAAAGGTAAGCGGAATACATAAACAAAAGGGACAGGAATGTCGAAATTTCAATCATCGAAAAAACATGAAAAGAAAAGGGGAGACTGCCAGTGCTAATATTTTAGGAAGGTTACAAAGTAAAGTAGATAATAGCACTGTCAGGGGAGAGAAATGTTCATGATCGACCAGTGATCATAGATCTACTGTGGCCAAAGCACAAAAAAAAGAGATAGGAAAGAGAGGGGGCGCTAAAAAAGTGACTGAAAGCAATGCATATGGAAGCCCCCCCCCCCCCCCCCCGAAGGGGGGGGGGGAGGGGGCGTATCACATATCCCACTGTTCCAGCCACTCAGTGCATGGAAATTTAAATCTAGGTCCCCCCAAGGGGGATCCAGATATTTAGCCGGTGTAGACAGCTGTTTCGGTCTTGGCGACCTCTTCAGCACACAATCGGCGATACTAACTGCCATTCTTTCTGTGGCTCTTTCAGGATCAGTCTCTAGCACCCATTACTATTCGGGGCTATCTATCTATGGTGGCAGATACATACCGCCATTTGGGACTACCCGATCCGGGTTCATGCAAAGATCTCTCCGATCTTATGGCTCATTTTGACCTTCAGAGACCTGTCACACGCTCCCTACTACCTCGCTGGGACCTCGCGTGGGTCTTAACATGGCTGAACACTGCCCGTTTTGAGCCCCTGCATTTGGCGAGGTTCTCTGACTTGACTCGAAAAACGTGCTTCTTACTGGCTCTGGCCACTGCCTCTCGTGTGGCCCATACAGAGTAAGTATCACTATGCTCATGAGGCCCAACAACTTAGTATCGCCGATGGTGTGCTGAAGAGGTCGCCAAGACCGAAACAGCTGTCCACACCGGCTAAATATCTGGACCCCCCTTGGGGGGACCTAGATTTAAATTTCCATGCACTGAGTGGCTGGAACAGTGGGATATGTGATACGCCCCCCTTCGGGGGGGGGGGGGGCTTCCATATGCATTGCTTTCAGTCACTTTTTTAGCGCCCCCTCTCTTTCCTATCTCTTTTTTTTTTTGTGCTTTGGCCACAGTAGATCTATGATCACTGGTCGATCATGCACATTTCTCTCCCCTGACAGTGCTATTATCTACTTTACTTTGTAACCATCGAAAAAACATCATTGGAGATGACGTCAAACGCCAACATGCGTCATCATTTCAATCAAAGACCGTAACAATGCCAAAAGTAGCAATTTTTCATGATTCCACTTTGAAAGGAGTGCGCTCTACCCAGCTTGGAATCTCGTACGGTTTGTCCGTATCAAAGATAAGCGCCTTCACTGTTGAAGATATTTTCAAAGCAACGGACAGCATCAAGGAAGACGTCGATGCTGTCGCGATACATACTGGGGTAAATAACATTAAATCTTCAAATCCACGCACTGCTGGGAAATCATTTGTAACAACAGTGTGTGATCTGAAAAAGAAATTTCCTGCAGGCCATATAGTATAGTAGTCAGCAAGATTGCCCCATGCAGGGATATTCAACTGAACATAAAACGTGAGATTTTCAATGCCACGGTGGTGTCAGAACTTATTGAGGACCAGAACATTTCCGTAATTCATCATGAAAACATTAACTCTAACTTTCATCTGCGGGACTCAATACATCCAAATGCAAGGGGGTCTTCTACTTTTGCACGTAACATCGGGAGACATTTATCAAACTTGTTCTGGGAAAAACCAAAACGAACATTGAGTTACCACTATCCCAAACATCCCAATGGATACTATGATTGCAGGGGTCACTGGTATTCTTACTAAGTTTCTGACCGAATGAAATATACATAAGCTAACTGATTATCATTTCAAATGTGGTAAAGTTAACAACATTATCAAGTCCGGTTCGAAAGCAACTGTGAAATGATATCCAGATGGTTTAGTTCTAGTTTTTGATTTCATACTGAACTGTTTGAGATATACCGATTCTTGGTGTTTTGAAAGTGCTCATTTTGTTTTGTATTAGTTTTTTTGTATTTTGGTTTTTTTTTTTTTTGCTTTCCTTCTCCTTCAGTTGACCTCCTTTCGCTACAAGGAGGTCACTGACCATGAAGAGGAGCACAAGCAATATGAAAGTGTTTCAGTGGAATTGCAGATCTATTTCAACAAATTTCCTATCCTTCGAGAATCACATTTTACAGTCAGAGTATTGTATATTAGCGTTACAATCTCTGAATGTAGAAGGTAAAAAAACTCCCAAAACTTCGAGGATATTATTATCCTCTTCTATACCATTATGACCCTATATCGAATAAAGTCCAAACTGCGTTATACATTAGCGATGACCTAGAATATTGATCACTAAATACGTACTTTATAACCAAAGATCTAAATGATATCTATATCACTGGGGCCATGGTAAAAATTAATAATCAAAATACTTTAAATGTGATCTCCGTATATCTACCTAGAGGGCCAAAAGATGACAACACTGACTGGCTAAAAAATATTGATTCTCAGCAGACGACTTCCTGTCAATGGATGGTCCTAGGAGATTTCAATGCTCATGCACCGTTCTGTGAGTCTGGATAGTTACAAGCAATCGTCTAGTAGAAAATATTTCAGACTCTCAGTTAATCATTTTAAATGATGGTAGTATCACTAGAATCCCAGATGTTTATACTCATAAGGCATCTGCTCTTGATATACCACTAGTAAGCCCAACTCTGGCAACAAATTGTACTTGGATCACTGAGGAAGATTGTTTGGGAAGTGATCATCTTCCAATCATTATACAATTAAACGTTAAAGTTAAAGATGAATATTGCAATATTGAGGACAGAATTCCAAAGTTTCAGTATGTCAATGCTAATTGGGAACTGTATGAGACAATCTTGCTGTCCCATGACATTGCAAGTATAGAACATGAAAGTATACATACATCTTATGGAAATATTACAAAAGCTGTTCTTTCTGCTGCGGAGACGTCCATACCAAAATGCAAAGGAAAATCAAAAGGTAAATATTCAGGTAATGTTTGGTGGAATAAGGAATGTAAACTAGCAGTAAATATTAAGAAGGCACACTTTAAAAAATGGATAAGAAACAAATCTGAAGAGAATTTTAGGGAAATGAAGAAAACTAAAATACACTGTAATAGAATAGTGGCGAGAGCCAAAAAGATTCACTAGGCTGAGTTCTGTAAAAATGAAGTGTCTGAATCAAAAGATACATATAAGGTTTGGAGAAAAATATCAGAATTACAAAATGGATACATATTACAAGTGTATCCAATCGCAGTAGAAGGCAACACATTTCCTAGTGCAGTAGATAAAGCGGAGGCCTTTGTTAATATGTTTGCAGAAAATAGTCTCACATCAAGTCTCAGTTTATCAAACATAACCCACAGAAAGCAAGAAGAAGTCAAAGCAGATTATCGAGATCCAGTTTCTACTCATTCTCAGTATATCAATGCTCCAATTCAATATAATGAATTCCTAGATGTTTTACAGTCGTTTGCTAATACCTCTAGTGCAGTGGGTATAGATGGGATTTCTTACCAACTACTTTATCATTTACCTGAGTCGTGGAAAAAAACTACTACATACATTTTACCAAAAATGTTGGTTTAATGGATCTCTTCCTACTATCTGGAAGCAGTCAATACTCAAATCGGGTAAAACACGTACATTGATTTGTAGTTATAGACCTATTGCACTAACATCACAAGCTTGCAAAGTAATGGAAAAGATTCTTTTAAATCGGTTATTTCATTACTGTGAAAAACATGATATAATTCCAGTTCATCAAGCTGGTTTTTGGAAAGGTAGATGTACGACAGACCATTTAGTTAAACTCATTTAGTTAAACTCACAAATAACATTATAAAACAATTTTCTAGAAGAAAAAGTATACTAGCAACCTTTTTCGACGTAAAAAAGGCTTATGATAGTGTTTGGCATGCTAGATTATTATACAAAATAAAACAGATTGGCATAACCGGGTTTATGTATGAGTAAATTAAAAGCTTTTTGTCTGAAAGATTTGTCTGCACCAAAGTTTGTAAAAGTTATTCAACCTTTAAGAAAATAGATATGGGTATTCCGCAGGGATCAATAATTTCACCCTTTTTATTCACTGTGTTAATTTACGACCTCCCACAATCTCTCTCACAGGACACAACTGTGGTACAATATGCAGATGATATGATATCAATATGCTCTGATCAACCGGACTAATTGGAGAGAGCGCGAGTGGCGAGTGAGAATGATTGTGTACATCAGTTTTAACTGTACAGATCTCTCTCTCTCTCTCTCTCTCTCTCTCTCTCTCTCTCTCTCTCTCTCTCTCTCTTGTGTGTGGTGTGTGTGTGTGTGTGTGTGTGTGTGTGTGTGTTTAGTCTAGTAACTGACATCAAGACAAATTCAATGTTTTATTGTTTGTACATGAAACATATGGCAATAAACCATCTTATCTTATCTTATCTTGTCTTATCTTAAACACTAATCTCAGAAAACGTACCCCAAAAAGAATCGTAGATTACGTTCAAAAAGTTTATCAGATTGAATTGGACAAATTATCAAACTATATGAAAGAAAATGGTCTAGAACTATCTGGGGAAAAAACATGTCTAATGCTTTTCAATAATGGGGAAAGTGCTAATACATTACCTAACTTATCCCTAAACGGGACGCCTTTAAACTACCAACAAAGTGTAAAGTTTTTAGGCGTACGTTTTACATCAAAATTATCATGGAGAATTCATATTGAAGCCATATTAAATAAGGCAAGAAAAAGACTTAACTTGTTAAAAATTATAAACTCACAACCATGGAGTCAGGACATTAAAACTGTTTTACACCTTGGTACATCTTTAGTTCGATCAACACTTATCTATGGTCAGGAAGTCTACTTTTCTGCCCCAGCTACACTTCTACAGAAGCTGCAAAGCATTGATAGTAAAGCAGTTAAATTAGCCCTTGGAGTGCCGGTTCATACTAATACTGTAAAAACCTACAAAGAAGCAGGTGTTCTGTCTTTATCTGACCAACGTAAATTAGCAACTGCAAAATACATTGTCCGAAGCCTGTCCGTCAAAAATTCAGTACGTGCAGACATATTTTTAGATGCAGATGTGGATTTCCCGAAGAGAGCGCAAACCATCCCGTATCTTTTACCTATACGTAACTATGTCAAAGATGCTATAGAAAACTGCAATATAGATATCAAGACTATTCCCGTTTTACCAGTAACACCTACTATTCCTCCCTGGGAACATATTAATGCTACTTTCGATATAGATTACACAGATTTGAAAAAAGATGAGCATGTGAACGTTTTAGCAAATTTAGTGAAAGAAAATTTTTTACAAACAAGATATTTTAAACATTTGAAAATTTTCACAGATGGGTTGTCTTAGATTCTTCAGACTGTGGTGCAGGCTTTGTTATTCCTGATCTCAAAGTGAAGAAATCTTTTTATCTTGGTAAAGGATTTTCTATATTTACGTCTGAACTGTATGCGATTCTCATGGCACTAAATTTTATTCAACTTCTACCTTATGATATATTTAACATTTTGATCTGTGTCGATTCTAAATCTGTCCTATATAGTCTAAAAAGCTGGGATTGTAATACTAGAAAAGACCTAGTGTATGACATAAAACATATTATGAGCTGTATTATGTCCAGAGGAATAGGGATCGATTTTCTTTGGGTACCGTCACACTGCGGAATTTATTGGAATGAAATTTGTGACAGACTAGCAAAAAAGGAGCTATAAATAGAGAAAACTCAGCAGTTTGTAATAATATGCAATTATCTCTACATGAAATGCACTCTGTGCTAAACAGTTTTTTTTCTCACAAAGATGATATGAAATATGCTTATCATGTTCCTCCTTGTTCAAGGAAAACAGCTTCATTGATATATAAGTTAAGACTAAATTCTTGGAAAACAAAATTCGCAAAAGACATCAAATGCGAGTGCTTAAGCCCCATCTCTGTTAAACATATAATATGTGAATGTCCTATTATACTGAATCTGTTGACAAAAAAATAACATAACAGTTGATCACTTAGCAGACAATTTGTATGACATCTTACATAGAAATATTGCAATTTCAATAGTTAATATAATAATTCATAGTCCGGTGGGTAAACTATTATAATAAGTAATTTGTGTGTGTAGTTGGATGTTAATTATTGCTATTCTTTGATACTCACAAGTTGTGTGTTTGGTTGTTGATATCTTTTTTTTTTTTTTGTTTTGTTTTGTTTGTCTAATATCACCAATGTGTGAAAACGTTAAATAAATTTCTGATTCTGATTCCGACACACCCATTTTCCATAAGGATGGTAAAGACAGTCACCCATTTTAGGGCTTTTGTGCACACACACACACACACACACACACACACACACACACACACACACACACACACACACACACACACACACACACACACACGCACGCACGCACGCACACACACACACACACACACACACACACACACACAACACACAATGCCTGGAGAAAAAATACAAGAAAAAGAAAAGTAGTTAACCCCATCCAAGTCTCCAGGGCAGACCCGGGCGGGAAAAAGTACAAAGTAATAATACATTTACAAGAGAAAAATGTGTAAACTGAAATCAATGTAAGGATCATTAAGGCTCCATCTGTCACTGTGCTTCCGGACTTGATGCGTGTATGGTTACATACCAGCTAGAGTACTTGTCCACTTTAAACAGAATACGAATAAACTTGTCCATGATGAACAGAATGAGAAAAACATGTTAGTTTCATTTGTTGCCCCACAGAAATCTGTGTTAAAGTTTATACAACACTGATATCAGTAGCCACAGCCGTCGTCAAACTTCTTCACACATTATCTCTTACAAGACGTGGACCGCGTTCCACTAGTAATTTTAGGACGCGTCCTATTAACGACTGTATATTAACTGTGGCAGATGGTCGACCATGATAGTTCAAGGGTAGTGCCAGATTAACTTGGCGCCTCTAGGCGCCAAGCTAATCTAGCACTGCCCTTGAACTATCACGGTCGACCATCTCCCGCTGTTGGGTGTCCGTGCTGAATGGAAAAGAGTATGGTGAAGATGAGATCAGCCCCTTTAAGTGTTTTTTTTTTCTTGACGATTGTTATTTAAACGTGGCGGTTTCAAGAGCAGTCCTAGTCTAGTGTCAAAGTTCTATCGCGGGGCGTAATGCTCATTATAAGTAAGAGTAGCCCGCATTCAATAGCGATGCTGTCATGGAATTGGTGTCAAGAAACTACATTGTATTGAAAGGGGATGATGTTCCCTCGCCTTGAGTTCACTTCTGTATGTCTGTTTGGCCACTGTGTGTGTAGTTTTGTAATATGGTTTATTTACACACAATAATTTTCCTGTAAGTGGGCGTATAAATTACTTTACATATAATATGCAAATTCGGTTATGGGTTCATTTACTGGACTAACTTAGGTTTTTCGGCCAACAAACAGTTAAATATTAATGAAACCGTGCTTCTGTAAAATTCCTGTGATCCAGATCAAGGCCTTACCTGTCCTCTACACAAAGTAAGGGGAGCCTACTTCCCAACAGTGAGGAAGGAAATGTAGCAACAAACTCCAAGCAAAAGACCTCCACTAACAAATATGAACACTTTGTGAATTAACTGGAGGATCCTCCAACAGGTAAAAAGCACTTTGAGCAACATGAAGGGACCTACCAACAAGCATGGACCTTTTTGTGACGTAATAACCGGACCTAGCAAGTGTTAACCCTTTGGCTGTCGGCGGCGTTCTTTGCCGAGGGAATTACGACAGAAATTACATCGACAAAGAGCGCTACCGACAGCTAAGGGTTAATCAGTTATTTTGAGCTTTGAGATGGGCATGTTATAATAAATATGTTACGCTATACGCTTTGTTCAGCATCAAGTATGAAACGTTTTGTGAAGCCAGAATGGTGTCTGTCACCGTCGCCGTATGAACCATCAGTGTGCTGGTCTGTTTTTTGTTTTTTTTTACCTTACGGCCTAGAGCCCAGCACACACATTGTGAAACAACAAGGGGATCTGTCAGCAAGTATGAAGCCCTATGTGAAGGCATTACGCGATCCACTCACAAGACTGTAAGAACCATTGTGAATGGGACTAATCTTTACAACAGACATATATACAAGTCGTCTTTGTTAGACGTAGCGAAGACGTCCAACAAAACCGCAACACTATTGTGTGCCATATGTTATTTTCAGCGTGTTTTATGTTGTTTGGATTGATTCATTGATGTCAGCACGTTACAGTGTATCAGCGGTGTATGTACTTGTTTGAACATTAAAAGGCAGGTCAACATTGAATGAATGTTGTGTGCTGGCCTGTGATTTTGGACCTTACGACTGAAAATCGTAATGTCCAAAATCACAGTCCAGTACACATAGGCCTATAAATCTTTTATGTCATCATTTTGAATCGACAGAGAGCTTGATTCGTTATCATAGGTTATCAGAGTGTGTGCCTACTGCAGATTATCTCCCTTAGGTCAGTCTTTTCACCTGCAGGGGATTTCTACCAATGTTTTCCAAATGCCATAACTTTTTAAAATTTTAACAAGATGGTATGACCATAACCCACAAAGTCCCTTCTATATGAGAGCCGTCCTCGCTGTCAATGGTCTCTACCTTTTGTCTTTGACCTGATTCTGATGTTGAATTATCTCCTATTGAAAAAAGTCTCGCAGATCTGCCAATGCGTCAGTGAGTTCTATAACGGGCGCAGGATATACGCGTCATTGATTTGTCAAACGTCATTTGTCATGACGTAAGTTTTCGTTTTTACGTAATTTTATATTTTACGTGATATGAGTTACACTTTCGCTTCATAGGCGTGAGAAAATAGTGACAAAACTAAAACGTCACGTTACAGTTTCAGTCTTGCTATAATTTGAGTTAAAGCAGGTTGACTTTACCAAACTACAAGTTATACTAAGTACACGGGTCACCTACAAGCTCTTCTGAAAGCGCGTCGATTATGTGTGCGTGTTAGTGCCGTGCATGCCCGCGCACTCCAAACATCTCCAAGAGGCATAGATCCTCATGTGCCTGGAGGGCGCATGCAGATCTATTCCTCCTGGATATGCGCGCATGTTTGTGTGAGAGAGAGAGAGAGAGAGAGAGAGAGAGAGAGAGAGAGAGAGAGAGAGAGAGAGAGAGAGAGAGAGAGAGAGAGAGAGAGAGAGAATGACGTCATATTTAGACTATATAGAGTATTATGTCAGTGTCTGCGTGGTGACGGAGTTGCCTCTTTTACGTCACCGCCACTGTCTGACTTTCTCTAGAAGTCAAGGTTTTTAGTGTTTTAATTCTTTTCTGAACAGAATTAATGTTTACTAAACAAGTTGAAAGGATACAAAGCTGGCTAACGAACTCGTCCAATGTCTTTTTGCAAACTTGTTATCTGCAAAAGTTCAAGTAAATATGACAAAAATTACGGACTCTAATCTGGCTCAACCGACTTTCTATGAACTGTTGTTTATGTCTTCAATGAGACATTCGTTTACAATATGCTCGGAGGCTCTCTTAGCCACCACCTTACAAAACTTTTTTTCGCCAAGTTTGAAGCTTGTGTGTACAGAAATATCGGAGATTCTCTTGTTTACATACATACGCACACACATACATACACACGCACATACATACGCACATACGGCGCTTCGCGCCAAATGTACGTGCAGCAGCGAGGGTAGCGTAACTACACATGACGTAATTTTTATCTTGTTACTTCAGTTGTTAGAGGTTTAGCCTGCCCGCCTTTGACATCATGGACATGCTATTAAATTCGCCCCCCGCGACCCGTTATAAAAAGTCCCTTCTATAAATAGAAGGGACTTAAAACACTTACTGTTTATTTTTTATATTATTTATTTTTGTGTAATAGAATGAGCCATGAATATGTTACTTATTATTGTTATCAACAACCTTTCTTTACGTCTGTTTATTTTATTTTAAACATTACTTTCAGGATATTGCATTGTGTATTATTATGCTCGTCATTATGTTTTGAATGAAATTTCAATATATCATATTTGTAATGAATGTACATGAAAAAATAAAAATAAAACCTTGTGATTCCCCTTGGTTTGAGTACTGACAATTCTGCCAGCGCTAGACTCACCTATCTGGTTTGTGAGTATCATGAAAAAATAGCAATGTTGAAAAGTAAATCTGTACAGAGGATATTAAAGCGATGTCCTCAATAGCAGGCTTGCTCGAACTGACCGAACGATGTATTTCTCATTTGAACACCTTTTCTGAACTTGAACAAGATTTACTGTTGATAGGCTGACGAATATGCGTGTATTTGTGTCAGCCGCTTGCAATGTGCTTTTTATATTGTTATCAAGAGACTTTCCTTGCTTTCTGTTTAAAACTCATTTACTTTTGTCTCAAGATGTTTCACTGTATATTATGTTTGCTATTTTGTTTTCGAATCAGCTGCGAAAATATTTTTGTGAATGTACATGAATACACCAGCAGTGCTAAAAGGAAAATCTGTGCAGAGCTTATTTATGGTTGAAGCTGTCTACTTGTCAATAACTTTTCCTTCAGAGCGGCGTTAAACCATAACATTTACTCACCCACTCACTTTGTACTTCACATTTAGAGAAATTCCACTGATTTATATGATTGCTGTGTACATTTGTTCAAAACATAGAGAGTGTGCAGCTGATAGTGATTAACCAAAGTATACGGCTATAAAAAACAATGCAAACACTTGTGTAATGGTTTCTCTGCATACTGGTGACTGAGAAGCATGTAGACTCATTCCACACAGGGAACACTCACCCGAAAATTGGAATATGTGAATAAGGAGCGCGCGTATCCACGTGTCAAAGTTCATTGTTTTATTTATTTTATTTTTTTATTATTTTTTTTTAACCACAGACAAATTTAATGACTGATGTTCAGAGTCTGCAAACAACAAATACTAAAATTTATATATAAACTTGGTTTACAAAAAATAATTCTAAACGACAAAATAAATAAATAAATGTACATGCAGATAAAACCAAGCAAGTAATTGTGATAGCATTTTTTTTTAAATTTAATTTTTGAACATTTTACAAGATTAGTGACATGAACACCTAAGGACGGCGTACAAGTACAACACAAATACACAAGAAATAGAATCCACCAACTTATAGTAACTTACGTTTAAAAAAACGTGATGCCTCTTTGTGGAGAGAGAGAGAGAGAGAGAGAGAGAGAGAGAGAGAGAGAGAGAGAGAGAGAGAGAGAGAGAGAGAGAGAGAGAGAGAGAGAGAGAGAGAGAGAGAGATGATGATGATGATGATGATGATGATGAAACTTTATTTTTCAACGGTAAAAAGTTTTGACAGAAAATAAATCGTCATTTTACAAACTTGCCGTTGCTAACATCTACAGGATAAATAAAAAATAATTAAAAAATAAAATAATTAAAGAAGGGAAACTATAAAAATATATATTTACATACAAAACCAATAGCATCATTATATACAGAAAAAATAATAACCCTCATCACACACACATGCACACACGCACGCGCGCCGCTCACACATACACCCACACGCACAAACAAACACGAGCACACACACGCGCGCACACATTTAAAAACCATCTGTATGAAATACATGAGGTACAGGAAATATTACAGTACCTGAGAAAAGTACTAAGTTTGACTCAGGTAATCAAAAAGTTTTGTTTTAAAACTTCCTGGTGAGGTAATAGTTTTCAAATGTGCAGGGATAGAATTCCAAGCAAACGGACCAGAGAATGACATACTAGTTTTAAAAAGGTCGATTCTTGGCAGTGGTAGGGGTAAGGTATTGTTTTTTTTTAGGTCCGTTCACGTTCTTGGTGAGATATAAATTTAGTGATTAGATACTGGGGTGTCATATTATTCAGTATCTTATGCATAAAGACGCATTTGTTTAATGTAAGTTGCTGACGCAGACCGAGAATGTTTAAATGTCTAAATTTGTCTGTGGTACGGATGGGGCGTCTATCTATCATTTTTACAGCTCTTTTGTATATGGAGTTTAATCTCTTCATGTGGACCTCACTGCAGCCGTCCCACATTGTGGAGACGTAATCAACGTGGGACTTTATATGAGCATGAAAAAACAATTTACGGGTATTTGTATCCGTTACATGTCTAAGCTGGGACAATAAGAAAGTGTTTTTAGCAATGGTCTTACAAACAGCATTTATATGGGTCTCCCAGCACAGTTGTTCATCCACATGTATTCCTAAGAATTTACGCTCAGTGACTTGTTCAACAGGTTCAGCGTTTAATTGTAATTGTAATGGCTGTAGTCGGCGTTGATGTTTTTGCCGCGTGGCGATTAAGATACTTTTTGTTTTTGCTGGGTGAAGAACCATATGGTTCTGTCTACACCACTCAGATACCTCATTGAGACTGCATTGTAAACTATGGCTAATGTCCGTCGTTTTTTTACCAGAAACATGAAGACTCGTATCGTCAGCAAATAGATTACAATTAACGTCCGAATTAGTGATATGCAACGGTAGATCATTAATAAATAGTATGAAAAGAAGAGGGCCCAAAATAGACCCCTGGGGGACGCCGTATTTTACATTTCCTTGGTTAGAGTATCTTCCATGGGCGTACACCATTTGTTTTCTGTCTTCGAGATATGATCGGAAGAATGCTATAGCGGTTGCGTCCAACTGATAAACTGTTAGCTTATTTAGGAGAATGTCATGGTCCACAAGGTCAAACGCCTTTTTAAGGTCTAAGAAAACTGCACCTGACATCAGGCTTTTATTGATTGATTCCAGCCAGCTGTCTACAATATGTGTCAGTGCTGACTGACAAGAATGTTTCGGTCTAAACCCAGACTGGTGAATATTTAGTAATTTACCTTTTTCGAGAAAATCAAGGAGATGTTTTTGAATGTGCTTTTCAAGGGGTTTTGACAAAGCTGACAGAAGGGAGATTGGACGATAATTATTAATATCTTCAAGATCTTTAGATTTAGGGATTGGGATTACCTTTGCTTCTTTAAGAATGATTGGAAATGAACTTTGCTTTATGCAGAGGTTGAAAATATATGTTAGTGATTCTACTGTATAAGGTAATGAGATTTTGAGGCTTTCATTATCAATACCATCAATGCCAGCAGACTTTTTGTTGGGCATGCTAGAAATATATCTGCCGACTTCCGCAACTGCAATAACAGGGATGGTGAAAGTATTTGATATAGGGTTTTTTTTTTTTTTTTAAGTGTTCTCTGAGAGAACTCGGCACTTCATACGGTTTACTGTTATTTGCAGCTGCCAATGCCAATATTTCGGCTGTCGTTAAGAAATGGTTATTTAATATATCAGCTGACATATGAGATGGGATATCGGGTGCTGATTTACCCTTCGTTATGACGTTCAGAGCTTTCCAAACAGATGCCGTGTCCTTTTTGTCTCGAATCATTTGTTGGAAAAAAGACTTCTTAGACGCTCTAACTAAATATTTGACACGATTGCGTTGTTTTTTGTATTCTTCGTACTTTTGCTCTTTTTTCAGTTTGTCTCTAAATGACATGGCCTGCTTGATATCCGCTGTTAACCACGGTGGTATGGTGGAATGTTTAACTCGTTTTTCACGTATTGGCGCATGTTTATTGAGGACACTGAGAAACAGATCCATCCAGCACGACAAGGCACTGTCAGGAGATTGGTGATCATAAACCTCAGTAAACGGAGCATTGTGCAGGTCCCACAGAAATTCGTCTTTATTAAAGTGTTTAAAGGAGCGATATTTTATTAGTTTTATGTCTTTTAGTTTTTTGCTTGTCTAGTTTCATGGAGACGTTACAACATACTGGGTTATGGTCGCTGACAGCTAAGGAGGGAACCTGCACATTTGATATTTTATCGTCATTTGTCACGTAAATGTGATCAGTTAAGGTTGAGGATGTAGATGTGGTTCTAGTGGGTTTTTTTTAACTAATTGTTTTAAACCGAATAAGGCTGTTGTTGATGCCCATGCAGCATGGTGCCCTTTGGGCTTAAGTAGGTCAATGTTAAAGTCGCCCAGAAGAACAATGTTATCTTTACTTTGATTAACTTTATCCATCATTTCTACGAAGTCATCATACCAGTACCAGTTGGCTGCTGGATTTCTATAGATAAAGCCAATCAAGACTGTGAGGGATTTAGATGTTTTCACCTCGACCCATAAACTTTCAACTGAAAGTGATGCGATAGAGGGAGCATTTTTAAAGTTTTAAGCTTTTCGTCAGTTGTGAGTTCGGGAACAAGAACAGGAAATATAAGCTTAGCAGCTCTCCTACGCAGGGAGTTCAGCCTTTTCAAATGTACATCACTGGAACCATCCCACACTGTTGATGCATAGTCTATGTGCGACTTGACATGAGCATTGTAGAAAAGAAGACGCGTATCTGTGTCAGTAATTGTTTTCAATTTTGACAACATATACAGACTTCTGGAGACCCTTTTGCACACATTGTTAAAATGCAGTTGCCATTTAAGCTGAACATCTATAGTGACCCCCAAGAGGCGGTGGTGTGATACTTGCTCAATTTGGCTGCCGTTTATAGACAGACTGAGAGAGAGCGGGCATAGCTGGTGCTTTTGACGTGTGATTATAACCATGCATTCTGTTTTTGACGGATTCAGGGACATGGAGTTGGAATGACACCAGTCGGTGACCTCATGCAGAATTTCCTGCAGACGCGTGCTAATTGCAGCTACATTTTTGTGAGGAGTGGTTAGTGTGCAGTCGTCAGCAAACATGTCACAAGAAATATCGCGGCAACTAATATGCAGTGGAAGGTCATTGATAAATATGCAGAACAGCAATGGCCCGAGGACAGAGCCCTGAGGCACGCCGCTTTTGACGAGACCATACGAGGAGTAGGATCCATTTAACAGTACTCATTGCTTCCATCCGCTTAGATATGAAGTAAACAATGAGACAACATCTGCATTGCAGAGATATGCTTGAAGTTTTGACAATAGAATGTTATGATTTACAAGGTCAAAAGATATCTTAAAATCAATAAAAATCGACCCAGTTATTTGGGAGTTATTCATGGATGCTTGCCACGCATCAGTAAGTCTTGTTAGTGCCGTGTGGCAAGAACGCTTGGGTCGAAAGCCGGACTGAAATACGTGCAAAAGATGACGACTCTCCAAATATTGATAAAGGTGTTTGTGCACGTGTCTTTCAAGAGGTTTGGAAAGGCTGGATAATATTGAAATGGTTCTATAGTTGTTAACATCAGAGAGATCTTTTGATTTAGGTAAAGGGATAACCTTGGCTTGCTTCAGTTCTGATGGAAACATATTTTGTTGGATGCAAAAGTTATAAATATACGTAAACGATTCTACTGTATAGGGAAGAGACAGTTTCAGGATTTTAGGGCTGATCTCGTCAGGTCCCGCTGATTTTTTGTTTTTCAGTGACCCGATCAGTTTTCCTACTTCATACACAGCTAGAGGCGGTATAGAAAAGGGTTAATTTTCTTCATTTTTTTTTTGTCCCACTGGCACTTAAAGTGATCGGGGAAATAGAAAAGGGGGGTTTCTCCTTAGTTTTATGCTTACAGAATTTAAGCAGGGCCTCCGGGCATGTGTAAGACGCGTTACCGCTTGAGGGTATGATTGACTCGGGAACAGACAGAAAATGTTTATTAAAAGTGTCTGCAGTAATACTAGAAGGAATGGCTGACGATTTCTTGCTGTTACCTCGGGTGACGAGATTAACCGCGCGCCAGAGTGCGTCAGTATCTCTGTCTTCTTTAGTCATTCGTTCAGAGAGAGACTTTTTGAGGCCTGCGCACCATAGACTTGACACAGTTATGTTGTTTTTTGTATTCGTTAAATAGCTTGTGTCTCCTTAAGTCATTTCTCAATTTCATAGCTTCGATTATTTCTTATGTTAGCCAAGGCGGTAACGTATTTGTTTTTAACCCGCTTTTACCAGCTTTCCTATCGAAAGTGTAGGCGCCTTTAAAATATACATTATTATTATTATTATTATTATTATTATTATTATTATTATTATTATTATTATTATTATTATTATTATTATTTTTTTTTTTTTTCCGCAAAGGGGCGTGTTTGTTAAGTACTCTTGTAAAGAGCCCATACCAAACAGTCAGAGCCTTTTCAGGGTCAGTTTCGTTATTAACGACATTAAATGGTGTTTGATCAAGGTCTGCTAAAAAAGCAGACTGATTAAACTGTTTAAATGAGCGATACGTTATAGTTGTGTGCCCTTTCTTACGATGCACTGGCAGTTTTGTTGACCATGAACACACAGTAGGAAAGTGATCACTGATGCTGAGGTCAGGAACTCTAACATTGAATACACTAAGGGGACGGCTGGTGTAAATGTGATCAATGAGTGTTGCGGTTGTTTTTGTGATCCTAGTAGGGGCCGAAACTAATTGTTCTAAGCCGGTTTGTGTGGTGATGCAATCCCATGCGGTATGGGGCTTCAACATATCTATGTTAAAGTCGCCTAGTAGCAACGCGTCACGGTTAGGTAAGCCAACTTTTTCTACTGCAAGCAAAATATCATCGTACCATTCAAACTTGGCTGATGGGTTACGATAACAAAAGCCGATGAAGACGGGTTTAGTTTTTGGAGCCCTAAATTCCAACCAAATACACTCAACTTCCGTAGTTTCTATGTCCTCACGCCTTTTTACTAAATGTTGGATTGAGTTATGGATGTAAACGGCAAGCCCAGTCTGACCAAGTACACGAGGGTCACGTCGAGTGATGCTAAAGTTAGGTATGTGATCGGCTTCATCGCTTATGTCAGAGTTAAGTCGCATCTCACTAAGACCAATCAGGTGGAATGGTTCAGACGAGTTTACATTCAAATCGGCCACCTTGTTAAAAAGATGGTAGATGTTCAAGTGACCAGTTTGAAGGCTTCCGTGTGTCTGAGCATTATGGATCATGTTGAATTTAATTCTCACAATTGAGGTGCAACACAATACGAAAAATATAAACAGAGAGAATAAGAAATAACAATGTCAACGCAGTAAAACGTGGCTGAAGTTATACCACCTCGTATCAAACGTCACAAACGGTGTCCAACACAGCTTTATCAAATGAAGATCGCTTTTGATTAAGAGTGTATCCACGTATGAATGCCACGCAAGCTGTCTAGATAGTGACAGTGGTGTAGTACACGTATCAGATGTCACACGTGAAAAGAGTGTTCTGGTCAGCGGCACACTAGGCAGCGAAAAACTATGCCCTGAAATGTGTTGATAAGACCAGGCACACAGTGGGTGTAGATCTGAATGCTATCACACGATTTCCTCACGAATAATCCAAAGATATGGATGAGCGGCCGTAATTGTTAACCGTTACACGGACAACACCTTGAATTTTCCGCTGCTGGAACAATGTAGAATGAGTCCCACAAAGAAGTAAACGGTTAATTGTTTACCGTTACAGCGCAGAACACCTTGTATTCTCCGTTGTAGCAGCAAACAACACACTGCTGGCACAATGCGGTAATATCCGATCCACGAAGTATATAGTTATTTGATTCTGTTTGCCGCTGCAGCGAAGAACACCTTGTATTTTCCGTTGTAGCGGTAACAACAACTGTCCCAATGAAAAAAACAAAACAAAAAAAAAAACAACAAAAAAACAAAAAACAACAAAACAAAACAAAAACAAAAAACCAACAACAAAAAAACACCGAACTCCACGAAGTTGTGAACTATATCGGCAACAAGACACTGTTGATCAACAAAGAATGCAGATAGGCCCAATGAGATCACTTAGTGTACTCACAGGTGTGCACAGGAGATAAACGCACACTCCAACACACGTTTTAGTGAGTAGGGAATAACGAACGACTGCACAGCCTAGTACGCACGCACACCGTTCACAAACTGCGCCCACTGGGCGCCACTGATAATGGACGCTGGGTAGCTCGGGTAGTACGGGACATACGTTCCATTTCCTGGTTGCTGGTGAACGGAAGATGGTGGGTAATTAGTCCAATGAGCACCGCTAGGGAGAGGTTGGTACTGTCACGGTGTCACAGGCGGATACGTCAGTTTCTGTTGCTGCAGCCAGTCTGGGGCAACAACTGATGTATCTTGATGCTCTTGAATGGGCTGTAGTTGTAGGTGCTGCTCTTGTAGATCCTGTTGTTGCTGTTGCGGAGGTTGACGCTGTTTTTGTTGTCGTTGCCGCTGCTGTAGTTCATTTTGCTCCTGTTGTGGGGCGCATCGCTGTTTTGGTTGCTGTTGCTGATGGTACTTCTAAACAGCGGATGACAAGCCCACCGGTGCCCGCCCCTCAGCAATGTCTGACTAAAGCTGCTTAGCGGTTGTTACATTAGGAGATGTCCCGTTGAGAGGTTGTTCGGTGGCCATCTTCCCCGCCGTTTTTGATGTTACCGGCCAGCCTCCGCGTGCCCACGTGGGACGGGTGGATAGGGTCAAGCCGGCCTTTGTTGTCCAACCGGTACAGCGCCTTGCGAGGTAGACCATTTGACGTGTGAAAGATACCGGTGTTGTCGATAAAGGAAGAGCCCAGCTTCTTCGCCACGTTGGTCCCCGATCACTTTTGTGCCAGCGGGACCTTAAAATGAAGATAGACTTCGCCACGTGGCACATGTTGGCGTTGGACGGGAAGATACACTGATTTAAACGAGAATTTCTTCCCTGCCCAGCAGGCAAGATGGAAGAGGCTTGGACTCGTGCTTTGGGGAACGCCGTTTTGCAGGCTGTAACCAGCTTCTCCCACTGCTGGCTGGTGATCTCCCGCTGCTTGCAGTCGTTCACCCCCACGTGGAAGGGACCAGTTGGACGCGGGGTGACGGCGCCTGCTTCATGCACCAGTCAGTCAGGTAGGAGGTTTGCAGGCCGGACACAGAAATGACCTGCGCCCTCTCACCCTGGCACATTGTCATTTTCTCTCCCTTCACGTTTCGCAGGACAGAGCATCCTATAACGAGGGTTGTGGTATCCGCCATGACATGATGTGTGAGGATCTCTTCGCTTGGAGGAGGGCGGATGAGGGTTTGTGGTTTTACGCACTTAATCCCATTACCGTTCCTCTCAGCATGGTCACGCTCACCTGCACCGCTGATCTCCTATTGCTTCTCAGCCTTTTTCGGGGGCGCGTGGACCGTTATCAGCGCACCGCCAGAGGCCTGATCCTTCCGGGTACTTGACGAGCTGACGTTTTTCGGAGGGGTAATCCTTACCGGGATCACTTCACCACCTGCGTCAGCAGGGTTTACACCTCCACCATCGGTAATCCCCTTAGCGCCGCCAGTGAGAGGGATAGGGGCACTCGTTTCTTCAGGCACTGACTCGTTGAGCTGATTCAGTGTCGAGCTGAAGGAGTTTGTGGCTAGAGACTACAGCTTCCTTTCTTTCCAAGTGACTGCGCACGACATGGATGAAGTAGGTGTCACTGTCACGCGCAGAGTTAAGGCCCTGCAGTGTGTCGTGTAGGTGGCATTGAAAGTCATACAGATCGATCAGCTGGTCCTGTATCTGGGAAAGTTTGTTGCGTACAAAGGACTCAGACATCTGCAGATCGCTGGCTATCGTCACTGAGATTTCACGCACTCGGTTGTTAACTGATCCAGTCGTTCCTGCGTTTTGGTTTGGAGATGATACAACTCCTGTCGCAGGGACTCGTCAGCAGCAAGTCGGGGCATTAGCTGGCTGATGGTCGGCTTTGAGTCGCTGCATCCTGTAGCGAGTTCGCAGCTAGAAGTGCCCTCCTCAGTGCAGGCGACCGGAGCCCGGGCCGAGGACACGCCCTCTTGGGTGAGGTCACTGACAGATGCTGTGTACAAGACGATAGGACTGGCTATGATGGTAACGGATGACTGGCCCAGAAGAACATTAGCGAGGGTGGATGAGAGGCGATAATCCCGTTGAAGTGTCTCGCCAGGGGACGGGGCAGGGGGTGGGGTAAAGAGAAGGGAGGAGGTCTGACCGCTGGTCGTAGCACTGTCAGCTGGGGAGATGTCAATGGAAACAGTCGGTGCCTCGGGCATGGGAATAGTGGTGGGGGGTTCAGTGTTAGAGCGCTGAAAGGCTGACTGGGACACAGGGTTACAGGAGAGAGAGAGAGAGAGAGAGAGAGAGAGAGAGAGAGAGAGAGAGAGAGAGAGAGAGAGAGAGAGAGAGAGAGAGAGAGAAATAACGTAAGAGAGAGAGAGAGAGAGAGAGAGAGAGAGAGAGAGAGAGAGAGAGAGAGAGAGAGAGAGAGAGAGAGAGAGAGAGAGAGAAACGTAATATTTAGAGTATTATGTCAATGTCTGCGTGGTGACGGAATTGCCTCTTTTACGTCACCGCCACTGTCTGACTTTGTCTAGAAGTCAAGGGTTTTCAGTGTTTTAATTCTTTTCTGAAAAAGAGTTAACTTTTAGTAAAGAAGTTGAAAGGATACAAAGCAGGCTAACGAACTCATCCAATGTCTCTGTCCAAACTAGCTATAACCAAAAGTTTAAGTAAATATGACAGCAATTACGGACTCTAATCTGGGTCAACCGACTTCCTATAAACGGTTGTTATGTCTTAAATGAGACACTCAGCTACAATATGCTCTGAGGCTCTCTTAGCCACCCCTTTAAGAAAGTATTTCGTCAAGTTTCAAGCTTGTATGTACAGAAATATCGGAGAGTTTCTTGTTAACATACATACGCACACAGACACATACATACATACGCACATACGGCCCTTCGCGCCAAATGTACGTTCAGCAGCGAGGTTAGCGTAACTAGACATGACGTAATTTTTATCTTTTGACTTCAATTGTTAGAGGTTTAGGCCCGCCCGCCTTTGACATCATGGACATGCTATTAAGTTCGCCCCACCGCGACCCGTCCTAAAAAGTCCCTTCTATAAATAGAAGGGACTTAAAAACATTTGTTTTTTGCCCGTTATAGTAAGGAGCTAAGGACAGTTTTCAGCTGGATCGATACGGCATGCGTCCTCAATACAGTCGTAGTGTTAACACCCAATAAGGACGTCAAATTGGTGATGACAATGTGGCGACTTCTTGCGAGCTTTTTGCATAGATTCACATGCAGCTGCAGGGGTCCACGAAAAAATACATGCGAATGCAGATGGAGCTGCCTGGCTAAATCCACTGACAGTATAAAGTCCGTGCAAGGAATACCTCTATCAAAGGTATATATTACGATAATACCAACAACGCCAATCACGATGGCGGTGATACTGCATAATTATCGCGATCACAATCATGTCTGCCTTGTCAAGGCAAAGGACAGTAAGTCCATGTTTGTGAAAAGCCAGATGTGCTTCATTGCATTACAATTCAAATCTCGCTGTTCACAACGGACTCACTGACATTTGCCTTTAAACGGTATTTTCCACTTGTAATGCACGTGACATCCGTGTAAGCTGATTTCTATCTTGGCTAACACGCGCGTTTGCGTCATAATCGTCATCATCAACATGATCGTCGGCGACATCATCATCATCATCAACATCATCATCATCATCATCATCACCAGTATAGTGCTTGGCTTGACTTCGCGAACGAAGATTTTATAGGAGTTGCCCACGACGTCTGCAGGCTTGTTCGTGGCTGCGGAGGCCAATCCGAGACAGGCAGGTTCGACCGCAGTGGCTGCAGGGGAAGGTATGGCCAGGGTTCTGAGCTGCGGCATCTCTGTTTTTTCTCCTGAGCCGCTTGTCCTTAAGGCTAGCTCTGTGAGAGTCCTCAAAGGAGACAGCTGCCTTGTAAATGGTGGAGCGCCAGGTGTCACGGTCCGCAGCAAGCGAAGACCACTGGTGGTGGTCGATTTGGCAGGCACTAAGTGACTTCTTGAGACAATCTTCGTATCTCTTCTTTGGTGCCCCTCTGTCACGGTGTCCAGTAGCAAGCTCGCCGAACAGGGTGATCTTTGGTAGGCGATGATCCTCCATCCTGGAGACATGCCCCGCCCAGCGGAGCTGTGTCCGCAGCAGCAAAGCCTCGATGCTCACAGTTTCAGCCTGTTCAAGGACCTCGACGTTGGTGACATAGTCACTCCAGTGAATGCCCAGGATGGTACGCAGGCAGCGCTGGTGGAAGCGTTCGAAGAGTCGAAGTTGGCTGCGGTAGAGGGCCCAGGACTCGGAACCATACAGCAGGGTGGTGAGGACCACAGCTCTGTACACGCTGATCTTGGTGCCTGTTTTCAGCTGTTGATTGTGCCACACCCGCTTGAAAAGTCGCCCGAAAGCGCTGTTCGCTTTTGCCAGCCTGCTGTCAAGCTCCTTGTCCAGCTTGGCGTCCGACGTGATAATGCAGCCAAGGTAAGTAAACTGGTGCACTGACTTTAGTTCAGACTCGCCAATGGTGATGTGAGGAGGGCGATACACTGTCTTGGGTGCCGGCTGATGGAGGACCTCTGTCTTTTTCAGACTGACCTCGAGTCCAAAGAGCTGGGCAGCATCTGCGAAGCAAGACGTGATGCGCTGCAGGGCTCTCTGTGTGTGTGCAACGAGGGCAGCATCATCAGCAAAAAGCAGCTCACGAATCAGTTGGTCTAGGGTTTTCGTGTGGGCCTGCAGTCGTCTGAGGTTGAACAGGCTGCCATCGAGACGATACCTGATGTACACTGCATCGTCATCATCGAGGTCCACTGTGGCCTGCTTCAACATCATGCTAAAAAAGATGGTGAAGAGGGTCGGTGCCAGCACGCAGCCCTGCTTTACGCCGTTGAGAATAGGGAATGGTTCTGAGAGGTCATTGTTGAGTCTGACCTGGCCTTACTGGTCCTCGTGTAGCTGGACAATCATGTTGAGGAACTTTGGGGGACAGCCAAGTCGCTCCAGGATCTGCCACATGCCTTGCCTGCTCACAGTGTCGAACGCTTTTGTTAGGTCGACAAATGTTACGTACAGCCCTTTGTTCTGCTCGCGGCACTTCTCCTGTAGCTGTCTCAGCACAAAGACCATATCGGTGGTGCTCCTGTTTGCTTTGAAGCCACACTGGCCCTCTGGGAGTTGGTCTTCAGCGATGGCAGGTACCAGCCGATTCAGGAGCAGCCTTGCAAGGATTTTCCCAGCAATGGACAGCAGGGTAATTCCCCGATAGTTGGAACAGTCAGACTTCTCGCCTTTGTTCTTGTACAGGGTGATAACGACTGCATCACGGAGATCTTTTGGTAGTGTTCCTTCCTCCCAGCAGCAGAGAAAGAGGTCATGGAGCTTGTTGTGCAGTGCTGTGCCTCCATGTTTCCAGATCTCTGGCGGTATTCCATCAATGCCTGCTGCTTTGCCACTCTTGAGCTGGTGGATGGCTGTGAGGGTCTCTTCAGCGGTGGGCGGTTCGTCCAATTCAACCTTTACTGGGAGGTGTGGGATTTGTAGGACGACTGCTTCTTGAACAGTGCGCTCAGCGCTGAAGAGGCTCTGAAAGTATTCCGACCAGCGGTTCAAGATGGAGGTATTATCTGTGAGGAGTGCCTGGCCATTCGCGCTTCGCAGGGGACTTTGTACCAGGTGCCTGGGGCCATACACTGCTTTCAGTGCTTCGTACAAGCCCCTGTAGTCACCATTGTCAGCGCAAAGCTGGGTCCTCTGTGCAAGTCTGGTCCACCACTCATTCTGGAGATCACCAGTATCATGTATTAAGAAATGTTAAAGAATACGTACAACTTTTGGCGTAACACTGAAACGACCTTGGGGCAAGATACAGTTTCTGTATACGTTTGTCGGGGGGATTGGATTAGAGAAGTGCATCTTGAGTCTTAAATATTTGAACTGAGCCTGGGTCAGTCTGGCGTGGCAATTATACTTCAGGTGAGTAACGCGACAATACATGTCTCACACCAATGTCAATCCGAGGTCATTTTCCCGTATGCCAGCGTGATCCAGGGTAGATCTGACGTGACTGCCATTAAGTTTGACCACATTTACTTTCATACCTTTAGTTGGAGGATCTATACTGACGAGCAAAAGAAATGCGAGGTCATTGGAATGGTGTGGCATTTCTTTTGCTCCTCAGTATAATTGGCATCGATTTGTAACCAATACTCACACACAGTTGGGATTATCCGGATCGATATTCTCCAGTAAGGCCAGGCTTGATTCCAGCCTTGTTACCGCATCGCTCGGGCACTGTTGCACCGTCACTGCAAACAGATACTTGTACATATTATGCACCTTCCAATACAAAAAGAACAGCTTTAGACTCGAAATCTACAAGAGCCTGCAGCCTGATGCTAAGCTAATCTGGCACAACTCTTGGAACATCATGGCTCATCCATCTCACGCTGAGATTTCGTAAAGGTGAATTTCTTTTAAAGGGATATCACCCTCATTGAACAGTTTGAAAGGCTCCTGGGACATCTTTTTTTTTTCTCTCTCTCCCTCTGGTCTTCAATTAAGGAATATTCTAGGAAAAACAAAACAAACAAACAAGAAAAACATTCTGCGTTAGCTGGCACTGAACGGATTAAGCTACATTATTACCAAATCCTGACACGCTATTACTCGACCATCTTTGTTCAAGGGTGGTGCCAGAACAGCTTGGCGCCTAGGCGCCAAGCTGTTTTGGCGCCACCCTTGAACTGTAGCCTGTAGATGGCCTGCGAATGGTGTAAAATACAAGACTTACCTGCAATGCAGCAGGCGAGAAAGACGGCCAGCGTGGTGATTGATGATGTCATGATGACGTCACGGCACGTACAGTGCGTGGAGGGCGGAGTAGAAGGCGAGGGCTTGATGAAGGAGGGGCGGAATGACACTGTTGGGTAAAACAACGCATTCGGCAATATAGAGGAAACTAACTATCAACTAACTACGGACAGCGTTGTATCGAGGATGCCAGACCGTGGACCTTTCGACTACGTACGGACGTGTTGTACGGTGAACGCCAGACATTGCACCTATAGACTACGTGCGGCGTTGTCGGTGTGGACGCTCAAATTTGCACCTATTGACTACTTACAGTGTTGTAGGATTAAAGCCAGACCTTGCACTTATTATCAAACAAATGTTTTTGTTTTCCTCCCTACGTCACACGACCAGTCTCTTTAGCGCAAACCGTACCATGTGACCGTGATACAAAACGCCTTGTAGCCCTCTTTGTGACACATCATGAATGGGAGTTTTGTTCTATAAAAACCAAAAACGTTCTAAAGCAAAAAGTTACTTAGTGTTGTTCGAAACAACAAGCACACTCAGTATTTGAGAGGGCAACGTCATGAAATATTTTAAATTACGTCATAAGTCTATTATGTATAAATGTATATTCCTTTGACGTCAGTCATGTCTGGCGAGATCTCGGTCGAAAGATGTCTTCTTTATTTCTTTACGAAAATAGTGGAGGGATAAAAACAAATACGTTATTGATAGCAGGCTTGCTGCACAGACCCTTGTAGCCATTCGGGAGGTCAAAGGAACCATTGTACCCCTCAGGCCTTCGGCCTTCGGAGTACAATGGTTCCTTTGACCTCCCTCGGGCCTACACGGATCCGTGTGGCAAAGCCCTGCGACCAATAACTTATATTGTTTTCCTCACTACGTCACACGACCAGTCACTTTAGCGCAAACCGTACCATGTGACCGTGATATAAAAACCCCTGTAACGAAAAATGGCAGACGTTTTGTAGCCCTCTCGATGAAGCATCTTGGATGCCAGTTTTGTTCTATAAAAGATCGCCAAACGTTCTAAAGTACAAAGTTACTTAGTGTTGTTCGAAACAACAAGCATACTTAGTACTGGAGACTGCAACGTCATGACATATTTTAAATTACGTCATAAATCTATTATGTATAAATGTATATTCCTTTGACGTCAGTCATGTCTGGCGTGATCCAGGTCTCAAGATGTCTTCAGTCTTGATTTCCTTTACGAAAATAGTGGAGGAATGAAAACAAATACGTTATTAAGTAAAGTAGGTTATAGCACTGTCAGGGGAGAGAAATGTGCATGATCGACCAGTGATCATAGATCTACTGTGGCCAAAGCACAAAAAAAGAGATAGGAAAGAGAGGGGGCGCTAAGAAAGTGACCGAAAGCAATGCATATGGAAGCCCTCCCCCCCCCCCCCCCACGAAGGGGGGCGTATCACATATCCACTGTTCCAGCCACTCAGTGCATGGAAATTTAAATCTAGGTCCCCCAAGGGGGGTCCAGATATTTAGCCGGTGTGGACAGCTGTTTCGGTCTTGGCGACCTCTTCAGCACACCATCGGCAATACTGGAGGAGGCAGGAAATTCTGCCTACCTGCAATGACAACCACATTTTACTGTGATATCTGCAGGGGCATACATTCCATGCCACCACCCAGAGTCAAATTTCCATGCACCCTAATAGAGAACCTACCAAAAGGGGGGAAGGGGTTGCAGTCGATATTGTAGTAATAAATGAAAAGAAAAGGGGAGACTGCCAGTGCTAATATTTTAATAATAATAATATGGAATGTATGCCCCTGCAGACACCACAGTAAAAATATGTGGTTGTCATTGCAGGTAGGCAGCATTTCCTGCCTCCTCCAGTATTGCCGATGGTGTGCTGAAGAGGTCGCCAAGACCGAAACAGCTGTCCACACCGGCTAAATATCTGGACCCCCCTTGGGGGACCTAGATTTAAATTTCCATGCACTGAGTGGCTGGAACAGTGGATATGTGATACGCCCCCCTTCGGGGGGGGGGGGGGGGGGGCTTTCGGTCACTTTCTTAGCGCCCTCTCTCTTTCCTATCTCTTTTTTTGTGCTTTGGCCACAGTAGATCTATGATCACTGGTCGATCATGCACATTTCTCTCCCCTGACAGTGCTATAACCTACTTTACTTTGTAACCTTCCTAAAATTTTAGCACTGGCAGTCTCCCCTTTTCTTTTCATTTATTACTACAATATCGACTGCAATCCCTTCCCCCCTTTTGGTAGGTTCTCTTTTAGGGTGCATGGAAGATCACTGGTCGATCATGCACATTTCTCTCCTCTGACAGTGCTATAACCTACTTTACTTTGTAACCTTCCTAAAATATTAGCACTGGCAGTCTCCCCTTTTCTTTTCAAATACGTTATTGTTCGGAGGGGTTCGCTGCACGGACCCTTGTAGACCTTCGAGAGGTCAAAGGAATCATTGTACCCCTCAGGCCTTCGGCCTTCGGGTACAATGATTCCTTTGACCTCCCTCAGGCCTACAAAGGTCCGTGTAGTGAACCCCTCCGACCAATAACTTATAATGTTACACAGTTCTGACAGAATGGTTTTGAACATCTTTTCTGAGTGATAAGCAAGTTTGCTCCGTTTGGTGTACATTAAAACGTCAGCGAAATTGTTGCTAGTATTAGTGGCAAGCGTTTCACCTGAAATAGGACCTTCGTGTCTGTTGCATTAACCCCTTCCCTGCCACTACACAACTGTGCCTTTGAAATCATGCTTCATTCAACGACCAACCGTCCCGGAAAAATAGATGCAAACTGGTCTCAGCAAGAGGCATAGATCCTCATGAGCCCCCGCAGTCGCGGGGGCTTATGAGGATCTAGACCTCTTGCAGTTGGTTCATGTTCACTTTTTCTCGCTCGGAAGTGAAGGGGTTAATTACTGTGTTCCGGCATGGGTGGCAGGCGCTTTACCCACATGTCTGTTGCATTTATTCACCATGTTCCGGCAGTGACAATTTAATTAACAATGATGCCTTTTGAATAATGAAATTTGACTGCGGGGATCATGAGGGTTTATGTCTCTTGCTGCTGGGTAGCCTTCACCGTGCCCAAGCAGTGAAAAGGTTAAGGCGATTGTAAGGCTATTTAGAAATTAAATCATGTAATCATTCAACAGGTTTTTGCAGTCCGGCCAGCTTGTTAACGGTTTATCAGATCAGGGGAACTTTTTACACACACATTCCCTATCAATTTCCGGGACAGTACGTTGTTGTTAGTAACATAGGGATTCTTTCATCGGTGTTTAGGTGATGAGAATCTCACTCGAGTGGTTTTAAACCTTCCCCTACAAACGAATGTGAATATGACCTTAAACGAGAGTGAGACTCCCATCGCCTAATCACTGGTATAAGAAGCAGTAATACGTTATTAGTTGGTTTGCGGCACACGCCTAGCATAAAGCAAATCGGCAGTTATTGCTTGGCAACAATCTTGACGCATTTTAGATTGCAATGCGACGTCACTATTTCCGATGCGAGACAAATGTTCTCATACGGTGACGTAACAGCGCAATGCATGGCGTCAGAATGCCAGTCGTCGTCATACAATGATGCTGCAAGTGAGGTGAAAGTAAATCCACTGTTCTCATGTTTGTCAACCCGGCTTTTAACCCACTGTCCGCGTGCTTGTCAGCCCGGGGTTTTAATCTACTGTTCGCATGCTTGTCAGTCCGGGCTTTTAATCCACTGTTCGCGTGCTTGTCAGACAGGCTGTTAATCCACCGTCCGCGTGCTTGTCAGCCCGGGATTTTAATCCACTGTTTAAGTGCTTGTCAGTCCGGGCTTTTAATCCACAGTTCTCGTGTTTTTCAACCCTGTTTGTCCTTTCGGGCTTTGAATCCACAGGTTGCGTCTGGTCAAAGGCACACAGCTTTCAACCTATTCTGACGAGCAAAAGAAATGCGACCTTTTGGAAATCATCGGAAACACTAAAGTGTTTCCGATGATTTCAAAAACGTCGCTTTTCCTTTGCTCGTCTTTATACTTCTGTTTTACGAACGACGTGACAATCTGATGACGTTTTGTAGCGAATGTGAAGTTTCAATGCCAGTACAAGCTGGCGTACCTTCACTTTGACGGGTCTCTCCCGGCTTACCTTTCTGTTTCACTCTGCACATACAAGCCTTCACGTTCTCTGCGGTCCTCCAGTTAGAAACTTTTGAAGGCTCCTAAACCTAACTTGAAAACTGTTGTAAACGCTCATTCAGCTTCATTGCACCTTTAGTGCCTGCCAGTCTGCGAAATCTCCGTACTCTCTCTGAGTTTAAGGCTCAGTTGAAAACTCACTTCTTCCAGCTTGCTTTTCCTCAGTCGTAGCTCCGTGGTCCTGTTGTATTTATTTGTAATGTTTCGTATCATGTATGGCATGTTTGAATGTGTGTGTTAGCGCAATGAGTTTTAGCCACAAAAAGATTTTGCGCTATACAAAAAACATTCATTATTATTATTATTATTATTATTATTATTATTATTATTATTATTAAGTCTTCCAGATTAGGTGTGGGTCACTGACTGTTTGTGCAGCCCGCCGTAATTTAGGCCCACAGCGAAAGACTAAGTTTAACGCACATTTCTGCTGTACGTGGGAATTGTGTGAAATGTTGGAAATGGGTCAAGACATTGACCTACGTGGCTTGTCTTTTGGTGCCTGTCTTGCTGACATGTATAAATCCACCGGAGTGAAATCGACAAAAGATTTTCGTTACAATCATATTAAAGCGACCTGCTCCAGGCAGTAAGGGTTAACAGTTCACAACATCTCCTGTTTAAATGCATTTAGTATATCTCACAATCAAGCTCGGCAAAACGACTAACTTGAATGATGGAGTTCGAATGTAGTAAAATAAAGAATTTTCTGTTCATCTCCAAGTTTATAAGCAGGAGAGTTCCTTCCATTAATAATAATAAATAGTTCTTGTATAGCGCTGTTCTCCAGGAAAACACTGGACTCACTGTGCATGCACAACAGTACACCCTCTCTCTCAGACACACGCACAATTATACACTACTTTAAACCACCCCATCCTTTTCCAACACCTTAATCCACTTCCCTCTAGGATCAGAATAAAAGGTAGTCAGTCAACAGTTGGCTAAAGGTGAGCTAAATGTTAAATATTAAATCCCCGACAGAAAAAAAGTCTTTAAGTGAGCTTTGAACTGTGACAATGTGGGCAGATTCCGCATTTCAACTGGCAGCGAGTTCCACACATTTGGGGCTAAAGAGGTGAAAGACAGTTTTCACGTTAAGCTTCGGGATTTTAAAAAAGTTTTTCACTGGCGAAACGGAGGGTGCGTGATAGCTTGTAAACAGACAGCTTGGCATAAAGATAAAGGTACGGCGGGAGAGATCCGTCCAAATGCTGATAGGCGAAAATTGCAATTTTGTACTGGCAGCGGAATTTTACGGGTAGCCAGAGCAGCTGCTTCAGTACAGGCGTAACGTGGTCTCTCTTTCATTTCTTGAAGATGAGACGCGCCGCATTGTTTTGAATCATCTGCAAGTTTAAAAGACAGTGGAAAACTACTGGTATGTATGATTATTCACATGATTTGTGAAAATAAGGGTAGAAAAAGTCTTAGCTGAGGCAAGACAGCATTGCTAATCCGTTGTATCAGCGAATTTTAATAGCTATCAAAGTCCGCATGTAGCATATCGTTTTTGAGCCTTTGAGACTATCCATATCACAGGCTGTATATGTTACTAGCTATCTAACGCGGTACGAATTTCTTTCTTCGTTTCTTTCTTTCTGTCTGTCTGACCGTATTGTCCATCTTACTGCTTGTATCCTTTCACTTGCCTTCAGCTGTGATGCGTCATATATAGAGTTTTACATCGGTGTGTAGGTGACACTGAGATTCTCACTCGAGTGGTTGTAAAACGAGCGAAAGCGAGTAGGAAAGGGTTTAACTCATTCAGACCGACGGCCGTATTTCCCAAATTTTGGAGGCGTCTTCTAATGACTATGCACCAATTGCAGGAGATGGATCGACCAGATAATTTCAAGGGTAGTGCCAGATTAGCTTGGCGCCGACAGGCGCCAAGCTAATCTGGCACTACCCTTGAATTATCATGGTCGACCCATCTCCTGCTGTAGTGCGTCAGGGCTGAATGGGTTAAGACCATGAGAGTGAGATTCTCAGTATCACCTAAATACTAATGTGAAAATCAATTTCTTCATCTTTCTTTTGCAGCAATCCGATGTGAGATAGTTTTTGGCACCGCCTTGCCACAAAAAAAAACAAAAACAAAAAAAGAAACGCCATTGTGTCTTGTTCCTGTATGATGACGTAAACGCGCAGTACGTGACGCTTCAGTGCCAGTGGTGACTACAATTTCTTTTACAAATGAGGTCATTGCACGTGAACTAAAAGTAGGTCAAGTTTAATATCGCTTGATGCCGCTACCTTTCTGTTGACCACACTTTCTGCAAGAGAATTGTGTGTATACGTGGCCGTTCACGCACCAGGGCTGTATCACACAGCTTTATCCACTCAAAGACATCAACGAAGCAGGTGTGTAAGAAAATTAGACCTCTGACGTCTTGAAAACACTGTGAGTGAAGTAAAAATGTACATTTATGTATTGACGTGACCTAAACGAACGATTCTACATGTGTTTCTTTAATCTATAAAAAAATAAACCTGTTTAACCCCCACCCCCCACCCACCACCCCCACCCCCTCCCCGCCAAACAAAAAAAAAAAAAAAAAAAAAAAAAACACCAGCCTGCGAGAGGTGGAATGTCCCTGCCGGTTCGGCGGAGGTGTCTAGTTGGTATGTCTCTCTCCGGGGGGGGGGGGGGGGGGGGGGTGCATGCGGCCTGGGCACTATGGTTGAGCTGCCACGGTCGAACCAGCTCTTGGGCGTGGCGCTGGACGCGAAAGGACTATAAGCCATACACACCTAGCGTGACCAATGTGAAGATCTACTCCAGGTGTATGTGGCTTCTGTGTCATATTCATAGTAAAACAATCAGACCAATGTTGTTGTTTTTTTATACCACAGCACAACAGAAACTATTAATGAATGGGAAACCTGGACGAAACATTGGAAACAGTGTAGTGGTGAGATGGAAGAGGACATTCATAATAACAAGAAGAAAAACACCGTTCCGTAGATTTCAAGTAAGTTACAATAATGAATCACAGAATCACACACGGAACAAGCAATTGACAGTGCATGCGCACGGCGAATCGCACACAGACAAAATATTTTCTGTATTTGTGTTACATGTATTTATACACGTATAGACCTGTCCAGGTGTGGCGTGGGGGGTGGGGGGGGGGGTGGGTGGGCAGGGTGTCCGTCTCTGTGACGAGCGAGATTTTCAAGCCAGTGAAGGTCTTGCTCCTCTTGAAGGACGGACACGGAGGCTTTTGCCAAATCGGGACAAACTTGTTGAATGTGAGGGGTCGCATGTGTGTACTACATATCACTGCAATACACCTAGGATTTTTCAGAGGGGTGCTTAAGCGTGGGCGTGGCCCGGGGGCGGCGGGCCTGGTCTGTGTCGGGGCCAGAGGTTGTGGTCTACTGTCGTGACCGCAGGCCTCTGCCTAATACCGGGCTCTTCCTTTCGGTCACGCTTATGCATTCTACACGTTTACCTCATGCCTTACCTCTCTCACTTCCAGTGCCGAGCCTATGCCTAGACACTGTATAGTATAACATGTGAGAGGTGGAGCGACTCTGACGGCTCGGAAGTGTTGCCTGGGTGGCTTGGTGCCCCTCGGACAGTACCGCCGGGTCGTTACGCTTGAGCCAGCCCTCACGCTTGGCGCTGGATGGGGAAGGGGTTATAGGCAACACACACTTTGCACAAGATACATTTGCTGTTCATGTCCGTGTGTAAATTTAAACTCTAAAATCACCCTTCGGTCAGTTTACACATGCCTAACTTGCTGAAGACATGGATTTCGGCAAGGTTTTCCTAGTGTAACTAACCACTTTAGATATAACACGCCTGCGATCGTTTAGTAGACACGTCTGTATAGGAACAGACTATTATAATACCTTTATCTGAACTGCTTGTATTATGTACATTTTTCGTGCAACCGAAATGGAATGAATAAAATTATGATTATAGCTTTTTCATTTTGAATGAACATGACTATTCGGTAATGGCAATGTATTCAAAGTGCGGCCGGTTGTAGGAACGGACTATAACATCAGGGCTACTTGATACTACCTACATACACGTATATTTGTATCAGTACGTATGTCTGCCCTTTTCAAATCAGCGATCCAGGCCCACGGAGTAGGATGTACTGCGTTTGCACTCTTGCTAATGATCTCCTTCTGATGTTTGAGTTTGGTCAATAGACTATTAGTAAACATAGTCCAATGGAGATGAATCAACGAACACAGCCTGTGGATCAATGATGGCTAACTATTGGAAGCATGTGTACACTGATTTTTCTTTTCCTTTTTTCCACAACTTTACTGAAGAAAAAAAATGAAGAATGCACTATAGAACTATTTGCCTAGTTTAGTGTGGAACCATGGCTTACAGTGTGTGTGTGTGTGTGTGTGTGTGTGTGTGTGTGTGTGTGTGTGTGTGTGTGTGTGTGTGTGTGTGTGTGTGTGTGTGTGTGTGTGTGTGTGTGCGACATATATTTCGTGGATGCCACCCGCAGTAAGAACAGACTATAGCCTTATCCACAGCCTGACTTCCTCAACTACACAGGTTTCGCTATTTGCACGTGCACACTGTGACAATGGCTGGTACAGGCTCTGAGGCGTTGGCTCTAATTGTATGTGCATTCACTTTGTAGGATCAGACTATACTTTGACTTACCTGACTCGGTGTACGCTCTTTCTTCTCGGGTGCGCGTGCCGACCCGGCTGCCATGTGAGTGAAATAAGGTCAGTGCTCGATCCACGAGCGCTGTTTTTTTTTCTGCCATTGTATAATACGAGTTATGGCTCTTGTCCTCACGCAGTATGTAAATCTTATCTTTGTGTCGTACATCGGTGGGTTTACTTTATTATATTTATTTACATTTTTATTATTCTTTATTTTATTTATTTATTTATTTATTTTTTTATTTTATTTATTATATATATATATATATATATATATATATATATATATATATATATATATATATATATATATATATATATATATATATATATATATATATATATATATATATATTTTCCCCCCGAACTCTTTATCGGTTTCCCCAACAGCGGTGTAATAATTCTGGAAAGCTCTGTTACCTCTGCTTTCTCTTCATACACTTAGACATCTGTCATCTACTACCCCCAACCCAACCCCCCCCCCACCCACCCCCAACCCCCAACCCCCCTCCTCCCACCTCTTCCCCCGCTGCCACCCTTCTCCACCCGTATTCAGGTTTAAACAGGCTGCATTTTTTTTATTGTAACGTAATTTAATTCAGGATATTAGGTCAGCACGGCCTAGCCGATTTTTGTTTAGTTCTTGTCTCGTGAAGTATGTGTTGCTGTATATTCTTTTATATATTTGTACTATGTTTGAAATTCATGTTCCTCTTTTCTCTGTGTCAATATTTTTTTCTTTTTTTCTTGTCTATCCTTCCTTCTCTCTGTATGCTTGATGAGCACGATGGGTTTGGATACACGACGGACTTGTAACCTAATAGACATGAAAAAATACTGTACCCAGTGAGCCTTTTATGCATGCATTTATTTGTCTGGTCCGAGTGCAAACTCACATGTATGTTGCCTTATAGTATTGTAATCTTTGGCGTGTATCCGCGTGTATTTGGCGTGTCAGCAAAATGACGTCACTTTAAGCTGCACGTCATGGCATCGCTGGTCTCACGACGCCGTGTACACTGTGACGAATTTGATGTTTCACCTCACTCATCCGAAAGGCACGCAGCCTCTTCCAGTGCTGACTGTTTTGTTCCAAACAGCCACTTCCAGGGCTGACTGTTGGATGGGAGTAAATAGTGGCTCCGAAACTTTAAAAAAATGAATTAATTATTCTTGAAAAAGTTGAATAGGTACAAAACTGGATTATGAACTCATAATTAATATGTTTCCCTTTAATCTCCACCCCCTCCCTCCCACCCACCCCCCTCCTCCGCACCCCTCCCCCACCCCATCGCCTGATCCGCACGGCAATGGCACACACAAACACAAACGGCAGAATAGCACATACAAACACAGACGGCAGACACACTGCGCTTATTACCGGTTATACGTTCTGTGGGCTGGCGTAGCCACAGCCATTTTGAAGAATAAGATGGAATGGCCCATGCCCACAAAGCCTCTTCTGTATGAGCTTGCATGCATATTCCACCTTTTCCACAATACGTTCGCAAATATCATAAAAAATAGAAAGACCTTTTTCCTAAATGAAGGTTAACATTGCGCCCGCTCGTACACATGTAAAATACTGACTGTTTGATTCTTCTGATGAAATCAAGGAGTCTTATTTTTGACATTTTTTCCGCATTGAACTGTTATTTTCGAAAACGTTGAAGAGTTACAAAGCTGGCTAACGAATTCATCCAATGTCTTTCTACAATCTAGCCATATTCAAAATTTCAAGTGCATATAATCAAAATTGCGGACTCTAATCCGGATTAACCGACTTTCTATAAACGGTCTTTTATGTCTTCGCCGAGACATCCAATTACAATATCCTCGGAGGCTCTTGTAGCCACCCTTTGAATATAGTATTTCGCCAAGTTTCAAGCTTGTGCGTACAGAAATATCGGAGATTCTCGTGTTTATATACATACGGACACGCACACACACGCACACACACACACACACACACACACACACACACACGCACGCACGCACGCACGCACACTCGCACGCACACACACACACACACACACACACACACACACACACACACACACACACACACACACACACACACACACACACACACGGCGTTTTGCGCCAAAAGTACGTTCAACAGCAAGGTTAGATTAGCTAAACGTGACGTGATTTGGATCTTGTTACTCCTTCACCACAATGTGAGGCCCGCCCGCCTGTTATGTTCTTTGCATTTTACGGAACGCCCTCTCACCAGCCTCATCCCAAGTCTACCGTATTTCTAATACGGTAGACAAAAAAACAGCAACAACTGAATTCGCAGCTGTTTTATTTGTGGTAAACATATCAATAAGCTCTGATTACCGTGTACGTAGAAAATAAACGGCCATCCGTTGTCGTAGGGCACAGAACATAGATACCCAGACGAAAAACTAGCCAGCATGTTGCCAGTATTGATACCTGTAGTAATAATAATTTAAAAAAAACAACAATTGTAAGTACACGCAGGCAGATATACAGATATACTAATGAGCAAACGAAATGCGACATTTTTGGAATAATCGGAAACATTATAGTGGATGGGTGGTGGACGGATGAATGGATGGTTGAATGGATAGATGGATGGATGAATCGATGGATGGACGGACAGACGAAAGAACTGTCGAATTATCAATGACCAAGAGAACAAACCCGCGCGGCACATCCGTGTGCGGGCCCACTGCGGCCGTCGTCAGATATTTTGCCATAACAAAGCTTCTGTCTTTGTTTGTTGCTTATTCGTGGCATGCGGGAGAAGGTGCATGAATACACATTGAAAATACAATTATACCCATTAAGGCGATAGAAACCATGGAGACTTTTTCATGCTCTGGTGCCCACCAAGCAAACACTTCCGGTGTCAATGGCATAATAATACCCTAAAAAAGACAGAACGCGTATTTTAAATATTACGAATAAATGCGAGGTCATCTTGTTAAACATTTTGAGTTCTTTAAGTTATCGGAGTCATCACAAAGATGGCAGTAAATTATATACCGTCTTTGACGACAGCAAGAAAGTTGGAAATGTATGTCTTTTTCATGACATTAAATATTACGTTTTAGTGCTATGACATCGCAAATGTTACCTCAATAGAAAATAGGGTCAGGAGTATGCACGATTCTAACTCCGTTCTGATTTTTTTGAAATATTACCCAATGGAAAAGAAACACAAGGTTCCGACTTGTCAGAGCGGGCCTTTCTTTATACTATCTTTACTTGGGTTACTATGTTGAAAGAGACAGCAAGTAAGTGTCAGCTGGCGAAAGTGTCAGCTCGTTTTGCAGAGAAGCTCTACCTTAGGAGCAAGCTGCGGGAACCCAGACATTATTAGTTGTATTACGAGTTAGGCTTTGCCAGTGGTTCTTGTCGCCTCGAGGGTCCGGTCAGGGGGATCGATGTAGGAGGTAAGAGTCAAGGGCATCACCCTAACTCGTAATACAATGATTTTGTCTTCAGCTGTAAAAAGTATAAGCGTGAAGTTTACCCTTGAAAGGACCCCAAACTTTACGTGTGACGCATAGATTCAGGGGACGTAAATCTCAGTACATCCGACTACCAGTCAACAACCTCGCTCGAACTGCATTCGCCTGGAATTTCTCGCTCATGTATTTTTTAACTGAACACATTTTCAGTCATTTCTTGGGTATGAAATTGGTAATGTAGGCCTAACACAACGCGTGCATATAGTTATTGTGTTGCGTAACCCCCTCATTTTTATTTATTCAGCTTTTTATTTCTTCGCCGTTTCGAATACGATCAGTACGTGATAAGGTCTTCGCTTCAGTTGAATTGTCTTGTCGATGATATTATATAACTTATCCAGTTGTTCAGTTATGTTTTGTATGAAACTGGTACCAGCGGTAGCACAGAACACCTCATCATCATCATCATCAGTCCCTTGCCCGAACTGGGCGTTGGGGGGACTGAAAGGCAGCAGCAACAGACAGTGCTCTCCACTGAGTTCTATTTTGGGCGGTGGCAAGCAAGTCTGGCATCTCGAGTTCGGTCCATTCTTTTATGTTTGCGACCCAACTCTTTTTCTGACGACCTCGCCGACGACTTCCTTCGAGAGTGCCTTGGAGGATAGTCTTGGACAAGGTATTGTGTCGGGTCACGTGGCCAAACCAAGCAAGCTTGCGCCGTTTCACGGTTGCCAGAAGGGGTTCATGTGGGCCCACCAGGGAAGTGACGATGCTCCGTACATATTCGTTGGTCTTGTGCTCGCGGTACGAGATGCGGAGCAACTTCCTCAGGCACTTGTTCTCAAAGGCTTGGATTTTCTTTTCTGAGTCTGCAAGCAGTGTCCAAGTCTCACAGCCGTAGAGTAGAATAGACACTACGAGGGACTTGTAAAGCCTGTACTTGATGGTGAAGCTGATGGAGTTACTTCGCCATATCCTGTCCAGCCTGGCCATTGCGGATGTTGCTGTACCTATCCTGATACGGATCTTTGCTATGCAACTACCGTCTTTGGACAGGGTGGCTCCCAAGTACTTGAAGCTATTGACCTCTTCTAGCTTCTGGCCGTTCATGTGAATGTTGCTGCTGCTGTCGCTTGTGGTGTTGATCATCACTTTGCTTTTATCCGTACTGATCTCCATGCCATAAGACCCTGCGCTACTTGAAAGTTTGTCTGTCAGGTTTTGGAGCTCACTATTGCTGCCTGCCATGAGGTCAATGTCGTCTGCGAATCGAAGATTGCACAGGGATCTGCCACCAATAGAGATTGAAGTATGGTGGTCGTGGAGGGTTTCCTGCATGATCTTCTCCAGGAATATGTTGAAAAGGACAGGAGAGAGCAGGCATCCTTGACGGACACCGATCGTCGTCCTGAAGAACTTGCCTGACTGATTGTTAAGTAGAACCGCGCTGCAGGCGTTCTTGTAAAGCGCTTCTATCATTTGGATCAGTCCCTCCTCTATGTTGAACGATCTCATGACTTGCCAGAGTCCGTCGTGCCAGACGCGATCAAATGCTTTCCTGAAATCAATGAAGTTGTGGTAGAGTTCGCGCTGATGCTGCAGATGTTTCTCGATCAGGACGCGGCAGTTGAAAATCTGCTCTACAGTGCTTCTTCCAACTCTGAAGCCAGCCTGTTCTTCTGCCAGCAGTTCCTCGGCGAAAGTTTTGAGGCGGTTGAGAATGATTCTAAGCATTACTTTGCTAGGGTGACTTATCAGACTGATAGTTCTGTAGTTCTGGCACTGTTTCAGGTTTCCTTTCTTGGGGAGCGGGATCACTAGAGACTGTGTCCATTCTACTGGCCATTTCTTTTGCTCCCAGATCTTTTGACAGAGTGTAGTGAGGACCTTCGTTGTTACTTCTCCTCCATGTTTCAACAGTTCAGCAGGTACGTTGTCTACACCTGGAGACTTTCCTCCCTTCAGGCCGCGTACGGCTGCTTCCACCTCTTCAGCTAACACTGGCAGGTCTTCAGCCTTCCTGGCCCCAGCCTGGTTGTTTTGGAGGATGCTGGTGTCTGGCTCAGCCTTGTAGTTATACAAGTCTCGGCAGTACAGAACACCTACATAAAGTTATATTTGTTGTGTAGCCCCTTAAATTGTTTATATTTTGGCATGTTTTCGTTTAGAGGTTTGACTGAATGACGATTAGGGTGTGCTTGTGCCGAGAAATGTGATTGAACAAAGATTTATTTGTGGGAGAACGCTTGGCTCAGGGAGTAATGTTGTCATCGTAACATGTAATGAGGGAGTCTTTTTATCACGTGTTACCTTGGTAACAGGTGACAAGGAGATTCTTGTTGCATTGAGAACGGACGACCAGGCCAATGAGAAAAAGTGTAAAGAGATTGA
Source organism: Semisulcospira habei (assembly GCA_036245525.1). Taxonomy (NCBI): domain Eukaryota; kingdom Metazoa; phylum Mollusca; class Gastropoda; family Semisulcospiridae; genus Semisulcospira; species Semisulcospira habei. Next base: position 155,210,410 of record BTPG01000007.1, read on the forward strand.
AAGAAGACAACTATACATGACACATCTAGCGTGTAGCCTACAATAAGATATAACAAACCAAGATGTCTTTCACCCTTGCCAGTCTCATCTAACCATGTCTAATAGCTGGTTACTTTTTTTGTTTCAGAGGTGTGTTGAGTCTTGGTTCATTCAACGACCAAAACCCAACACTGTCCAGGACACATGGATACAAATTGGTCTCAGCAAGAGGCATAAATCCTCATGCGCCCCCGTAGTCGCAGTGGCTCATGAGGATCTATTTCTCTTGCAGCTGGATCGTGTTCACTTTTTTCGGCAATGAAGGATTTAAATTGTCCACCGGGCGTTCAGGGGGTTATCTGATATAACAGTTGCCAGAGCGTTGACAACAGGGTTTCGGGTTAGTGCAACATCCCCAAGTAATCACACATGTGACACTTGTTATCTCTAATCGCACAAGGACATGCAGGTATCAAGTATGAACTAAACCTCGGTTCTTCGTATACCTAAGATAAACCAATAAGAGATTCACACACGCTCTACCAGTACCATCTGTTGTAACAAGTTTTGGACAGTTGGTTAATTATAAGGGTGTAACGCCAGACTAAGAGAAGGGACTTAAAACAGGATGTCAATGTATTTCGAAAATGTTCATGGCTAAATGCTTTAGAAGGTCATGAACAACAGTATGAGTTACGCGGTTTACGGAGACTCAAATCTTGCTATACAAACTGACATATCAGAATGGAACTACATGGAACGCATGATAGTATCTGTAATCCTTTGCTGTCGGTAGCGGTTTTTGTCTTGGCGATTTCTGCAGGAATTTTCGCGACAACAGCTAAAGGGTTAAAATATACAAAAATGGCAAAACTATTATGGCTCACGCGCATGACCTACCCACATAATCAATCTGACCTTTCCAATATGTCACCGACATGGTCAGATGTTCGTGTACAAGTTATGTAAATTCCCCTAAAGGGTTAGCATGTGTACCTGCGAAATGCACGTTTTCTCAAAATGTATTCAAATTTTACACATTATCTTGTCAACCTCTCGTAAACTTTGACCTTTGTGAGGGGTCGACCATACTACAAAGGCATAGAAAGTTAAGATCTTATCATCAGCTGCCATCATGCCAAACATTTGATTGAATAGTTTACCAAGATCAGGCGTTTTTCATACATTTGATGATCTCTTGTGATCCTTGTACTTTCCAAGGGCTCATCCAAATTAGTATGATAAGAAAGTTTTACTATCAGTTATCTCTCACGAAGTTTGCAGCTTGAATTAGTCTCCGTAAAAACTACGACGTTAACCAGTTCAGTGCCGTTGACGGAAACTGTTTTTGCCGTCTTCGTCAATTCAAGATCAACAAGCCCTAGCTGTCATAGGAACATGGGTTCAAAGTGGTGTCAGCCAGAGGCATAGATCCTCATGGCCCCCGCAACTGCGGGGGCTCATGAAGATCTATTCCTCTTGCATTTGGGTACGTCCAAATTTTCTCCGCGCTGAACGAGTTAAGGTTTACCACGGACGACAGACGGATTCCGGTCGACGGCCGACGAAGGACGACAGACCTACGATGGATGGCCTTGTACACAGACTCACTTTAGCTATCGCACGTGAGGCAAAAATCAAACATATTTACCCCAAAAGCGCCGACGAGACAACGAAGAACAATCAGAATGTAGGGTGACAGTCGGGCACCAACCGGCATTAACAAGGTCAAAACTCCATTTGCTAAAAGGCAGACATGCAATACGAGTTTCCCGCCCAAGCGTCGGCTGAACCAGTCAGAGAGAGAGATGGCGTAAGGAAAGAAAGGAACCCTTGTGACGCAAGTACCAGCCCTTGGATGGAGCTCTCCCAGTGAAACTCGCTTTCACGCTGTGTAAACAAAGAGAAGATAAGCCTGAGGATGGATGGATGGATGGATGGATGGATGGATGGATGGATGGGTGGGTGGGTGGGTAGGTGGGTGGGTGGGTGGGCGGATGGATGGATGGATGGATGGATGAATGGATGGATGAGGTGCTGGATGGTTAGAGGGATACCAAGATGGGTGGTTTGTTTGATTGGGTCATTGATTGATTGGCTGAGACGTTGATTGATTGACTGATTGAGTATTTGGCTGGTTAAATGAATAATTGACTGAGTGAGTGAGTCACTGACTGACTGAACGAGGCATTGATTGATTGCCGGCTCTACTAATCCACTAACTGATCGCGTGAATGATTGGCCTAAATACCATCAAACGACGATGTCTATCTGAATACAGAATCAGTTCAGTTCAAATGGCATTTGATGCCCCTAAACGGACCCAAGAGGCGACAAGACCCATTAGCAAAGCCTAACTCGTAATACAACGATTTTGCCCTCAACTGTAAAAAGTGTAAGCGTGAAGTGTACCCTTGAAAGGACCCTAACCATTACGTGTGACGTAGACACCCAGGGGACGTAAGTCTCCATACTTCTGACTATCAGTCAACAACCTCGCGCCAACTACATTCCCCTGAAATTTCTCTCTCGGGTATTTATTTTTAATTTAACACATTTTAAGTCATTATTTTATATGAAATTGGTAATACAGGCCGAACACAACGCGAGCGTGTAGTTATTTTGCTTCGTAAACCTCTCACTTTTTATTTATCCAAATTTTTGTTTCTTCGCCGTTTCGAAAGCGGTCAGAACGTGATAGGACCTTCGCTTCAGTTGATTTTTCTGTCCTTGATATTATCTAACTTATCCAATTATTCAGTTATGTTTTTTATGGAACTGGACCTATAGTTATGTTTGTTGTGTAGCCCCCTTTTTATTGGTATGTGCTTGACTGAACGAAGATTAGGGTGTGTTTGTACCGAGAAATGTGATTGGTCAAAGGTTTATTTAGGGGAGAACGCTTTGCTCAGCGAGTAACGCTATCGTCGTAACATTTGATAAGGGAGTCTACTTATCACATGTTACCTTGGTAACATGTGACAAGGGGATTCTCATTCCCTTGAGAACGGACGACCAGGGGGAAAAATCAAATAGAGCCAGGCCAATGGGAAAAAGTGTAAACAGACTGAAAGAAGACAACCGGTGTTATTTGCTCAGTACTTAACGCAGCGATCTCGATCAAACATAACATTATTTGTTTAGATTTATATATACAGGTTCAGGGCAGCTAGTCAAATGTTAACATTCATAAAAAGAACTTATAAATCGGTACGAAATATTAAGGGTATTGCCTGAAGGCGCCAAGCTCATCTGGCACTTCTCTTAAGAGTGGGGATGATTTTACGAGTCGAGACTTGCTTTTAACAGACAAACGACAGCCGACGGACGACCTACAGACGATGGATGGCCTGGTACACAGACTCACTTTTCCGCCAAACATATTTACGCCCAAACCGCTAACGAGGCAACGAAGAACAATCAGAATATAAGGCGGCAGTGTATCTAAAACAAGTCGAGGGACGTAAATCATCACCACAAATAGTTAATTGTATTTTTTCTTATTTATAACAACTCCGAAAGGGCCTAACATAATCCGCTTTTCATTGCAAGAACGGTCCCCAGGTGTAGGTCGTTTGACATCAGAGCGCAAAACGTGTTTTTTTCCTTCGCAAATATCTCCGCAAAAAACCGCTTTACTATACAAATCTTAGATCAGATATCATTCTGTGACAGAACAATATATCAGCTTTGATGTACAGTCGCAAAAATGAGGATTTCTTTTCAAACAATGACTGATTTTACATCCCTAAATATGCCCCAGATACAGTAAGCAGAGTATACCTATAAGAAAGGTCCATTTGCACGTGAATTGGCCAAGTTTTCAAACCTGAAACAGCGAAGGCATACATAAAGTCTACATGTTTGACCTCGATACTGAAATCTACCGGGGCTGTATTAAGGTATTGAAAATGGCTTGTTCTTGTCTTTTTACCAAATGTGTACGACTGCATGCACAACAAAATCGTCAAATCATAGGAGTTCAGTATTAGGTCAATTGGCACTTGCGTTACAGAAAAGAGTTTCTTTGCGGAAATAATTGGGAAAAACATCGTGCGCTCCGGCCAATAAAGTACCTCGGAAACTGTACTAAAATTTGCTTCCCTCGGCGTCGTCTCTGCCGCGAAATCGAAGGAAACTTTAGACGATACTGACGTCATATCCATTCTTTGTGGCGTGTTTTGTGACGCAGGAGCTTCAATCATGCAGACGAGAGCGATGGGCATGTTGAAAGTGAGCAGGAGCATGCTAGCGATAGCCATGTGGATCAGAAGAGTGATCTTGTATCGCCATGACGTCACTTTCTGGCAACACCTTGGTGAGTGGACACTACCGGGCGACAACTGCGACTCTGCATAAATCTGTCCTGAAACTTTTGCAAATAAAAGTAGGTTGCTGTAAGTACAGTCGACTGTGCTTAACCCCTTCAATGCCAGTGGACGCTGACTGACCTTTTGAAATCATAGTAGGCTTGAATTCAACGTCAAAGATCCCCAGTCCTCCAAAGAAACACAGATAAAACGTGTTTTCAGCAAGAGGCAGTGATTCTCATGAGTCCCCGCAACTGCGGGGGATCATGAGGAACTATAACTCTTGCAGCAGAGTATTGTTCAGCTTTCTTTGCAGTGAAAGGGTTAAAATAAGTGGCATGTAACAAGGCCATAGTCAAAGGTTGCAGATATTGCAACACACTTTAGATCTAACAGCCAGAATGACGTGTTGTTATATCCTAAGTTTAAAATGTGAAGTGTGAGACACCTGGACGCAGAATGTGTTCTTGACGTCTTGACGTCATTAAAGAACCCCAGCCGTCAGACGAGCATGGAAACTTATAGAGTCTTACATAGGTGTTTAGGTAATGCTGAGGAACTCACTCGTATGGTTTTCAAACCTTATCCTACGATCGAAAGCGAGTAGGATAAGGTTTTAAGTCCACGTGAGCGAGATTCTCAGCATCACCTGAACACCGATGTGAGAATCTATTTCTTATTCTCCTATTTCTTTGCAGTAATCCGATGTGTTCTGGTTTTCGGCACACGCCGGCCTAGCCACAAAAGAGCCGCCATGGTGTCTTGACACAGATGTTGACGTAATTTACTTTGTAATGTGGCGTCAATACGTTTGAATGACAGACAAATGTTGCAACGTGATGACGTAATTGCGCAATATATGACGCCAGAGTCACAGTCGTCACATAAAATGACATTATTGCACGCGATGTTAAAGTAGGTCAAGTTTCAATGAGGGGTGTGCCCGAAACGTTTTGTTGACCAGACTTTCTACAAGACAATTGTGTGCACAAGTGGCCGTTCACGCACCAGGGCTGTATCACACGTGTGCTACGCTCAAGCTGTATCACACACGTGTGTGATACAGCTTTTCTGCTCAAAGGCAGCAAAGAAGGAGGTGTTTAATAAAAAGCTGTACTACCTTGAGCAGACTGCTTTGACAATACAACCTTTTCTCTGATTCACCATAATACATTTTGGGAGGTACTGTTGTAGGGCCCATCAACTGAAATTTCCTGACTTTCGTAAGTTTCGTTTGACCTTCGTACAGTACATTGACAAAGTCAGGTGAAATCCATGATAAACACCATTTGAAATGAGTCACCGTGTAAGCCTCCGCCCGTTATAGGTAGACACAGTAACCCCTTCACTACCGAGAAAGAATGAACTCGATGCAACAGCAAGGGACATAGATCCTCATGAGCCCTCGCGACCGCGGGATCTATGCCTTTAATGAGACCAATCCAAATCCATGTTTCTTGGACTGTTTTGGGCTTTTGGTCGCTCAACGAACACAGATTTCAGAAACAAAATGTACGTTCATTGGCAGGGAAGGGGGCAAACCAGGTCATAGCGGTTCCGACACCAGTACTTTTAAAGTCTACAAGAAAAGACCTAGACAGAAAAGGAAGGCGGGGAAACTAACACATAAAAAAGATTAGTAACTGTTAACAGTTAAGGTCCGCAATTATAACAAGATAGGATTTCATCCCAAAGTCTACCGTATTGTGTGTAGCTTGCATGCGTTTTTCTTTTAGGAACATTCAGAGTTGTTCATATATGTTTAAACTTTTCCTACTGATCCATTTCCCTCCTCTCCAAGCCGACCTCTGATCAACACACAACGGCGCACACAAATAAAGACCGACACATGGCGCTTCCCGCCATTAGTAAGGTCTATGGACTGGTGTAGCGACAGGAATTCTAAAGAAGAAGAATAGCACAAGCAGCAAAATGACCTCACAATAAACTTCAGGTCAAGGCATCGCTAGTCTTACGACGCCGTGTACACAGTGTCGAATTTGATGTTTTACGTCACTCATCTGAAGGCACGCAACCTCTTCCAAGGCTGACTGTTTTCTTCCACACAGCCATAGAGATACCAACCAACAAATTCATTGCCACAGATGACAGCCGACCGTTCTAAGAGGCCACGACTAAAATGACTATCACTTGTAGAAGCAGAAACTGCACGTGAAAGTGCAAAATTACGAGATCGCAAAGTAATACAAAAGACAAAAATTAATCGCACGAAGAAGTATCTGTATCTAAATAAATAGCCACTTTTACGCAGGCAACTGAAAACACGCAAATTCAAAGAAATCACGATTATTTTCCTATTTAGTTTGCTGATGATAATTAAGGTAACAGTTTGTTATAAAGCGAAATCAACATTACTGCGGAGCCTTAAGAAATTGTTATAATTCAAAATTTTGTTATATCCGCCCTTGTTAAGCGGCTTTATTTTACAAAGACAAAGAACAAATTTGGTCAGGACCTCCCCAAAGCTTTGATGTATCTGCCTTTGTAATAAGCGAAGTTGAATAAAATAAACAAATAGATTAATTAATTAATTAATTCATTCATATTATTAATAAATAATGAAAACAAAATACAAAATAAACAAAAATGTTCTTATATACGACTTGTTAACTAAAATAAGAAAATAAATGAATGAATTCAAATAAATTAATAAATAAATAATTACTATTAAACAAAATACAAATAAACAAAAGCTTGATTAAATCCGACTATTCTAATAAGCGAAGTTGACTAAACTAAATACATGAATAAATAACAATTAATTAAATAAATAAATAAATAAATAAATAAATAAATAAATGTACATGTGTGTGTCGCGCCATTTGTCTTTCTTGTTTCAGGATCAAGCGCCATTGTGTTGCTGAACTTTCAGAACTGAAAAATCAAACCAAATGACACAGCAGAAACAGTCACTATTATTGAAGTATCTACTGCACTAAACTGCACTGTGCTGAAACAAGCAAGAGGCAGAGATCTTCATGAGCCCCTCCCCCCTTACCCCCACAGACTGCAGGCGTGAATGAAGATCTATGTATCTTGCTGATGGTTGGATTTGAACCCCTTACCTGCCAGAGCAAGGTGAACGCTACCCAGCTACAAGAGACATAAACCCTCATTAGTCCCCGCATTCGCGGGGCGGTTTATGTCTCTTGCTAGAACTGTGTTCTTTATGACTTTCTGGTCCCGTACAGTGGTTTCACACGCGATTTTTAATTTTTTTTTTCTTTTTTAACACCAGCATGGGAGGGGTTGAGCTAGCTAACGGTTAATATACAATTTAGACTTGATGGACCGATGATAATGGCCGGTCCCGTAACACTTGGGCCGTATAAAACCACCAATCTGATATCGCTAAATCTTCACCCAGTAACAAAATTAATACAAATCGGCGTATTTATTTAAATTTTATTTCATTTATTTTATATACTTTTAATCTATTTCATTTTATGTATGTTAATGTTATTCTAGTCATTTCATTTCATTTTATTCTAGTTTATAATAGTGTTTTTTTAATGATTTTTCCGGAGGAAGGGGGGGGGGGGGGGGGGGTGGGGCGGGCGGGCGGGAAGGGGGTTGGATTGCAGTTCAGGATTAATTTATGTAATTTATTGTCCTTTCCAATTGTAGAACAACTGTCTTCAGTCTTGCAAAGTGGGTTAAAAGTTGAAAAGCCATTTAAAAAAAAAGCGTGTCCTGTTAAAGGGCGCTGGAATAATACGCAGTAATTGCTTCCGTATACTCAGATAATTAAATTAAATTTAATTAAATTTGAAGCTTAAAACCATCAACACTGTGCTAAAACATACTGAAGTATCTGTATGCCGTAAAGCAGGACAGAATAAAACAGATCGTTTTGGATTTTCGTGTTTTTCTTTCAATCTCATTAGCCCATTGTGTCCCAGGTACCAAATGACCACATTTTGGAGTTGTACTCCGAGGACTGCATTACAATCAACAAGACAGATGAACCATGATAGTTCAAGGGTGGTGCCAGAATAGCTTGGCGCCTATATGCGCCAAGCTATCCTGGCACCACTCTTGAACTATCAATCTTTATCTAGCTGTGGTGTGTCGGGACTGAATGAGTTAAATCCACCTACACTTATTACGACGTAGTGCTAAATCTGACAGGAGGTTTACTTAACTCTTTCAGCCCCGACACACCACAGCAAGACATGGATCGAGCATGATAGTTCGAGGGTGGTGCCAGAATAGCTTGGCGCCCTCTGGCACCACCCTTGAACTATCATGCTCGATCTGTCTCTAGAACTGCAATACAATCCTTCAGGGGGCAACTTCAAAATTTGGAGATTTCGGGCCTGGGGTAGAAAGTCTTAAAGCGATAGTCCTTTCACTCGCGTAAATCAATACTGTACACAATTTGTTTACACACTGACAGCTCATAACGCGCGTACAAGCACGACTTTGATATTTTAGAGATGCGTAAATAACAAATTAAAGAAATGATCTCTAGGTCAAACATTATATTCATCTTAACACGTTGTACAAGTGACGGCTTCCCGCAGAAAAAGCTCCAGAACTACTTTTCGCATTGTACAGACAGTAAGCAAAGGTTCTCGGGCCGAGGTCGACCCGAGGGTCTTTGCTTACTGGGACAGACATAAATGGGTAGTGTCTGGTGTATCTGTGAGCTGTAAGATCCAGTATCACAGACTATTGCACACTGGGGGGAGGAATTACTTTTTCTTAAACACCTCCTTCTTTGCGCCGTCGATCAAAAAAGCTACAACACACGTGTAATACAGTTAGAGCGTGTCACACGCGTGTGATACAGTTAGAGCGTGTCACAAGCGTGTGATACAGTTTGAGCGTGTCACACGCGTGTGATACAGTTAGAGCGTGTCACAAGCGTGTGATACAGTTAGAGCGTGTCACACGCGTGTGATACAGTTAGAGCGTGTCACACGCGTGTAATACAGTTAGAGCGTGTCACACGCGTGTCAGTGATACAGTTAGAGCGTGTCACAAGCGTGTGATACAGTTAGAGCGTGTCACACGCGTGTAATACAGTTAAAGCGTGTCACACGCGTGTGATACAGTTAGAGCGTGTCACAAGCGTGTGATACAGTTAGAGCGTGTCACACGCGTGTGATACAGTTAGAGCGTGTCACAAGCGTGTGATACAGTTAGAGCGTGTCACACGTGTGTTATACAGTTAGAGCGTGTCACACGCGTGTAATACAGTTAGAGCGTGTCACACGCGTGTGATACAGTTAGAGCGTGTCACAAGCGTGTGATACAGTTAGAGCGTGTCACACGCGTGTGATACAGATAGAGCGTGTCACAAGCGTGTGAGACAGCTTGATGCGTGAGCGGCCAAATGTGCACAATATTGTCTTGTACTTGTAGAACGTCTGGCAGCAAAAAGGTACGAGCCAACGCTCTATTGAAACTTGACTTACATTCACCTCACTTATAATAATAATAATACCGTTATTATATAGGCGCTTTTTCTCAATTTTTGGGGAAATCGACTCAAAGCGCCGCGCCTGAAACCCAACACACACACACACTCACGAAACAGACACGGATTTACGACATTTAAGACAAACACAGTACAGACAAACGAGGGCCAGTCAGCTACTGAAGTTACAGAGATTTTTTTATCGCTTGTATTTGAAATTTTGTAAAGTGGCCTGAGACCGGTACCAAAGTTCCAACATGATTGTATGATGACGACTGGCATTGTGATGTCATGCATTGCGCTAATACGTCATCGTATGAGATCATTTGCCTCGCATCGAAAATATTGACGTCGCATTGCAATCTAAATTGCGTCAAGATCGTTGCCAAGCATTTACTGCCGATATGATCTATGATAGGCGTGTGCCGCAAACCAACTAATAACGGATTACTACCAAACGATAAGGTTAGTAAGAAATAGATTTTTACACCAGTGTTTAGGCGCTAGGAATCGCACTCTCGTGTTTTTTTTAAATTCACATTCACATTCGCTCGTAAGGTAAAGTTTAAAACCACTCAACTGCGGGGGCTCATGAGGATTTATGTCTCTTGCAGCTGGGTAGCGTTCGCCTTGCCCCGGAAATTAAGAGGTCGAACGTATATGCATCTACATTTAAACAATAATGATATTGTTCAGGTACGAATTTTAATGTGTGTGTATGCGTGCGTGTACGTACATAAAAAAATTAAAGATAAATTTCTAAGCTTTGCTTTCAACAGTCAGGAATTTACTAGTGTTTATTGGATTTTGTTTAACTCTGTCCTTTTTTCGACTACAAAACTTAAATTATCTGGATATAAAGTATATGGTAAATAAATTAGTTTTAGATTCATTTTATCTTAGTTTATTGCTATATTTTAGTAAATATTTATTTTGTACGGTCGGTCGGTTAGTAGGCGGGTGCATGGTTGGATAGGTGGATGGATGGATGGGTGGGTTGGACGGGACGGGACTGAGGGAGGGAGGGACGGACTGACCGATGAACTGATTCGACTGGGTAGCTTGTAAACTGATTGTTGCATTTTCATGTTTATCTGTTTCCCCGCTTCTTTGTTTGTAACAATAAAATGCACAGTTACTTCCTTATCTCATCTTTACTTGTAGTCTTGCAGACGTTTGTGTCTGTCGGGATTCAAACCGCAGTACTTAACCCATTTAGCCCCGACGCCCTAAAGCAGGAGACAGGTCGACCATGATAATTCAAGGGTAGTGCCAGATTAACTTGGCGCCTGTCGGCGCCAAGCTAATCTGACACTACCCTTGAATTATCATGGTCGATCCATCTCCTGCAACTGATGCATAGTCGTTAGATGATGCCTTCAAAATTTGGGAAATGCGTGCGTCGGGCTGAATGAGTTAATAATAACAATAATAATAATAATAATAATAATAATAATAATAATAATAATAATAATAATAATAATAAATAGTTCTTGCATACCGTGGTTCTCCAGGAAAATACTGTCCAGACTCAATGCGGATGCATAGCAGCACACTCTCTCTCAGACACAGGCGCAAATATACACTACTTTAACCCACCCCATCCCTTCCCAACACCTTACATCCACTCCCCTGTCACATAAGATCCAGAATCAGGATAAAAGGCAGTCAACAGTTCGCTGAAGGTGAGCTAAATATTAAATGCCAGACAGAAAAGAAAAGTCTTTAAGTGAACTTTGAACTGTGACAATGTGGTCAGATTCCGTATTTCAATTGGCAGCGAGTTCCACACACTTGGGGGTAAAAAGGTGAAAGAACGCTCCCCGACAGTCTTCGTGTTAAGCTTCGTGATTTTAAAACGTTTTTCACTGGAGGAATGGAAGGTACGTGATGGCTGATAAACTGACGGACGGCTCTACTCAGACACGCCTCCTCCAACACGGAGGTGTTCTCGTTTTGCTCTCCCCCAAGTGTCCCGATGGATTCCGGCAAACTCCGTGCGACACCCACACACCGCAAAAAAGCTGCCGTTTCCGCCGATTGTCATGGCTCATGGGAACAAGAAGAATAAGACGCATAGGTTCTCATGGGCCCCTGCGACTGCAGAGGCTCATTAGACTCTATGCCGTTTATTTTCAGATTTAACGGTTTTTAAGGCCCACTACCGCCGTAACTGTTCATATATTCATTCATGAAACAGATGGTTAAGAAACGCTACACCCAGGTCTAGATATGGTTCATTTTAAACACGGGACAATCCAGTTCAGCACACGTCGTTTTGATATCAAGTAATTTGACAATGACTCTACTCCGTTCTATAAATACAACGCTTTCAGTACGAGAAACAGCTAAAGACAGATTGACACGCTAACGGCTGGGCAGAATAAATAATTGCGACTACGCGTGTGCTTTTGCTGCTTGTCCCAACTGCTATTAAAGTTCATTACGTGTGTCGACAAGGCATAACAAACACAAATGGCGCTGAAATGTGTCTTCAAATTTACACGTAATGGTACTTTAAGCTCTGGCAAACTGCAGCAGAACATGTGTTGAAACAACTGGTTCAATGAATGAAATGCCTGAGGATCATCATCTGAACCTGTGCCCTTGTGGAGAAGCAGAGCAGACCGCAGAGCACATCCTCCAGGACTGTGGGAACCACCAGCCGCTGAGGGAGGAGATATGGCCGAAGCCCGCCACTCTACAAGAGAAACTGTACGGGCCTGTGGAGGCGCTACAGAAGACCACAGATTTCATTTTGAGAGCCAAACTCCAAGTGTGACGGCGTTCGAGAAGAAGAAGAAGATCATCTGAACTAGATTCAGTTTCTGTTGTCTTTGTCTTTGAGATACAATTAGCGATAGTAACACACTGCTAACGGGGAGCTGGGTGACTCAGATGGTAGAGCGTTCGACTCGCGTCCAAAAGGTCGCGGATTCGAGTCCAGCTGAGGACAACATTTGTTCAGACTCTTTTTTGTGCCCTGGCTTTTTAAATCACCTTCGTGGTGGAGAAAACACGTTAAGCCCTAAACGTTTAACGTTTGACAACACTCTTAACCTTTTCACTGCAAGAGGCATAAACCCTCATGTGCCCCCTCAACAGCGGGGGCTCATGAGGGTCTATGCCTCTTGCTGACACTGCTTTGTGTCCACAGTAATCTCCGGATATGATAAATCGCCAGGGGACCAACGTTTTCTTGTTGTTAAATCCGATATTTGTTGTATGCGATGTAATTTACATAGAAAGGTTGTCGTCGGGACCTCTGATAAAGTGTCGTTATACCCGACTTTTGTTATGTCCGACCTTGTTATAAGCGGAGTGGACTGTATTTGTGTCTTTTCTACGGCTGGGGCTCTTTGACGTTGAACTAACAAAGATTCCAAAAACACATTATGCTTCCACTGGCAGTGGACGGGTTAAAACAGGAATTTTACATCATAGTCAAGATCACCTGTGGGGCCGTACACAGCGAGGACCGTTCCGTGGTATGGCCGAGAGCTACACCACTGCCACTGGGGGCCGGCCCGGGACAGACAGCCCTCCTCAGTTCCATTCTGGGTGTCGATAGTGTCTGTGCGGGTGCCTTCCACTTCAGGGTGCTTGGGGCAGTGGACAGTCACGAAATAGCATCCTGTGATAATATATAGGCACGAAGAGTTAGCTCAACTGAATGGAAATGAAACTTAATTATTTAAGGATAAAGACAATAGGAACGCCGGCCTTTTCCTACGTCTGTCCTTATAACATTAAAATATAACACTACAAAAGGTAACAAGATAAATAAAATATAAAAAAGACGCATTTCGCACACGCACACGCACACACAAACACACACACACACACGCACGCACGCACGCACGCACACACACATACAAACACACACACTTTAAATGAATCAATGAATCAATAAAATTTTATTTTATAACGGTTAAGGCATTGACATCGTCATTGACACAGCCATTTTACAAAACTGCCGTTGCTAACAAGTACAAGACTATCTACACATGCACATACATATAAGTAAGACATAATACTTACAAACAATTGACAACACTGTTCACATAGGCAGACATACTCATAGACTCTCAGACATCCCCCCTCCTTCCCCCTCCCTCCCCCCCCCTTTACACACACACACACACACACACACACACACACACACACACACACACACACACACACACACACACACACACACAGAGAGAGAGAGAGAGAGAGAGAGAGAGAGCTAAGTAGTTCAAATGATAAATGACAAATGGTTATTGGGAGCAGACTGAACAGGCGCGAAGGATCAGATTATATGTGCTAGGGCAAAGAATAATTGAAAGAGAAGATCAGAGGCAATCCCTAAATCAGAAGTATATTAACTCATTCGCGGCCAACCGCATCCGGTTGCGCGGCATAAGCCGCGCATCCGGAAGTGGCTGGCCGCGAATGAGTTAAACATATTGCACCGACTGAAACATTTCCGTAGATACACCTAGCCCGCCCCATCTGCAAGAGGTATATATTTTCAGCCGCAGGACCTCATGAGAATAATTCTATATTCTTCTTGCTCGGGAAGGCGTTTCCTCTCTGGCATCTACAGTTTTGCGGCACTTATCCGGTATCAACCCTTTCAGTACCTTTTGGCGCAAACTGTGTCTGCAGTCTCCGTTAATTGAACACCATAAAAACCTAGCTGTCCCAGAAACATGGAATTAAAATGGTGTCTGCAAGAGGTATAGATCTCATGAGCCCCCGCAACTGCAAGGGCTCATGAGGATCTATGCCTTTTGCAGGTGGGTGAAACTCAGATTTCCCTTGGCACTAAAACGTTAACAGAACGTCTGCGGCGAGGACGCACTACGCAGCGATCGGGGCGATCCAGTGACACCGATAGTCCTTGCTATGAAAAGGCACAACCAGCTGTCTTTCCTTCCTATAAAGGAGTTCAACCTGTTGCTTTAAACCTGATTTTGATGTAGGGATGTTTTATATTGAGGATTAGAGAACGATGCCTCCCCCCCCCCGGCCCCGTGCCTTTTGGGGTGTTCATGATATTCTTGCGGGAGGCGTTACAAACTTGACTGCAATATATCCCTAGTTTGGCTTCTGAGCAAAAGGTTAACCGTCCGAGCTACGAGGGCTTGAGATGCACGCTTCAAACAACAGATACAAAACGTAAAGCTGTAATGTCAAGCAAAAGAAATGCAACATCATCGGAAACATTGTTTCCGATGATGTTGCATTTCTTTTGCTCGTCAGTATAATTTTGTGACGTATGTTGACCAAGAGCAGCTAGAATACCTAACACATGCGGCAGCTGTAATATCTGCCACTTACGGGTTCTTTGGCAGCTAGAATACCCACCATCTCTGAGTATTCTGGCGGTTGGAAACTTGCCAGCTTTGGGTATGTCAGGATAAATTGTGTTGGGTCGGTACCCGTCAGGTGTATAGGCAGTCCGAGGGATGCTGGTAGCTGGGGCTACTGTGGTAGTGTCACATATGGCATCGGGATCTAGCTGTCATGGGAGATGTCTGTTGCTGTCCTGACTCTGAGAGGTAGATATGGAAATTATAACCATCAACTGATTCCTGACCAAAAATGTACCTCCAGCAACGATATACGACACTGTCGCAGCTATTGATGCAGGGCGCCTTGAATGAGTCGGTAACCCTTTAGTATTTTTTTTTCTCTTTTTCTAAAATTTCAGATCACGACAAAGAGGAATGTTTTAGTCGAGCTGATTACTACTGGACGAAGTGCGGCTCCTATAATAATGTCGCAGTCACTGCCTCTTACCGTCCAGATGCCGCTCACCGCACCGTGACTGTAATTCTGAATTCCTTTTCCCCGAGGCTAATGTGTGCTGATCTGTGATTTTGGACCTTACGGCGTTCCGCCGTAAGGTCCAAAATCACAGACCAGCACAAATATATATATATATATATATTTTTTAAGAACGCAAAGGAAGGCAGAAAGTTAGCCTTGATCGATCAGAATAGTTCCGGATAAACACAGCTCCGGTATCATGATTGCAGTGTGCTGATGCCGCGTATCCAGATGCAGAGCGTCTCTAATGAGATATACGTGAACATTGTTCGTGGCAATGGTAAAAAAAGGTCTTCGTAAGATTTGTCATTTATATTAGGAACTACTGCATACAGCACACATTTCTTTCTCTCTGTGTATATTTTCTGTTTTTCTTCTGCTTTGTAACAAAATAAAGACCAGGCAAGCTCTGACCATAACTGTGACATTAAAACACTGCAATGTACTACTGCAGCCACCGGTGGACCTCCTGTTTGATATTATTGATTTTACCCCAGTCAGTGCCAAGAAAACTTGGACATCACGCGACTGCAAGAGGTAGAGATCCTTATGCACTTCTATGCCTCATGCTGAAACCATTTTGTACCGGTGCTCCTGGACGCCTGAGGCATTTTGGTGTTTAACATTTTTATTTTCAGAACCGCAGTCTGCGTCCACTGGCAGTGAAGGGGTTAATTGTCATGCGCTTAACCCTTTCGTGCATGCAAACATCGGTGGCTTGATTTTTAACTTGCTTCGACCACAAGCAGCAGATCAGTGATTTGAAATGAGGTTAACTCAGGCTTTAATACTTGTATGGAAGTTAATCCAGTGCGCAAAGGCTATCGGGCCGAAGTCGGCCGCCGTGGGCCCTCTCGCGGGCCCACAGCGGCCGACTCCGGCCCGAGGGCCTTTGCGTACTGGGAAACGCCACGTGAGATTAACTAGTAAAGGCTATCCCTAAATCAGAAATAGGTCAAACATTGCATGGACTTGAAGTAAAAAATTGACTCGAAACATTCTGTGAATTCACCCAGACTGCTCCGTTTGCAAGAGGCGCATAGTCTGTAATCTCCATCGCAAACCCAAAGGGTCTGACAACACAAAATGTGTCTCATTAGAGCTCCCACTCAACGATTGGTTGAAATGCTACAGGGATTCCCCGTGGTGATCACTAAGCAATAAATAAAACTATAGTTTCACTACAGCTAGTGCATGAAAACAAATGTCACATGTAGCGAATGTTTCGCTGCTTTGTCATAAAATGAAACAAACTAAGTCCATATTGAACGCATCTAGTCTACATAATTTTATTACCATGTAATGACCGGGGGAAAAACAAAAACAAAACAAAACAAAAAACAACACACGTTTCGCTTTGACTTCCTGGTCACCAAGTATAGGCCAATTTCCCCCAGGTCGCATTTTGTGTTTTCTGGGTGTACATGTAGGCTACTCTCCCTCCCGTTGACACAGAGCCCTCACTCTTTTGTCTAAGGGGTGACTGCCTTGTAACAGCTGTATGTTGACTCTAATGAGCCCCTGAACGACTGGCCGAAATAGGATGATTGATTTGCTACTTGGCAGCCTGGCCCAGCGGTTGATTATTGGTGGGTTGTTTCGGTTGGTCTGTTGAGTAGTTGCTTACCTGCGTGTTTACTTCTTTGGATGTTTTAGCGATACACCGTGCAAGCAAGAATGTCATTATCAGGAAACGCTTACGTTTAAGTCGTCAGATCTGCCTGTAAAACGTGTTGAACGATTCATGGCCACGTGTGTGCTTGTCACTTTGGACGTGGTTGTCCGCACAACCATGAACGTAACTCCTGTAACAGACGAAGTTCGGAAATCAGAAGTAGGTCATCATTGCACATGTGTCGACGAAAACTGTCGATTAGAAGCCAGGTTAAACCCGGATGCGCGCTGTGAACATGCATTCGGATAAATACAACATTAACACCGAAATCATAAAAATATAGATTTTTTTCCTCGCTCGCTTCCGTATGGCAACCTGAACACCTTATTACTTTCACACATATTAATAATAGACTGTAAGCAGAGTTTCATCTGCATGACACATAGATTCTCATGAGCCCCTGCTTTAAGCAGGGGCTCATGAGAGTCTATGTCTCTTATTTGCAGAAGTCGATTCCAGGCTGTATAGGGTATTATGCCTTCTAACAGGATCTGGTGTATAATGTTTTGATCGGGAAGATATGACCGCTATCTGGACAAAAAAAGTCATGCAAACAGACAAAGAGCTGATAATGCTTATTGAGAGTCGAAATTTGGGGCGAAAGCAAAATCCTTTGTGTCACTGTGTGTGTGTGTGTGTGCGTACGTACGTGTGTATGTGTGTGTGTTTGTTTGTGTGTGTGTGTGTGTGTGTGTGTGTGTGTGTGTGTGTGTGTGTGTGTGAGTATGTGTGCGAATTATATGTGCGAAAATGCGTGGGTGTAGGTGTGTCTATGAGTGGGTGTACGTGTGTGCATACCCAAGGACACCAACGTACTTGTGTTTACCAGCAATTGTCCTGGCAAACTGTTACTTGATTGTGAAATCGTGACTACTATATGTCGGCAAGTTCCAGCTCTGTCCTAGCCCATCTCCATCCGAAAGCAACAGTATTACACATCGACGTCCAAGTTTCATTCCGACCTGGCCCATATTCTCAATTTTATGTAAGTATTTTAAGAAACCAAAAGCCGATTTGTGAATGTACAAATGATATGATATGATATGATATGATTGATTGATTGATTGATTGATTGATTGATCGATTGATCGATTTATATTATTGACTGACTGATTTATATTATTTATTTATTCATTTATTTTATCATTTTTATTAATTAAAAAAATATTTTGTAGATAACGCATAAATGTATTTTGTTTAAAAAATGTCGCACCAGAAAGGAGTCTTCCCTTTGTCGCGAGGCACACTGATGTTAATGCTTGTAGCGAGAGAGGTTTCTTTGCAAACGAACGATTCCCAAAAAGTAAAGAAAACAAAGTTACGGCGGATAACCAGCTTATACCAAAGCAAAGACAACACTGGAAACATCGCCAAGAGGCATAGATCCTCATGAGCTCGGAGGGCTCTTGAGGATCTATGTCTCTTGGATAAGTTTGGAATGGTGAATTTAAATATAGGACAAGCTGGTTATCAACCGCGATTTTGCCCTTGTTCGTTGTCGATAGGCTTTGGAAACCTCATTAATTGCCGCAGGAGCTGGAACAGTGTTTAAGTTGCCATTGCAAATGCAAAATGTCGTTATTCCTTTCCAGACTGAAAACAAGATCAGCAGGAGGTACGAACCATGCTGTTGCTGGCTGCTGTCCTGTGTATTGGTCTCACCACTGTCCTGGCACAGCCTGGTAAGTGAGATGCATTCAAGACGTGCAGCATACGGGCACGCGGTAAATGGAGTTAACCCTCAAGACATGCCGTTTGATAACGAACTGGGGGCATTAGCTCCTTCGCTGCCAGTGATCGAGAATTTCGCGTTAGAAAAGACGGCGCTCGGCCTGACATTCGCTTTTGAAAACACAAATGTAATGGATACAAAATTAGTCATAAAGAACATAGTACCACCAAGAGACGTCAGTGGCTTCCCATCCCACAACGCATCCAATACAAGATTCTGTCTCTCTGCTACAAATCCCTGAACAACTGCGCTCCTGCCTATCTCACCAACTTACTTCACCCCTACACTCCTTCCCGCTCCCTCCGCTCCGCCTCCGACCCTCTCCGCCTCTACATCCCCCGCACCAAACTCAGCACTTTCGGCCCCCTCTCCTTCTCAGTATACAGTCCATCCAACTGGAACACTCTCCACTCTCCGTCAGAAAGACTCTCTCTCCTCCTTCCAGTCCGCCCTCAAAACTCACCTCTTTCAACAGTTCTAGCACTATATCACCACACTCCCCACCCCAAGCTGACTGTCGTAATATATTTCACTATTTGTGGTACGTGAGTCTTTGTCTAAAGCGTGCGCATGCGTGCGCGAGTTGTGAGTGCGCGCTTAGAGTTATAATTATTATAAGATAAGCGCATTATAAATACCGTAATTATTAACCCTTTCAGCCCAGAGTCCCTGCAGCAGGAGATGGACTGACCATGATAATTCAAGGTAGTGCCAGATTAGCTTGGCGATGCAGGCCCAAGCTAATCTGGCACTAACCTTGATTATCATGGTCATCCAACCCCGTGACTGTACATAGTTGCTAGCAACACTCCAAATTTGAGATTGGACCTGGGCTACAAGGTTAATTATTATTATTACGTCTAGTCCGGAAATCCAGCCCCAAAATACACTAAAATGTCATGTCATAGTCTTTTAAAAATGTTGACCCCCACCCCTCCCCCCCCCCCCACCATCCATTCTGTGAGAAAAAACAAAACAAAACAAAAATATCCGAAAGGAACTGAGGTACTCACATGCCCCCTCCCCCCTCCAGCCCCCCTCCCCCGCCTCACCTGCTTTTTATCTTGTTTGGGCAGCGGTACAAATGTCCTCATACAGCTGCCGCCTACAATCACCCCCCCCCCACCTCCTCCCCAAACTCCCGCTTTTAGATTATTCTGCCAGTGGAAAAACATAGTTTCGCCTCTGCGTCTGATGTTACGGTTCCCCGCCCCAAAAATGTTGGAAATCCCCTCTCGTAAAGAAACTGATCCGCCCCTGATGTTTACTTGTTTATTTGCTTATTTGTACGTTTGGTCTGGTTGTTTGGTATGTTGCTTTCTTTAACTCATTCGAGACGAAGGGCATCCGGATACGCAGCCGAAGCCGCGCATCCGATTTCCGTTCGTCTCGAATGAGTTAAATCCATTGCCTACTGATTTTTTTTTTTTTTTTTTTAAACAGACGTGTCAGTGAATCTGAGGACAGGCGCCGTGAGCACATCAGTGTCGCTTGCTGAGCTAGGAATGTCCTGGGTGAGCGCTCTCAGCTCCAGCCCCTCTAACACCGCCTGTGACCGCAGAGGGGTGCTGAAAGTCACCTTCGACACCACCAGCCGCCGGCGTCTGGAGATTGACTTGGAGTACGATGTTCCATCCGGATGGACCATCAACATCGGTGATTCGAGCAGTAACAACGGATACGGTAAGGAAAAACGTTAACTCATTCGAGACGAACGGCATCCGGATACGCGGCTTCAGCCGCGTATCCGGATGCCGTTCGTCTCGAATGAGTTAACCCTTTGCATGTCGGTACAGAATTTGGTCGAGGTGACACCTCGATCACAATTGCTGCCGATCGACACACAGAAGGTTAACATTTATATTTTTTTAAAAAAAACTGTCATAAAGGATACACATGTTCAATGAAGTTTAACCTTTATTGCCTTTAAAATCCGTTGAACCCGTTCAATGCCGGGAAAATCGAAACACCACGCGATTATAAGAGGTATCGATCCTCATGAGCCTCCGCAGTAGCGGGTGCTCATTGAGGATCTATGCCTTTTGCTCACACCACTTTGAATCCATGTTCCTGAGACATCAAGGTGTTTTAGTGTTGAATTAACAAAGACTGCTAAAGCACAGTGTGCGTCATGATATTAAACGTGTGAAAAGATAAACATCTGATTTTAGTATCTAATGTCTGTGTAACCGAGAAACGACGTATTTCACACAGGTACGAAATTTCCGAGTACCACCTATGATATGTGTTCCAGCCATTGTGCTTGACTTCGGTTATTTATTTGATTACACCTCACCGCCCCTCCCCCCCCCCTCCACCCCCCCCCCCCCACCATCACCCTTTTTTTTTCCAGGTGGTGATTTTAGCAGCCAGTCTAACGACGCAGAGGTCCATGTTCTTGGCAACACTATATTCTTCTACTCCCGGGACCACCCCAGTAACTACTGGCCACTACTGCACCAGACCGGAAGCTTCGTCAGCACCAAAAGTCGCCTTTTCATCAACGTCAGTGACGGGAAAGTGACGGCTGACAACGGCACTCAATCCATCCTCGTTCAGACCTTCCGCACCTTTGCGCTGGCCGGCCAGGCCGACCAGGAGGGCCCCGTCAACTATGACATCTACATCGGCTTCAACAGGGTTATCTCCAGCACATATAGATCGGGCACGGGGCTGTGTGGCGCTTACATCACATGGCACAGTCAGCCATGAGCGACAGTCATGAGCATCACGTGATATTCATGAACATCACGTGACAGCCGTGCACATCACGTGATAACCATTGACTTCACGCGACAGTCATGAGCATCACGTGATTGCCAGTCACACGCAGTTCAGCTCTCCCCATATTAAACCCCTTGTGCACGCAGCCATCGGTACTTACTAGGTACTCTGTAACCCATTGGCTGTCGGTACCGCTTTTTGTCGCGATGATCCCCCCCAGGGGTCATCGCGACAAAAAGCGCTACCGACAGCCACAGGGTTTCATTACCAGTGGCTGCATACATAGAGGGTTAATTATGACCAATCAGCTCATCGCTCATCAGTCTGCTCCTTCCAACAGGAAAACGTACAGATTTTTATGAGCCACTGCACAGCGACCGAGGGGCGGACTTACGAGGCTTTTCGCTAAACTTTCATCGGATGTAAAATGAAGTAATATTAAATTTAGCGCTAAGGTCCAGACAATATAAGGAAAGTATCAAATTTATAAAAAACCAAACAAACAACCAACTAACCAAACGACAACAAATAAACAACAACCAAACAACACCCACTCTTTCAAAAATGCAATAGTGACTTTTCAGAAAATATTGTTTTGGGTTGGTTTATTTTGTATGTATGTATGTATGTATGTATGTATGTATGTATGTACGTATGTATGTATGTATGTATGTATGTATGTATGTATGTATGTATGTATTATTATTATTATTATTATTATTATCTATTTTTTATTCGGAAGGAGGAGTGTGTGTGTGTGGGGGGGGGGGGGGGGGGGTGGGGGGGGCTGTTGAGGGGAGATAAATTTGAATTTTTTTCTTTGGTCCGATCTGTTTATGCACTACATTGGTCTCAAACTTTTGTTTTTTATCCCGTCTTCACGCCTCCACTTATTTCCCTTCACAAACAGATTTTTAGATGGAATTTGTATTCAGACGTCGGACATTAAAGCACGACTGGATGAGTCCTCACGTGCACGTGTAATTTCTCCTGTGCCAGTAGTGTGTGCATGGGAGTGGCATGTTTTCATGTATTCGTTCTGTTATGTTGTACTTTGAGCTGGCAGGCAGTAGAAGTCGCCAACTTTCACGTCGGTCCGATGGCCTTTTGTGCATTAGGAAGTACTTTGAAACACACACACACAAACACACACACACACACACACACACACACACACACACACACACACACACACACACACACACACACACACACACACACACAGAGACGCACGTACGCAAGCACGCACCCACGGAGGTGCATTCACATACACATCTGGACTGACCTTCACTATTTTTCTCTTCATAAAAAACAAGTCAGGCATCCAAACAACAAACCAAATACACCGACGAGAAAAAGAAAAGCGACACTTTTGGAATCACCGGGAAAAGAAAGGTTCTACCGATTAATCCCAAAATGGTGCATTTTTTTCCCTGGAAAGTAAAACTAAGTGTTACGTTTGTGGTTGTGTTGTTCTTTTTGGAGCATTTGTGTGTTGGTCTTGGGAGGGATCCGATACTCATTTGAGTTGTTTTGGATAAGAATTGCATACCTTTTTAGTGTGATTCATTTTCTTTTGCACGGAGAGTTGTGGTCGATTTTTGAAGCTAGAATGACTGGTACTTTCGCTACATTGTTGTAAAGTTTGACCTACATTAGACTGGAAGGTTCGGGCAGGGTCGCGGCCTTTCTAGTGACCTGAAATGTGCCGTCGAAGTTTTGAAGTAAACATGTTGCTTACGGAATGTACGGATTTTTCCGAATTCACCGATATTAGTGGAAGATTGTAGGCAGATCTAGGGTGTTCTTTCTCATGAATATTAATGAGTTTTGGGTGCGTTTTCTTTTCTGATTTGTTGAGTTGTAGTTTGCGAGATTGTTCTGGAAATCTGTAATAGTATAAAAAAAGGGGTGTTAGCGAATTATGTGCGTGCATTGTATGGAAGACGCAGTGTATCAGAATTGTCGATGCATTGTAGAGAGACAGTGTACCAAAGTGTGGATGCATCGTGAGAATAAAATATTGTTAGAACTGTTACTCCAGTGTTGTCTACACCCATGTGCCACGTGTGACAAGTTGCAGCTGAGTAAAGTTTCTTTTACAAGAGAGCGTCTGGTGTAGTTGCATAATACACGATTACGACTACCACGTAACACTAAGCAAGCACTTGTCTCATCCAGATGGTGAAATAAAGTCATTTGCTGACGAGCCCTCATCGCACAACGAGCAATACCCAATGCAGGAGGCACAGATCCGCATGATCCCTCGCATTTGTGGGGGCTTATGCGGATCTATGCCTATTGCTGACCTCAATCTCATCTATAGATGTGTCTCAAGTAAAGCAAAAATGCAATATGACTGTGATGGTGGCAGAGCCATCAACCGTAGAGACTAGCAAATGGACGAGGTTCGGAATTCAGAGGTAGGTCAAAACTGCACAAGTTTCGACGAAAACTGTGGATTAAAACCAGGACGAAAACTGTGAATTGTGGATTAAAAGCCAGGAAAAAAACTGTGGTTTGTGGATTAAAAGCCAGGACGAAAACTGGATTAAAAAAAAGAATGAAAACTGTGGAATAAAAGCCAGGTTTAACCCAAGCTAATCTGGCACTAAGGGGCTGTGGGCAGATGTTCACATCTGCACGGGACATAGACGACCCCGCCCTCCACGAGTCCCCTGCTGCCTTGAAGGTTAGGTTTTGGATAACCAAAGGCTAGTGTGCTGACACGGTACCTGATTGGGTGTACGAACTTCCTTGATGAAGTCACCACTCAAGACTAAAGAGTCCCATGAGGGTCTCATCGGCCACGTGTCCAGGACCAAGGCGAGCCACAAGTTATGTGGAGTTTCGGTTGTGGTTAACAGCCTGGAGAGGGATGGGCTCCGCCAGGTACTTTTGCCCAAGACACACCACATGCAACGACAACCTTACCTCAATCCATACCGGATCGGTCGTCGCCCGGAACAAGGACCGCGCCTTCTGTCTTGCGCCAGGGCAGAGGTGTTAAGTGTGTTACTGGTGCACCATCATCATCAAAACTCCGTGCCAGAAACAACATCAGCATTGGCACTTGGAACGTCAGAACATTAAGAACGCCTGGAAAGGTAGAGGAACTGACACATGAAATGAATAGATACCATTGGACCATCCTAGGACTTTGCAAAGTACGATGGAAGAACCTTGGGGAAACATCAACCAAGGAAAACCACAAACTGTACTACAGTGGCAGAGAAGACAAACACGAACAGGGTGTCAGATTTCTCGTCCACAAAGACATCGTGAACACCGTCATGAGTTGTCGGTGGTTGTACAAATCTGAGCAGTACTCTGTCCATCTCTTCAGTATGTCTTGGTCTTCCGTAAGACAGTTCCCTTCACTATCTTGAATGATCGAGGAGCGTCCTTCTTTTACACTGGTCAGTGTATACCAGCTGGTATGCTCTTTTGCTATTATTTTTGTTCAGATTTTCTTCTACGTGTTTACACTGATCTTCAATCCACTTATTCCTTGCCTTTTTCATGCTTTTCTTGATATCCTGGTTAATTTCCCTGTATTGTTTAGCCCCTTCTACCTCTGATTTCTTTTTCTTTAATTCTCGACGCTTGTCACATAGAACAAAGATGTCAGCTGTAACCCAAGGTTTCTTTGCTTGTCGGTGTTTGCCAAGGATCTCACTGGTTGTTTGGGTTACAACAGTGTTAAATGTGTCAATCAGTGTGTCCACGTCCGTGTCTTCTGCACCTAGAAGTAGCAGTGGTGCGAATTTTCCTCCTATCTTTGCCTGAAAGGCTTCCGCTACCTCTGGGTCTTTCAGCTTCTCGAGGTCAAACTTGATTCTGGTGGGACCCTGCTTGTTGACCTGCTTTAGGCGGAGTCGGAAGGTCATCATCACTAAGTCATGGTCGCTACCAATGTCTGCTCCTGGAAAACTTCATCCCTTGGCAATGTTCACACTGGTTTGGAAGCGTCTCTTCACTATGCTGTAGTCAATGTGGTTATGGTGCTCTCCGTTCGGGCTGTGCCATGTCCACCTTCTGGATACTTTGTGCGGGCCAAACGTGTTCATTAGCTTTAGATCATTTGAAGTGGCAAATTCCAGGAGCCTTAAGCCTCTGTCGTTGGTCTCTGCATTGCAGTAGCGTCCGCATGTGTCTTTCCAGTTCCTAGCAGCATCCTCTCCTATTTTGGCATTCCAGTCTCCCTGCACCACAAGAATGTCTTTCTTGGGGGTCTGGTCCAGAACTTCTTGCAGTTGGTCATAGAAGTCTTCTATTTCCTCATCGCCATAGTCTGTTGTTGGGGCATAAACTTGTACAATGGTGATATTAAATGGGGTTGCCCTCAAGCATATGGTGACTGGCCGACAACTCATGACGGTGTTCACGATGTCTTTGTGGACGAAAAATCCGACACCCTGTTAGTGTTTGTCTTCTCTGCCACTGTAGTACAGTTTGTGGTTTTCCTGGGTTGATGTTTCCCCAAGGTTCTTCCATCGTACTTCGCAAAGTCCTAGGATGGTCCAATGGTATCTGTTCATTTCATGTGTCAGTTCCTCTACCTTTCCAGGCGTTCTTAATGTTCTGATGTTCCAAGTGCCAATGCTGATGTTGTTTCTGGCACGGAGTTTTGATGGTGATGGTGATGGTGTACCAGTAACACACTTAACACCTCTGCCCTGGCGCAAGACAGAAGGCGCGGTCCTTGTTCCGGGCGACGACCGATCCGGTATGGATTGAGGTAAGGTTGTCATTGCATGTGGTGTGTATTGGGCAAAAGAGCCTGGCGGAGCCCATCCCTCTCCAGGCTGTTAACCACAACCGAAACTCCACATAACTTGTGGCTCGCCTTGGTCCTGGACACGTGGCCGATGAGACCCTCATGGGACTCTTTCGCCCTGTGTGGTGACTTCATCAAGGAAATTCATACACCCAATCAGGTACCGTGTCAGCACCATAGCCTTTGGTTATCCAAAACCTAACCTTCAAGGCAGCAGGGGACTCGTGGAGGGCGGGGTCGTCTATGTCCCGTGCAGATGTGAACATCTGCCCACTGCAGGGTATTTCTGTCCAAGCCTGGTTTTTTTTTTTAGCAACGGGTAACAACAGCCTGCTTGAAAGCTTTTGGAACAGTTCCGGCTGACAGAGACTTGTTTACAATAGCAGCAATCAACGGTGCAAGATCGCTGATGCGCTGCTTTTGGAAACAAGTCGGAACAGGTTCCAACATGCAACTTTTTGTTGGAGACTTTGCAATTATGGCAGTAATGTCGCTTTCTGTAACAGATTTGAACTTTGCAAAACATGGACCATCATAAACAGTAAAAATGGGTGGATCGCACTGCTTAGCATCTAAGTTCTCACGCAGCAGTTTGATTTTGTCAGTGAAAAAATCACAAAATGTCTGCGACAGTTCAGGAGAGAGGATATAAGCAGGAAGAGAGGTAGACTTGGGTTTTCCCAGCAGTTCATTTGACACTGAGAAGAACAGCTTGCTGGAAGAGGCAGCCGAGTCGAGCTTGTCCATGAAGAAATGTCGTCTGGCAGCATTTAGGCGCTGAGAGGCCGCATTTCTTTTACACGTGTATATCTGTACACGGTCAGTTTGTGCTTTCTCCACTGACCCTCGGCACGCCTCCTCTCACGCAATGCATCTCTCACATCCTCAGACAACCAGGGGGCAGACGGACGGTCCCTGACACGCCTCGTTGTCAGAGGAGCATGACGGTCCAACACTTGTCGAAGACCGTCATTGTACAGATCCACCAGATTATCCAGCAGCAGATCAGAGGTTTGGCTACTAACATCAGCGGCAAACACGTTTACGTCGGCTTGGAAAACTGTAGAATCTATGGCTCCAAGTTTCCGTGACGTCACAAGCCGTGTGGGTGGGGGTGGCCTGGCGATAGCCACTTTACACAACACAGCGTAGTGGTCCAACAGGTCCGGGTATTCTCGTACACCCGAAAGAGATACGAGACTGTTTTCACTGCGCACTGATCTAGGCTTGACTTCGCGAACGAAGATTTTATAGGAGTTGCCCACGACGTCTGCAGGCTTGTTCGTGGCTGCGGAGGCCAATCCGAGACAGGCAGGTTCGACCGCAGTGACTGCAGGGGAAGGTATGGCCAGGGTTCTGAGCTGCGGCATCTCTGTTTTTTCTCCTGAGCCGCTTGTCCTTAAGGCTAGCTCTGTGAGAGTCCTCAAAGGAGACAGCTGCCTTGTAAATGGTGGAGCGCCAGGTGTCACGGTCCGCAGCAAGCGAAGACCACTGGTGGTGGTCGATTTGGCAGGCACTAAGTGACTTCTTGAGACAGTCTTTGTATCTCTTCTTTGGTGCCCCTCTGTCACGGTGTCCAGTAGCAAGCTCGCCGAACAGGGTGATCTTTGGTAGGCGATGATCCTCCATCCTGGAGACATGCCCCGCCCAGCGGAGCTGTGTCCGCAGCAGCAAAGCCTCGATGCTCACAGTTTCAGCCTGTTCAAGGACCTCGACGTTGGTGACTCCAGTGAATGCCCAGGATGGTACGCAGGCAGCGCTGGTGGAAGCGTTCGAGGAGTCGTAGTTGGCTGCGGTAGAGGGCCCAGGACTCGGAACCATACAGCAGGGTGGTGAGGACCACAGCTCTGTACACGCTGATCTTGGTGCCTGTTTTCAGCTGTTGATTGTGCCACACCCGCTTGAAAAGTCGCCCGAAAGCGCTGTTCGCTTTTGCCAGCCTGCTGTCAAGCTCCTTGTCCAGCTTGGCGTCCGACGTGATAATGCAGCCAAGGTAAGTAAACTGGTGTACTGACTTTAGTTCAGACTCGCCAATGGTGATGTGAGGAGGGCGATACACTGCCTTGGGTGCCGGCTGATGGAGGACCTCTGTCTTTTTCAGACTGACCTCGAGTCCAAAGAGCTGGGCAGCATCTGCGAAGCAAGACGTGATGCGCTGCAGGGCTCTCTCTGTGTGTGCAACGAGGGCAGCATCATCAGCAAAAAGCAGCTCACGAATCAGTTGGTCTAGAGTTTTCGTGTGGGCCTGCAGTCGTCTGAGGTTGAACAGGCTGCCATCGAGACGATACCTGATGTACACTGCATCGTCATCATCGAGGTCCACTGTGGCCCGCTTCAACATCATGCTAAAAAAGATGGTGAAGAGGGTCGGTGCCAGCACGCAGCCCTGCTTTACGTCGTTGAGAATAGGGAATGGTTCTGAGAGGTCATTGTTGAGTCTGACCTGGCCTTGCTGGTCCTCGTGTAGCTGGACAATCATGTTGAGGAACTTTGGGGGACAGCCAAGTCGCTCCAGGATCTGCCACATGCCTTGCCTGCTCACAGTGTCGAACGCTTTTGTTAGGTCGACAAATGTTACGTACAGTCCTTTGTTCTGCTCGCGGCACTTCTCCTGTAGCTGTCTCAGCACAAAGACCATATCGGTGGTGCTCCTGTTTGCTCTGAAGCCACACTGGCCCTCTGGGAGTTGGTCTTCAGCGATGGCAGGTACCAGCCGATTCAGGAGCAGCCTTGCAAGGATTTTCCCAGCAATGGACAGCAGGGTAATTCCCCGATAGTTGGAACAGTCAGACTTCTCGCCTTTGTTCTTGTACAGGGTGATAACGACTGCATCACGGAGATCTTTTGGTAGTGTTCCTTCCTCCCAGCAGCAGAGAAAGAGGTCATGGAGCTTGTTGTGCAGTGATGTGCCTCCATGTTTCCAGATCTCTGGCGGTATTCCATCAATGCCTGCTGCTTTGCCACTCTTGAGCTGGTGGATGGCTGTGAGGGTCTCTTCAGCGGTGGGCGGTTCGTCCAATTCAACCTTTACTGGGAGGTGTGGGATTTGTAGGACGACTGCTTCTTGAACAGTGCGCTCAGCGCTGAAGAGGCTCTGAAAGTATTCCGACCAGCGGTTCAAGATGGAGGTATTATCTGTGAGGAGTGCCTGGCCATTCACGCTTCGCAGGGGACTTTGTACCAGGTGCCTGGGGCCATACACTGCTTTCAGTGCTTCGTAGAAGCGCCTGTAGTCACCATTGTCAGCGCAAAGCTGGGTCCTCTGTGCAAGTCTGGTCCACCACTCATTCTGGAGATCTCTGAGCTTGCGCTGGAGACTGCTGCAGACGAGGCGGAAGGCAGACTTCTTCACAGGGCAGGAAGGCTGGGCTAGGTGGGCCTGATGGGCGGCTCTTTTTTTTTTTGCTAGGTGTTCCTGGATCTCTACATCGTTTTCGTCAAACCAGTCTTTGTTCTTCTTTCTGGCGAAACCCAAGACTTCTGCAGAGGATTTTGCAATAGCAGTTTTCAGTTGTTCCCAAATTGTTTCAGGGGAGGAGTCTACTGGGTCCACTGTGTCTTTGAGCCTGCGCTGTAAATCTGTCTGAAAGGCAGCTTTCACATCGTCACGCTGAAGGCTGGCAACATCAAGCTTTTTCTTTGGGGGCCCCCATTTCTTGGGTTTTGGCTTGAAGTGGAGCCTGAGTTTGCAGCGGACAAGGCGGTGGTCTGTGTGGCACTCTGCGCTTGGCATCACTCTGGTGAGGAGGACGTCACTGCGGTCCCTCTGACGCACTAGGACATAGTCGATAAGGTGCCAGTGTTTGGAGCGAGGATGCATCCAGGTGGTCTTTCGACTGTCCTTTTGCTGAAAAGTAGTGTTGGTGATGACCAGTTGCTGCTCCGCACAGAACTCCAACAGTAGGCGGCCATTGTCATTGCAGTTCCCCACGCCATGCTTGCCGAGGACTCCTTTCCAGGCTTCTGAGTCCTGGCCCACTCTGGCGTTGAAGTCGCCAAGGATGATGACTTTGTCGTCTGCAGGGGTACTCTGTAGGAGGCTGCGCAGGTCAGTGTAAAACTTGTCCTTTTCAGCAGGCTCTGCCAGGAGGGTTGGGGAGTACACACTGAGAAGGGTGACGTGTTGCTGGTGTCTCAGTGGGAGGCGCATGGACATGATGCGGTCTGAGTGGCCCGTTGGTAGGTTTTGCAGCTTAGTCGCAATGGATGTCTTGACCATGAAACCCACGCCTGAGAGCCGTCTTTCTGATGCAGGCCTGCCTGACCAGTAGAGGGTGTACCCAGCACCAAGTTCTTGGAGGCTGCCTTCGTCCGGAAGGCGTACTTCGCTGAGCGCGGCGATGTCGATGTTTAACCTCTGCAATTCATGGGCAATGAGGGCGGAGCGATGTTCAGGGCGTCCGCTGTCTGCTTTGTCGAGCATGGTTCGGACGTTCCAGCATGCTACGTTGAGTCCGGTCGTGGTCGTCATGAGAGTGGATCCGTTATTCTTTCTTGTTTTTTGACCGCAGGAGAAGATGCCCGTTGACCGCGGCTAGCCAACTGGGGTTGCGAGGGGACGAGCTTTGGTTAGGCCACCTTTTCTAGGCCCCTCTCCGTGTGGAGCAAGCAGTGCTGTCCTAGAGAAGGCTGCTTGGTCGTTCAGGTGTGCCGAGTGATGTTGTCATCCCAGGTCAACATCAGGCGACCAATTCCTGAACCGCCTGCATGCAGGTTTGAGACTGCGGCTTCCCGTGACATCTTTCACCTGCCGTTTCGCCCCTCGCCCGTCGCTACAGGACTTGGAATGGTCAGTGTCATGGTCCGTGGACGTTTCCTAAAGCCTGCGCGGTGGAGCTTTTTGGTGGAGTGCAGTGTGCGCAGTACTGGCCCCACCCTTTAAACCCTTGGTTCATCTGCCATGGCCTAGCAAGCTGGGACAGTGGCATCGAGGTCCTCGGGTCGTAGGTTTTATATCAGACTGTCCTTGTCCTAGTCTCTGGCTCAAAAGCCTTCCCCGGAGACACGGGGGCTTTGATGTCAGGGGTTTCCTCCCTTAGCCTTTCCGCAGCCAAGCGGCCAGGCCTGCAAGGCAGCAGGCGACTCGTGGAGGGCGGGGTCGTCTATGTCCCGTGCAGATGTGAACATCTGCCCACTGCCCATACACTGCGCACTACCACCCAGTCTAAAGTATGGCCGTGACGATGTGTGGGGACAGTCACGAGCTGCGACAGGCCATGGTCACTGAGCACAGTCTTTAGGCAGTTCACTTGTCCATCAGAACAATCATCAAAGTGCAATTTGAAGTCTCCAAATACAGAAACATCGGCACTGCTGCAAGTAAACTCGGACAACAGTTCAGGGAATTCCCGAAGAAAAATTGCGCTGGACAGTTTGTTACGTTTACTTGGTGGCGGGCGATAGAGACACACACACGAGGCCGATATTTGTTTTACATTCATCTTCATTTCCACACATTCAAAGGAGGAAAAGTTCATGGGTCTGAAGGATACACAAGATGACAAACAGGCTCTGATGATAAAGGCAATCCCCCCTCCTCTCGAGCCCAAGCGAGGGAAGGAGTGGCACTCATAGCATGCAGGGGTCATGGCGCTAATGTATGCATCATGACCTTGCGGATACAGCCAGGTTTCTCTGAGCATCAAAACATCGAGCCTATTTTCTACAATCAAATCATGGATGTCGGCAGTTTTTTTTTTGTCGGCAGGACTGAGCATTCAAACACATGATATTTAATTCATTGTGGTCTCTCACTTTGCGTTTGTATCGCTTGCGCGGTAGCCCGACACCAATTTCAAACGAGCGCAGTCGAGAGGTCAAGGTTTTTGTTAAGCGTGACGGTATGGCATCCAGCCGTTGAGCGCGATTGTACGTTATAGGTACATGGACAGAACGCTCATCTGGTTGACCCACTGACTCAGACTGTAAACAGTCCCGTGC
The DNA here is from genome assembly GCA_036245525.1 of Semisulcospira habei. Taxonomy (NCBI): domain Eukaryota; kingdom Metazoa; phylum Mollusca; class Gastropoda; family Semisulcospiridae; genus Semisulcospira; species Semisulcospira habei. The sequence continues at coordinate 155,242,816 of BTPG01000007.1, forward strand.
AGGCAGCGCGCTGGCACCGGGCGATAGCAATGGCGAATGTCGCACTGTAACTAACCTTGTTGAAAATAGCACGGCCAGTGCTAGAAGACGTAGTTGAAAGGAGGCAAGAAATGTCCACCAAAGGGGAGCATCGAGCATCATGATGCAGTAATCCAAGAAACAACCCCCTACACACACTGTAGACCACTCAAACAGTCACTCAGAAACTGAGCTGGAGATCGCTCAAACCTGCCGGCAAGTGACCCCTGACCCCTTAAGATTAAGCTTTAATGATTTCAACTGGTGCTTAGGCGTGTTGCAATAATCATAGATTTTGTTTTAGTAGGATGCAGAATCATTGAGTTGACTTTACACCATGCTAATATATCGTAGTTTCTTTTTTGAAGGCCGTTTTCAACTACACTTATGTCTTTTTTAGCTGTGTGGATTGAGGCATCGTCGGCGAACATATCACACTGTGTTGCTTCGTAGGTGAGACTTAGAGATAGGTCATTGATGTAAATACAAAATAAAAGAGGACCTAAGATTGAACCTTGCGGAACCCCGAGTTTGACATCTTTAGTAGAAGAGTAGGCTCCATTAGCAATTACTTTCTGTTTTTCCTGTTTTCAAGGTATGACGTAAAAAATGAAACAGCAATGTCGTTTCTAACATAATTCTTATGTTTGGAAATCAATATTGTATGGTTTACTAAGTCGAAAGCCTTTTAAAAGTCAAGATAAAATACACCTGTCAGCTGCCAATTATTCATATTTAAAGCCACGTGTCTGTTAATCTGCTCATAGCCGTATGACATGAGTGCCGAGGGCGAAATCCTGACTGAGACGAATGTACTAACTTTCGGGATTCTAAGTGGTCAGACAGGTGTTTATGTATATGCCTTTCGAATGGTTTAGATAACACTGACAGCAGAGAAATGGGTCTATAGTTGTTAGGGTCAGTACGATCTTTTGATTTTGGCAGTGGAACGACTTTTGCAACTTTAAGGTTTGTAGGGAATGTATTTTTTTTTTAATATATAAGTAAGGGTCTCTATGATGTATGGTACAGACAACTTTAATATTTGTGGGTTGCTATCATCATGGCCGGAGGACTTCTTATTAGCTAGGTAACTATTTAGTTAGCCCACTTCGTGCACAGCAAGTGTGGGGATATTAAATGGTGGTGTGCCAGTTGTTTTTCTATTGCAGAAATTAACTAAGTAATCGGGGCATATGTCAGCCTCTGTATCACGACCAGGAGTAGTTATCAAATCCGCAATAGACAGAAAATGTTCGTTAAATGTGTCGGCAGAGAGATTACTGGGGATGGTTGTTGACCTACTGCTATTGCCTCGGGTGATCGAATTCAGTACCCGCCATACTGCTGACACATCTTTGTTGTCCTTGACAGTGTTGCGGATAAAGTCTCTCCTCGCGGGTCGCACCATTGACCTCACACGGTTTCGCTGCTTTTTAAATTTATCAAAGTTCTTTTCTCTTTTTAGGTCATTTTGCACCGACATGGCATGCATTATTTCTTTTGTCAGCCAAAGGGGAAGTATCTCACTCTTTACTCTTTTTGTTCTAATCGGCACAAGTCTGTCTTATACTCCAAGGAATAATCTGTACCAAGTGGAGAGCGCAATATTTAAATCACCTGTGAGAAGGACATCGTCAAAAGATCGTGTAGAAACTCATTACGACTGAAATGCTTAAACGACCTGTAGGTTGTTGTGGTATGACGATGTTTCTTTAATTTGGGGACCAGCAACAAATCAAGGGGCAGTGGTCACTAACCTGCGGTTTGTTTGTATAGACGTGGTCAATGAGCGTAGAGCTCGTGGCGGTAATTATCGTGGGGGATTTAACTAACTGTACTAGGCCAAATCAAGAAAATGTAGTTTCTCATGCGGGATGGGGTTTAAGCATATCTATAATAATATAATATAATACCGTTATTATATAGGCGCTTTTTCTCAATTTTTGGGCAAATCGACTCAAAGCGCCGCGAACTGAAACCCAACACGCACACTCACGTAACAGACACGGATTTACGCCATTTAAGACAAACACAGTACAAGACAGACGAAGGGCCAGTTCAGCTACTGAAGTTACCGAGATTTTTGATCGCTTGTATTTGAAATTTGTAAAGTGGCCTGAAACCGGTACCAAAGTGTGGGGGGTGTAGGGATGGGGGGGGGGGGGGGGTGGAAGAACCGGAGTACCCGGAGAAAGAACCCCCAACGGTCCGCCCGAATTAACGGTGACACTTACCAGAGGAGAAAAGTCCGACGCCGGAACCCGTTTTTGAACCTCGGACCTTTGGCATTGGTGGCAGGCGCCTTAACCACTGCGCCACGGACCGCCCCAAATATCTATATTAAAGTCACCAAGAAGAATGACGTAATTATGCCCTTTACACACTTTATCTAGGTTAGTAGTAAAATTGTCAAACCACTCGAAGGTAGATGCCGGATTGCGGTAAAGAAAACCGATAAATGACGATGAGCAGTGCGGGATTTTGACCTCAATCCATACACACTCTACTTCAGCCGTTTCTAAGTCTTTACGCCTACGGACTAAGTGTCCAAAAGAGTGATGAACGTAGAGAGCAATGCCTGTTTGACCGTGACAGGCGGAATCTCTTCTCATGATACTAAAATTAGGAATTTTCATCTTATTATAAAGATGGAAAACGTTGAGGTGACCCACTCGTAATTTATGTTCTTTTTGTTTGCCTCTAGCCATGAGTATTTCGCTAACAGCTGTATTTTGTTTTACAATAAAATAGCAACTACAATAGCAGTGGTTGAGCAAACGTCAACCAAAGATGGAAAGCTATTCCATAATCTGCATTGTCTGTAGGACATTGGAAGTTGTCTCTTTTGGTGGCGATTGTTCCCACCCTCTGGGCGGCGGTTTTGCTGTAACTGTGGCGGGCGCAGCGAAGTGGTGACCGGCTGGTATGTAAGCACTAGCCGCTGGCATAATGGGGAATTCCCCCTGTGACGTCACGATTGGCCCATCCTGACCTTGCTGAGGACGCGGGTGATGTTAGCCTGAAGCTGGTCGCCCTGTGGTTGCTCGTAGTTCTGCCGTAGTCCCGTTACCACGTCTCAGGTCCTGCTGTTGGTGTCTGGCTCCGCTGAATGGTCTGAGCTTGCTTCTGGTTGTAGATGTGAAGAGGTTGGCTGCTGGCGCGGCGGCTCTCCTCCATCCCGTGTCTGCTGTGGGGCTGGCGTGGAACACCTGCAAATCGAATGTTCAGCGCCAGCTTCATGTCTCCAGCAGGACTCGGGCGGGTGCAGTCCTGGTAGAGCTTCTTTCGGGGGGCTCTGTTGGCTGTGAGGAAGATGGAGGTGTGGTCCGTGAACAGAATCCTCATCTGCTCACAGGCCTCCCTAAGAGCGTCATTGGAGATGGAGGCGGGGGCAAATAGGTGGTGGTTCTGACCTCTCGAAGGCATGATGGCAGAGGCCTGAATGCGGGCATTGGGAAAACGGAGGTCAGAAGACGGAGGAGCTGTATCCACGCCGGCTAGGTGACAGGGCCCTGCTGCATGCAGCTGTTGATGCCGACGTGAAACAGAACTCTGCGGATGTGTCGTGCCTGGCGCTGATTGCGCAGCCATTCCGCCAGCTGACACTAAGCCCCGACACCGACATGTTCTGAACGACGGTGCCGTCCACAGACATCCTCCGGGCATCGACCCTTTTCAGGACAGAGTCGCCGATGAGGAGCGTGTTAACGTCGGGCCTGATGGTCTGGGCTCGCAGATTGTCCAGCAGGGTGACTGGTGATTCTGAGGTATTGGTCTCACGGGAGTCGGTGGCAACGTTGAGTGCCGCACCAGGAGCCTGCTGCTTCCCGTCGCTATTTGACAGGGCAGCAACTTTATGAAACTATGAATGATAGTTTCATAAAGTTCACTGGGGTGGGGCGGGCTGATTAGAGCACTGGTTTTCAACGCCTCATGGTCTTTATCTCTGTCTCTCCAGGAGAGGGTTACACCAGGCGGCATAGGCTCCTCGCCATAAAATTTGTGTAGGGCTCTCCTCCACAGGGGTATCTTCTGGTTTCTTTTAAAGTCCCTTTTATAGAAGGGACTGTTTAGGATAGGTCGCGGTTGGACGAATTCAATAGCATGTCCATGATGTGTGTGTGTGTGTGTGTGTGTGTGTGTGTGTGTGTGTGTGTGTGTGTGTGTGTGTGTGTGTGTGTGTGTGTGGGTGTGTGTGCAGGGGCGGATATGGGGGGGGGTTACAAGGGTTCAGGACCTTTTTGGGGTGTTTGGATCGCCCTCACCCCCGTACCCCTCCTCCCGTTGTTTCATATTTTGGTTTGAGCCTTAAGACGCACCCACACTGCACCGCGTGAGAAATTCAGATAAGGCGATTTGGATAAACCGGCGGCAGATTGTGATCTCGGGACATTTTCCCTGTCTGGCCATAGAAAGCCAGGTTGTCAGAGCGAGAGTGTTTGTAAACATTCTTGCGTCCATGTATCTATCCATTTGTCCATTTATCATCCATTGGTTGAAAGTAAACTAATTTGTGAATATCAAACAAGCACACGCTTTTTCACGCATTAAAAAAATCGCTCCTGAAGGTGTTGCATGCACGCCGCTACAACGTACACTTCATATTAAGAAATAACAGAACCCGGGTTTTTTTCTACATTTTACTGAATTTCGTCATTGAAAGGACACAACACTAGTCTTGATTTGCTCATTCAGCACGAGATTCCCAAACTCTCGAGATACCCTCGTGCGTATGAGCACCAATTAGTACACATATCAAGGACAACTATTCACCGCTGGAAAAACGAGCGGTTAGATCCCCTGATCCCTCCCACAATGAAATGGTCAGGGGATGTAACGGTTTGTTTGTCCATCGCTGAGTGATTTGTCTTGGCATGTGTACTAATTCACCTTTGGTGTTTGTAACTGAGCACCGAATTGCAGGAGATATATCGATCATCATAGATCAGGGCTATCACCTGATGAGTTTAGCGACTGACCCATGCAAATAACGCCTTATCTATGTACTATCTTAGTCAAACAGTCTCTCGCTTTACTGTCGTCACTGGGTTGAATCAGTCAGACAGAGACTAGTCACCGTCCACAAAGGCCATCGGGCAGAAGTCGGCCGCAGTGGGTCCTCGCACGATAGTGCGCGGGCCCACTGCGGCCGACTTCGGCCCGATAGCCTTTGGCGTACTGGGGTCTGGCCTTAACGACAACCGATTTTCTCGATTTCAGTGACGCATTTTTCTGTGGTGGAGCATCTGTTTTCCGTCCTCAAGCACTTGTTGGCGCGGAAGAGCCATCCGTACCTGGTGCACACTTCTTGGCAGCAGCAGAGGACATTTTCACACACCTTCTTCGTGTTGTCTATGCAAGCGCGGCTTCCTCTGTGCCCTAGACAGAGAAAGTTTGGCCGTACGGAAAATATGAAGAAGACTTGCATTAGTAGCAGAGTTGCTTGCTTTCGTTATCAAGGGAAAAATTGTGTGCACTCTGACAGTCAGGCCATTTGTGTAAAAAACAAGATATGCATTGTATTAAAAGGAAAATCTCGCTGTTCGCACAAATGCCTTCACAGAGAAGCACTGACCGAAAACGATAGCACACCTCTCTCTATCAATTTTGTATTTTTCACCTGAGATTGTGAAACTTCTACAAACACACGATAGTGTGGTTGCAGAAGTTTCACAATCTCAGGTGAAAAATATACAAAGATATAATCTCTTTATTTTCGATAGTCAAACAACATTATAAAACACATCGTCTGAGAAGTGATCACCGAACCTAAAGACAGCATCTTTAGTCAGGAAATGCGTTGGATTCATCTTTATATATGATGTTGCGACTCTTTTGTAAGCTTCTGTGTTTTGTGTTTTGGAAGGTGAAGGATCCTTAGAAAAACGTTTTGGGGTTTTCGTCTTCGTTGCCAAGTTCCAAAGGACATACAGTTTGGAGTATAATTCCTACTGCAGATAAACTCGTTCAGTGCCGAGGAAAACTCAACACCACCCAAATAAGGCGCCTCTTGCTGACACCACTTTGAATCCATGTTCCTGGACATCTAGGTTTTTTTTTTTTTGTTTGTGTTGAAATAACTCATTCGAGACGTGCAGCCTATTGACTCGCGGCGAACCGCCGCGTATTCGTAGGCGACACGTCTCGAATGATTTAACGAAGATTGCAGTAACGGTGTGCGTCAGCTGGCAGTGTACGGGTTAACTCTTTCGAGACGTGCCGCATCCAGATGCGCGGCTTATGCCGCGCATCCGGATGCGGCACGTCTCGAAAGAGTTCAAAGGAATCGACTGCTCAAGAAACGTCGGCGTTTTCAGAAAAATATCAGGAAACTTACCCGACTTGCGAGAGACCACAAGCTCCACAATACGACGGTCCCCACAGAACTCGGCAAGCTCAGAGGACAGGTCGGTCGCATTCAGTTCTTTTCCGTTGGCGTAGGTCCTCGATCCGGGTTGGAACTCGTCGGGCTGATGAGAGAAATGTCAGAATATCAGACAAGTTCCTGTTGTCGTCATCATCGTCATCACGTCGTTAACCCTCTGAATCCCAGCACTAATTGATTTCGCAACCATACTTCCCCCGGAACCCGAAAACTTTGGTTTCCCGGAAGCTGCCCGCAGAGTCAATGAAGCAACACCAGCGAATCGCTAGTTGGCATCGTTTATGGTCAGAACTACGACGGACGACATCTTGACTGACTGTTCGGGTTTAACCATGTGACTACCCGAACTAAAAAAATACTTCTATTCTAACATGCACCACCAACCACCCCCCCCCCACCCCCACCCCCCCAACGCCCCCCAACCCCCACCTCCTGACCCATTCCACACCATAACAACCCCAGGAGCATACACTTTTTGCCATCACCCTATTTCACCCTACCGCGATTTCAAGGTCACAGTAACGATTTCCGTGAGGAAAATATATTGAGCCACATTTTGCTTGATATAGTGTCGATAACTGGCAGATGTGATCACAAGACCGAATCAAATGTCCGAGGCATCAACCGAGGACATTTTAATTCGGTCAAGTACTCTCGTCTGTCAGTTATCGGCACTATATCAAGCAAAATGTGACTCAATATGATTTATGTACTCAGTCCAAAGCAAAACTTTACCTTGAGTCCATCTGTTTGCTGCTAATCACGGTGTTCATAATTAAAATTCTAGGCACTATTTTGGTCCGTTTTTATCTTTTTCTTTTTGTATGTTTTATTACCATTTATCGACCATAAATACATAATATTATTAAGATAGGACAAAATAAGATAAGTTCAAACTTGATTTGTATATATACAATTACAGTGAAAAACCTAGCGTTAGGCCATCTCAAGGCGGTGTCGACTTAGTGCGTCATTTCGTTTGAACACGTAGGCATCAGTACTTTCTATAATCGTACGTGTGGAGTAAATTCTGCTTGTAATTGCGTTTTCGTTGTGACAATTGCGAGTGGCCAGATTGAATTTTCTTGGTCAGCAAGGGCAATTTAGGAAAGAAAGCACATCAAGTAAATTCATGAATATTGTTTGTTATACAATATATACAGACATGCCTATACATTTTAACACTCTGGCTGTCGGTTTGCGTCGAGATGATTCCTGTAGGAACACTCTATGGAAAGCTATGTTCACGCCTTTATAGTTTATTATTTTCAGAACAGAACACACGCACACACACACACACACACACACACACACACACACACACACACACACTCACACACACACACACACACACACACATATATATATATATATGACTATATATATATATATATATTATTATTATTATTATTATTATTATCATTATTATTATAACAACACCTGCCTTGATCATCAGCATGCCGTCTATACATCTGTGTCTACGACGGAACTTTTCGTCTAGGCTCCGGATGTAGCACACGTCTGGTTCATTGGACAGGATCAATGCGCTCTTTCCCTGCATACAGGTATGTTAAGACTTAGTGATTACTTGAATGAAAGAAGAAACCCATATGAACATCCGCTCTATCCAACAAACTACGAACTAACTGAAAAAGAAACCCAGAACAAACAAACAAACAACAAAACAAACAAAGGAAAGAAATATGAGCGAAACAAACCGATCAACCAACCGAGCAAGCCAAGCAGTGAGCGGGGTGGCGAACGAACGAACGAATGAACGGGCACACGGTCGGATGAAGAAACAGAACACACGCTCGCACGCACGCACGCACGCACACTCGCACGCACGCACGCAAACACTCACGTACTCACGAACGAAATAATGAACTTGAAGCAAAACAAACCGATTCAAAGTCCTTGAGGACGTTGCTAGTGTTTCCATTATCTGTGGTGGTCAGGTCTTCCATGTGAGTACAGTTGTCATCAGACATCACAGACACGTGAGCAGGCCGTCCATTAGGCAAAAACACGTCATCGTCCTGCAGAAGGCAAGAAAGTGACATCTCTGTGTTGTAACTTAATTACATGAAACCCTTTAACGCATTCGGGACGTGCCGCTTTATGTCGCGTATTCGGAGGCGGAACGTCTCGAATGAGTTAATGCCAGTGGACGCAGTCTGTTTTTTCATCACTATAAATTCAACGCCAGAGATCCCCAGGCGTTAAGGGAACATGGTTCAAAAGTGCTTTCAACAAGAAGTATAGATCCTCATGAGCCCCCGCAACTGCAGGGGCTCATGAGGATCTATACCTCTTGCAAGTTATATGGTAATCACATAGTTCTCGACAGTGAACAAGTTAAGAGTTTTACGAAAGTGTGCAACAACACTTCGAAGAAAACAAGTTTGCATTAGTAAACAAAACCAAGGAAGTGACTGCCATGCAGCGCTGATGATTAAGGCAGGAAAACGTACCAGGTAGGTAGAAAAAAAAAACACTCTTAAGGGAGAGACCTGTCAATAATGCACAGTTCTCTCCCTTATTAGTGCGATGTTTGTTTGTTTGTTATTTGTTCGTTTGTTTTTGTTTGTTTTTTGTTTGTATGTTGCTGTTTTTATTTTCTATTACTTATTACTATTATTATTATTATTATTTTAAAAAATTGGGTGGGGGGGTGAGGGGGACAAAGGGTAAGGGGAGGGTGATGTATCGGCCATGCTAGTTCACGGGTAGCACCAGATTAGCATGGCCCCTTGGATAGCTGATATACAGTCATTCTTGATACCTTGTGGTGATCACTAAATAATATTTATAATATTATGATCACTTGGGGTTGGTTCGTTAAGCTATCATATGTCTGAGTTTAGCAAATGTGCAGTCGCTCAGAAATAAACACGACGAACTGGTCGCCTGCGCCAAATTCCTGCACGAATACCGTGAAGCCAACTTAATGTGTTTTACTGAAACTTGGCTGGACAACATTGTGTACGATAACTGTCTTCATATTGACAATTTTCATGGCCCCTTTAGACAGGACAGATGTTGTGCGGCCACGGGGGAATCGCGTGGTGGCCGGGTCTGCGTGTACGTCTCAGAGCGTTGGAGCACAGATGTCAAGGTCAAACATCAGCTCAGTGTGCACAAAAGACATTGAGGTTATCTCCCTTGTCTTACGCCCTTTCTATCTGCCGCGGGAGTTTGGCAGATTGTTTGTTACCGTTGTGTATATCCCCCCTGACGCAAACTATACGTTGGCCGCTAATGTTATAGCAAACATTGTGCAGCAGCAAGAGATTGACTCCTCCGACGCTCCCAAGTTTATTCTGGGAGACTTCAATGGATGCTCTCTCTCCGACTGCCTCCCTCATTATCATCAGTATGTAAACTGTAAGACGAGAAAAGACAAAATTCTCCACAAATGTTTCGGGAATATCGCCATCGCCTACAAAGCTGTTAGTAAACCTCCACTCAGCACTGCTGATCATTGTGTGGTGCATTTGCTGCCCATGTACAAAACCAAGTTGAATCTGTTCCGCCAGTGGAGAAAATCGTCAAGGAGTGGACTTCAGAAACTGAGGCACAACTTCAGGGGTGCTTTGAGTGCACAGACTGGTCAGTGTTCATAGATAGCAGTAAGTCGCTAGAGGAAACTGTAGACGTTGTTTCAAGCTACATTCGTTTCTGTAAGGATTTTGTCATTCCAACTAAGACGGTGAAAGTTTTTCCAAATAACAAGCCCTGGGTATCGAAAGAACTGAAAGGGACATTGAAACAAAAGGCTAGAGGGCAAAAAGCTGCAGTCCCAGCTCCGGTTGGAAATCCGAGACAATAAACGTCAGTTCAAAGAAAAGGTGGAGAGTCACTTTGTGACAGGTGATCTACGCAAAGCGTGGCAAGGTCTGAGGGCTATTGCTGGGGCTCAGCAGAAACAAAGTGCCTCCACCACAGGTCTACACTGTGATGACAGCCTACAGCTCTCCAACAGGTTGAACGACCATTTTGCTCGGTTTCAGGTGAACGTCCAGTCAGAAGTGCAGACCATCAGAAATGAACTCCAGGCTCTTTCTGATGACCGCAGAGTTATAGAGATCAGCGAGGAAGAGGTGTTGATGGTCCTCCGCTGCCTTCAGCCACACAAAGCCCCAGGCCCAGAAGGAATCAGTGGTAAGGTGCTGCAGTCATGCAGTGCCCAACTGGCACCAGTCCTCACGCAGATCTTCAACGCCTCCCTCACGTCAAACTCAATCCCATCAGTCTGGGAACACTCCCTGATCTGTCCAGTTCCCAAGAAACCAACACCCTCTTGCCCTATTGACTACAGACCTATTGCCCTGACCTCTATCATCATGAAGTGCCTCGAAAGACTTGTCCTGAGTCGACAACTCAGTCAGACGAGCGACCAGCTCGACCCCCTACAGTTCGCATATCGCCACAACAAGGGGGTGTATGACGCAGTCATCACTCTCCTGCACCTAATCCTCAATCACTTGGAGACACCAAAGTCTTTTGCCAGAGTCCTCTTCGTTGACTTTTCCAGCGCCTTCAATACGATGAGGCCTCACCTTCTGGCTGACAAGCTGCTTCACATGAATGTCAGCCCTTCTCTGATCCTATGAATCTTGAACTTCCTAGTGGAAAGGACGCAGTGTGTTCGCGTAAACAACTTGATGTCCTTCGTCATCACCACGTCCGTGGGCAGCCCCCAAGGATGTGTGATCTCGCCTGTCCTTTACATCCTATTCACAAATGACTGTACCAGCTCCAACGACAGGACTCACTATGTCAAATTTGCAGACGACACTGCAGTTGTAGATCTGTCAAACTCAGATGCTGACTACTTTGCAGAAGTGGGTCAGTTTGTTTCATGGTGTCATAACAACCATCTGCAGTTGAACGTAGGCAAGACTGAGGAGATGGTTGTCGACTTTCGGAAGCCTGGCAGTGGGCCAACTTTCGGGAGCCCACTCCCACCTCCTCAGTCCCTGGTGATTGACGGCACTTTTGTCACACGCACAGATGTTTACAAATACTTAGGGACCTTGATTGATTCACGGCTATCCTTCACCGACAACACAGACCTCATCTTTAAGAAAGCCCAAGGGAGACTGTATATGCTGCGCAAACTCCGCTCCTTTGATGTGAGCCCCAAAATCCTCAGGCAGTTCTACCTCTGCTTTATAGAAAGCCTTCTTACATTCTCCTTTGTCTCATGGTTCGGCTCCCTGGGCGAGAAGAACTTTAGGAAGCTGAATAAGATAATCAGGCTTAGTGAGAAAATCGTTGGGGGCAGGTTGGAGAGCTTTGACGGCCTCTACAGGACGAGAATGATACGCAAGGGCCTGAGGCTGGCAGCTGACACTTCCCACTGCCTTTCTAAGCACCTTCAAAAGCTCCCGTCTGGCCGTAGTTTCCAGGCTCCTCTTGTTAAAACCAAACGCTACAAGGGCAGCTTTGTACCCTCGGCCATCCGTCTCCTAAATGAAGAGTGTGTTAACTAGCGTATCTCTCTCTCTCTCCCTGTTGACGCCGTTGAGGAACTTGCACCTCAGATGTCGCAGTGGCATCTTGCAAGTGACAGACTCACTCCTATACCACTAACACTGTGGTCATGTAGTGGTGGTGTTTTTTTTTTTTTTTTTTTTTTTTTTTTTTTTTTTCACCATTGTCATAATGTGGCTAAAACCGTACGCGCGCATGTGATCCCAACGAAAGAAAATTTGCCGGCTAGATTGACACAATAAAGTTTTTGAATTGAATTGAATTGAATTGAAATCCTTATGAGAGAAATCAACTATCATTAAAAACCATTATTTCGACGGTAACCACCTAAATGACGGTCTTTTAAAACAGGTGACAATTTTGCCATTCCATACTTTTCTTACCTGTCTTGGCAATGTTTGTTTGTTTTAGTTTTTTTTCAAAATAAAAAGTACATGTAGTTGCTAACAACATGTTCTGCTGTATTGGAATTGTAAAAACATGTTCTGCTGTATTGGAATACGCTACGCTGGCAAACTTAAGCACTATGGAAATAATGCAATAAAGAGAAAATATAATTACAAATCACAAAATAGAGTGTTTAAAATCAAAATACCTGGAAGACCTTACGTCTGGCCGAGACGTGTTCCAGCAATGTCGATGCGCAGGCAATGACCAACAAGAGTTTCTGCGGGAGAATGAATAAACTCAATCATTGCATGGCACGAGTATCTTTTAAAAATATTTGCTGGAGACTTGGTCCTTTAACTCATTCAGCCCGACGGCCGTATTTTACACATTTTCGAGGCGTCATCTAATGACTATGCACCAGTTGCAGCAGATGGATCGACCATGATAATTCAAGGGTAGTGCCAGATTAGCTGGCGCCGACCGGCGCCAAGCTAATCTGGCACTACCCTTGAATTATTATGGTCGACCCATCTCCTGATGTAGTGCATCAGGGCTGAATGGGTTAATGCCGGGACAAAGCGAACGTTACCCAGCTGCAAGAGACATAAACCCTCCTGAGGCTTAATGTCTCTTGTTAGTCCTATGTTATTTTTGCCTACGTACGTCTCATTCACATCTGTGTTCGTCACGCGAATGTCTGTCAGTGTGTAGACGTGCAAGCCCGAAATTCGGGCTCATTGGCATCGAAGGGGTTAAGAAATAATTCCTGAAGCGCCAAAGGTTAAGGAAAAACGTTATGCTTTTAGTTAGCGGTGTTTTTCTTCCGGTCTGTTAGTTGGCATCCAATTACAGGCCAGCACACATTGTCCTCTGCACATGACAGATTTTCTACAAATACACGTGTGAAAAAGCTATCTCAACACACATTAGTCTGTACACACTAATCGACAATCTCTGACACAGACTTTGTTGAGATAGCTTTTCGTGCACGAAAACGAAGCTAACCGCATAAGCCCTTCTCTACATGTGTATGCAGACAGTGGTTTTTTTTTTTAAGCTTTTGCCATTCAGCGCCAGAGTCCCGGCCGTCCAAGGAACATGGATACACTGTGGTCTCAGCAAGAGGTAAAGATCCTCATGAGCCCCCTCTTTCAGTTGGGAAGTATTCACTTTTTCTGCCCAACGAAGGGTATAAAGCAAAGCGTGATAACAGAAACTGAATTAAGATATACAATCTTATGTCAAATTATATGTATACTCTTAGCAGTCTTACCAGGCCAATGATAGTCATTGTTATGCAAGCATGAGGTGGCTGGCAAGCAATCTCTGTGACAGATTTGTGGACAAAATCTCCTCACGGATCTGCAGGTCCAGTTAAAAGTGTACTTTTTATTTCCTGAATCGCTTATATAGAGCAAGACAAAACTAAAATCGATTAAATTTTGATGAAAAATATCCACCACCTGTCGCAGGTCCGGATAATGTAAACATTCGATACGATCTGCGATTTTGTGGGCGTTAGAATAGCAAAATCTGCATGATCAGAGTGTTTTTTTTGATAATATTGATAATATTTTATAGTTACGTTTCACTCGATACAGAACAACTGGAGACGTATCCTCCATAATAGTTTAACCCCTTACTGTTTTTTTTAACGTAATGCAAACAAGAATATACAAATAAATAAATATTTACAAAATAAAAGAACTAAACCAAACAGCCACAAAAACAAACAAAACAAAAAAAAAACACCCACTGGTTATGTATGTGCACATACACGACCCCTCTCTCACACACACACACACACACACACACACACACACACACACACACACACACACTAACACACACACACACGTCATTAGTAGGCATTTTAAAAAGATACGTTTGATTGAGCTTTTAAACGGATGATGCACTGTGCGAAGCGTATTTCTTGTGGGAGGCTGTCCCATAGCAGAGGACTCTGGTACGGAAAACAGCGCTGCCCAAAGGACTTGGTTTTGGCGGAGGGAACACAAAGAGTGCGGGTGTCAGCTGTCTGGATGGAGTGTAAATGTGCAACAGACCGGAGATAGACAGGTCCACAATGAAAGAGAGCAGTGTATGTCAGTGAGATAATTATATACTGTATCCTAGCAGGAACAGGCAACCAGTAGAGCTGGTGAAGAAGGGGCGCTACGTGTTCTGTCTAAGCACAAGACGGGCAGCAGCATTCCGGACTTTCTGTAGTTTGTCTATGAGGTACTGAGGACAACCAGCAAGCAAGGCATTACCATAGTCTAGCCTAGACAGAGCAAACGAACACACCAGTGATTTTTTTGTGGCTTCTGTGGAAAGATACTGGCGAACCTAGTTAATACGGCGCAGTTCAAAGTATGCAGCCTTACAGACACTAAGGACATGGTAGTTCGTTGACAGAGCAGAATCTATGGTTACACATAGGCTAGTGGCAGTGGATGTGAACGTAATATTAGTACTGTCAACATGCAGGGAGGTCGGGAGTGGCTCAGTAACTGAACAACACGGGGAAGATAGAAGGACAGCCTCTGTTTTTACCGTTGTTCAGCTTCAGCTTGTTAACTGACATTCCACGACTTCACATAAGATATACAGGCTTCTAAACGCTTAACTACAGTACGAGCTTCTCTTGGCAGACTGTGATTATGCTACTGAGCGTCGTCAGCATAAGAGACGTGAGATACAGAAAGACTATTTATAACATCAGGCAGTTGCTATGTGTACATTACAAAAAGTAGCGGTCCAAGGACTGAGCCTTGTGGTACACCGAAGTATAAGGTGCATGGGTTAGACTCAAATCCACTCACAGTAACAGTCTCAGTTCTGCCCTTTAAGTATGACTCTACCCATGAGACAGCATGGCCAGTAATACCAAAAACTAACTGAAGACGCCGAATAAGGACTTTATATAGAAAGATATGAATCATTGCAGGTATTGCAGGTGGTTTGTCCACACACACCAATTTGTGCTGTACGTATGTGTGTGTGTGTGTGTGTGTGTGTGTGTGTGTGTGTGTGTGTGTGTGTGTGTGTGTATGTATGTGTATGTGTGTATGTGTACTGTGAATGTGTGTGTGTGTGAGTGTGTGTTTGTCTGTGTGATCTTGTTAACGCATTTAGCTAGAGCGTCCACTCCCCATCTCCTCCTCTTGTCCTCCACCCTTCCCCTCCAATATGAAGATCTGCCCTTTTCGCTTGCTGTGTTATACCCACCCTACCCCACCGTGTGACTGTGTTACAGCGTGCTTAACCCCTTGACTGCCGAGGAAAAAAGTGAACATGATCCAGCTGCAAGAGGCTTAGATCCTCATCAGGATCTATGCCTCCTGCAGTCAGACCAGTGTGTATCCATGTTTCTTGGACTGTTTTGACTCTTGAATGAACAAGATTTCAGAAACGAAAATGTATATACAGTGGCAGGGTAAGTAGCTCATGAGGATCTATGCCTCTTGCTGAGACCAATGTGTATCCATGTTTCTTGTACGGTGTTGGCCTTTGTCACGGTGTGTTTGTGTGTGTGTGTGTGGGGTGGGTGGGTGGGTGTAGTTTTACGTGTATCTATGTGCGCTTTGTATCGTTCTATGTGTATCTATGTGCGCTTTGTATCGTTCTATGTGTATCTATGTGCGCTTTGTATCGTTCTATGTGTATCTATGTGCGCTTTGTATCGTTCTATGTGTATGCATGTGCGCTTTGTATCGTTCTATGTGTATCTATGTGCGCTTTGTATCGTTCTATGTGTATCTATGTGCGCTTTGTATCGT
Source organism: Semisulcospira habei (assembly GCA_036245525.1). Lineage (NCBI taxonomy): Eukaryota > Metazoa > Mollusca > Gastropoda > Semisulcospiridae > Semisulcospira > Semisulcospira habei. The sequence continues at coordinate 155,258,893 of BTPG01000007.1, forward strand.
TCTATGTGTATCTATGTGCGCTTTGTATCGTTCTATGTGTATCTATGTGCGCTTTGTATCGTTCTATGTGTATCTATGTGAGATCTGTACACGTGCGTACACGTTTTGTCTAATGGGCTTAGCAGCACTGCATCCCAAGATGTGAGGGTAGCATGACCGCCATGAAAAATAAATCTATGGACGTAAAAACACGTTCAACTCTGCATTACGGAAGTTAATTTCAGGCTGTAATATTAACACCGATTTGTAGAAAAAGTATATAACGAAAGACAAGAAAAATAAACATTTTTTTCTTGACTAAAGGGGCACAACTTAAGATTCTCACGGTCACAGGTCGCCAAAAGCCATTATCGGGATTCAGGATACATACCCACTTAGATAATGCCCGCCTTATTTGTCCACCAAACGTGTTCTTTTATCTGTACGCCATGAAGAACCCCGATAGTAATGTAACCCGTTTAACTCACTCTGCCCGCGACACACCACAGCAAGATAGGCGCTATAGGCCAAGCTATTCTGCCACCACCCTCGAACTATCAAGGTCGATATGTCTCCTAAATTGTAATGCAGCCCTCAAAGGATAACTCCCAAAAGTGGGTATTTCATACCTCGGGCACAATGAGTTAACAAAGCGTTAGCGATCGCGCCGGGCACACACACATACACGCTCGCGCGAGGACACACACACACACACACACACACACACTTACACACACACACACACACACACACTACACACACACACACACACACACACACACACACACACACACACACACTCAAACACATACAAACAAAGGGTCCCGACTAAACAACATAAGACCTTTTATAACATGGAAAAGGCAGACAAGTGAATGTTTGATGTTAAAAGGCGTTTACTGACAGAAGACAGGGCTGTGTTAACGTTTATGTATCATAGTCGTGTTGGCAACAGGCCGCGCAAAGTCTGACGGCCATCGAGTCGGCAAGATAAATATTGCAAGGCAAAATCAGACAGTTCCATCAATCGGAACCTCCGATGAAGAGGCTTGAGTAGATCTATGCAGATTTACTGCCGTCTATCTAAGCTTGAACCCAGTGAAACTGGTGTGGTCGCCCCACAGACTCTGTCCTCGGTGGATCTGCACGTGAACCGTGTTTCCAGTCTCCAGGTACACCGAAGCCATCGTGGATCCCGAGTCGTGATCGTGATTGGAAGCATCAGCCCAGGCGCCGAGACGCGTGGTGCCATTGTAAATGGCGGTCTGGATCAACTCGTTGATAAGTAAATGGCGCATCACCTGCGTAGCAAACAAACATGTTTTTATTAATTGTTCATATCCTCTCCATTAGTACTCCTATCATACACTCAAACGGTCTGAGCCATAGACACTGAGTGCAATTTAATGTACATTCTCCAGATTTCGGAGCTATACTGACACATCGCTGGCGAAATCCCATTCTTAAATGTCCGAGCCGTGTGAAATCCCATTCTCAAAATGTCCGAGCCGTAGACATCGAGAGCTAAATCACATTCTCAAACAGTCTGACCTACACACACCGAGAGAGAACTTTGTCAATTGTCTGAGATGCACTGAAAACCCGAGAGCGAACCTATATTCTCAGCCATAGACACCAATAGCGAATTCACATTCTCAAAATGTTTGAGCCACAGACATGGAGAACTTTGCAGTTTAAAAATGTAATAGTTGATCTCATAGGAAGTGAAACCTTCCTGTCCAAATAACACCCCCGCCCCCTCCCCTCCCCTACCCGACCACCAACACCACCACCACCACACACCCACATCCTAACCCTCTCCTTGCAAGGGACTGGAGACCATATTATTTTTTCGCAAGTCTATCATTATAAAGGCAAGATGGAAAGAACCATAGCCCAATGTTGTTTCTATTTTTTGCACATCCAATATTGAAATGAGCAGGTCTGGCGAGATACAATTATGAGTTTGATACATCCGTGGTGTAGGAATCAAGAGAGGTGGGAGCGGCGGGGGGATGGGGGGGGGGGGGGGGTTGGATCGGAGAGGGGCTGGCCCCGTTGAAAAAGTAGGGCGGGGACAGAGTATCTAAGCAACCTCTCCCCCGCCACCGCACCCCCTCATCTCCCCCCCCCCCCCCGCCTTACTCTCCTACCCACCCATACTTTTGGAGAGAAAATAAAAATGAGGGAAAATATTTTGGAGAAAACAATTGTACATTTTTATGTGTTGCTTGGAGAATAAAGTATTTTAAAAGAACAAAATACCATCCGGTTGTAATTGTTATTTTTTTTACGAAGTTGCATTGTCGCTTGGTATTCCCCCCCCCCTTTCCTCCCCACTAACGTTAGATTTTTAGGTTGCATTTTCCCTTCCCCTTTGCTGTAATTTTATAGGAAAAAAACATTATAATTGTTTTGTAAATGTCATGACGAAAACTTACTAGAAAGTAAAACATGCAAGGAACTGCCACTGATATTTCATAGACAAATAGCGTGAACTTTGTGAAGGTAAAGGTTACATTTAATAAGACTTGTAAACACTTGACCTAAAATAAGCGGTTTTTGACAGACTTTCAGATAAAAGAAAAACGTAGTTTCAATTCCTCGCAAGGAGTGGGGACAGTGGGGGTTTAGGACGGTTCAAAGAAAAATAAGTCCCTCGATCGGTCTCTTTGTGAGGGAACTGTAGAATAAACTGACGAGCAACATAAATGCGACATCATTGGAATCATCGGAAACACTGTAATGTTTCCGGTGATTCCAATGATGTTGCATTTGTTTTGTTCGTCAGTGTGGAACAAATAGGCAAACCCTCTTCTATGCCATAAGAATAATAACGTACACGTGTGTAGAAAACGTATGTGCCGGCAGAGGGCGCAGTGAAGACACCAGTGGACGGGTTGTAGGCGTTGCCCTCGTTGTGCACCACATTGTCGAACACCAACTTCTGTCCCACCTGCAGGCCGCGCTGGTCGGGGACAGATACCACCGCTGTGAACGCCACTGCCGGTCCTCCTGGAAAATAAATCAAACGTAGCTCGTATGGCAGGGGCAAAGGAGCCGGGGGGAGGGGAGGGAGCTATCCATATTTCCTCTTAACCAGTTCAGTGCCAGCTGAAGCAGACTGTGTTTCTGCAATCTTCGTTAAAGCTGAGAAACAGTCCCCCCCCCAAAAAAAAAAAGAAAAAAAAAAGAGAAGAAAAAAACGTCCCGCACGTGTTTCAAAAAATCTTTACAGGACCCAACGAGCGGCTACCTTGCCCCTAAGTCAGCAAACCGGTTTGCAACTCAGTTGACTGGGTTTTCAACTGCGTATGCCGTGCTAGCAAAACTCCCGTGAAAAAGACAGGCCACTTCCTGTAGGCAGCGAGTGGGCACCGCGATCACTGATGAAAATCAGCCATATATCTACTGATAGCAACAGTAGCAGACGACACCACCCGACGGACTGAGCTGGCCATTTTTGTCTTGCCTGGACGCAAACTGGATATGGACCAGGACGAGCTATCCGTAAGTTACACAGTACAGCATGAAGCTTTATTTGATATGGGAAGGGGGACGAAGGAGGGGTTATTTTTCGTTTTGTCTTTGTTATTATAACTTTTCATCTGGTGTGGCCTACAGCGAACATTTTTCCCTACGAAAGGCAGCTACTATAATCAGCTTGACCCAAGGCGACCTAAGATTGATCTCCCTTGCATCTTTTGGCAACTATTTAACTCTGCCACAACAAACACCTGACATGTCAGCCTTTCAGGCTCTTCGGTAACACTATTTCTCATGTATTGCTGCTGTTTAGTTACATGTGCAACTTCACTTTCACTGTTGCAATTTACTGTCCAGGACAAGTTCATGTCAAAAACAACTGAGTGAAGAAAGATGTATGACCAATCACGCATATCAATGCTTTGGCATTTGCGATGCCGACTGCCTTTGAATTTCACTACATGTTAGTTTGAGCACAGTCGACACTAGCTGAAGACCCCATAGTCAGCAAGTGAGAAAAATTGGTACTACATAAGTATTTGAGTAAACCTTGCAGAAGGAGGGTTATAGCATGTTTGAAGCTTCACTGCACTGCATTATAATAACATAACACACATACAAACACGTCAGCAATACAACTGTATCACAATTACATTGCTCTCTTCTGCTTTTTTGCAGGAAATTCTTTCTTCTACCCAATGCTGCTTAGGTCCTTCAGGGCGCAAAACCTCACAGGTGGAAAACGTATTTTCCCACAGTCTGCTCCTCTATTGCTCCAATCGGTAAATACTACCTGTCTCACTAAGTTCCAGTAGTTTGGATGTGAAAGAAATAGTATGCAACACTTTTGTTTTACTATATGCAGCACTTACATTTTGTGGTACCATTTTCTCACTAGGTTTTCTTTAAATTTCTTTCTTTTATTTGCTTGTATTCATTTGTGGGAGTTTCATGTGAATGGAGAGAAAGAATTAGACCTGGGATGTAAAACTGCTATGCTGTTCCAAAGTGATAGCCAATTCCACTAGCTGGAACCACATTTACAGTGCTGTACATGAAACTGTACATAAAATACCACTGCTCTGTTTACCAAGTTGGCTTTCTCGTTTGATGTCTATATGGCACACAACCAGCCTGCTGTAATAGATTACAATCACCACAAAAACAGACCAGTTAGAAAGGTGCCAATGACGCCCCATACCTCCAGTGTCAGTTATCACAGCGTACCAAAGAATGGGTAGCCTTTCAGGATCTTGTTCTTCAGGATTACACTCAGCTACATGCCTGGTATGAATTCTGGTGACCTGTTGGGTTGTCATCACTCTCTTTCACACACACAAACACACACACACACACACACACACACACACACACACACACACACACACACACACACACACTGGTTTTGTGGGAACATATGAGCCTCCAGTGTTTGTGTGTGTTTGTGTGTCAAACATCCCAAAAGAAACATGCTTAAAATAGACAGTCACAAAACAATTTATTCAATTCTCATATCTGGACCACCAAAATTTTATAATTTGCTGGTAATAGTCTTTTGTAAAAGTGGTTCTTTCGTCCGAATTTTTCAACTCTATTTCGTATGTTCGTGTATGTTTGTCTCTGTGTGTATTTGGGTTTCAGAGTTTGTGCACATTTGCATAGACCATACATATGGACTCAGATTTGATGAGGCCACAAGCAGCACCAAGTCTGACTATCTGGACATGGTGAGGGCACAACAGAGGGTCAATCCAGGTGCCTGGAAAGTCTTTATGCAACAGAAGTGACGAGGAGAAATGAAAGGTAGGAATGGCACTTATTCAATACGGAACACACCAAAAATCTTTTGTGGCTTGAACTGCATTCACTAACATGAATTGCTTGGTGATTTTCCCCTATTGTCTTCTTTCAGACTGTTTACACTTGTTATCATTGGCCTAGGTCTATTCACCTTTTTCCCTTCAAGGCAAGTGGAGGCTGCATATCACATGTTACCATGCCAATTTGTGATAAATAGTCTCAACTTATCATATTTTCCAATGACAATGTACTTGCTGAGAAAAAAAACACAGTGTTCCCTTAATATGTCTTTGGCCAGTCATATTTCTTTGTATGAACAAATCCTAGTCTCCATTGATTCAAACTGCCAGGCACTGAAATGCTGTGAAATAAGCAATATCGCATCTTTATTTTGTGCATGGAGGATGTCATGGGGCAAACAAATGTTTGCAGGTGTTATGTAATCCCGTTGGTACCAATGTCTTACCAAAATAACTGAAAAAGGCATTCAGGTGGATAACGTCATGCACATAACATACGAAGCACAGAAGCCATCTTTGTAAGCTACATCAGCATAACTGAAATCGATGCAACCACAAAACGCCAACTAAATAAAAAGTGATAGCTTTATGCAACAAAATAACTATGTGCATGTGTTGTGTACGACCTATAGTACCAATTTCATACAAAGAAATAAATCCGCACGTGTTACATTTGATAATACCTTTTGGAGAAATTTCCAAGTGTATGGTTAGTTGGCTGACAGTTGAAAACATTGAGATTCATGTCCATGAATTTCTAGGTCAAACTTACTAAGCACGGGTTCTTTGATGGGGATACTTGATGCTTACATATTCTTATTGTTGTATTATGTTATATTATGAGTTAGACTTTGCCATAGCTTCTTGTCATCTAAAGGGTCAGACCAGGGAGTGCAATGTGAGAGGTACCTTTGACATTGAACTCCTTGATTGGATCCTCAAGACAACAAGAACCAATGGCAAAGCCTAATTTGGAATACAACTGATAATATCACACTCTGAGGAAATGTTGTTGCAAGGAAGTTCAATAACAGCTATGGTAGGCCATACTAATCCTGCAGTGCTTATATAATGGAAGTTCAATAATTGCTATGGCAGGCCATACTAATCCTCCAGTGCTTATATAATGGAAGTTCTAAGAGGACTGATAGCCAGTGTAGGTGTCATCCTCACTTGGAAATCTCCAACGTAATTTTGCCCTCACACATGAAGGTGGGCATTTTCGTACCACAGGCCCCATGACACCCTCCATCCATAAAATTAAAAAAACGATAACCTTGACTGTGGAATTTATCCTTTGAGTATTCAGCAGACACCTCACCAAATCTATGCGCACAGCTGGCCACACCAGCAATTTCAACAACACTTCGAGTCAAACACAACTCACTAAATGTGGGTTCATTTGTGACACAGTGCTGCCACTGACAGCATAATTATTTGGCGCCTCTGTTCTGCCTCAAATACACAGTGGCCACATTCGCACCAACCTGGTACTGGCTCTTCCTGTTCAGGTACAATGCTGTTGGTGATAAACGGCACCATGTGCGGCTGTGTTTGAAGGATGTTCCTTAGACGTTGTCTAAATTCCTCCTGTCCCATGTTGTTCAACAGGCTCTGATAAATAAATACAACAGGACAATTTGATACATATTTACTTTTTCAGCTGGTAAACAATACAGTGGTCGGTTAATATGGCCAACCTAACAATTTACACAAATATACACAAAGCTGAAGACGCAGTTTTAGAAAGATTGTCCTACAATTTAAATACAAATAATTATGCACAATCAACAAGGGAGACAGGGATTCAATTTGAGAAAATTATAAATGTTCAAGGCATCAAAACTCAAAGTACTGATTGTGATTTATACCTTGAAACCAAAGCTCATTGGAAAAGACAGAAAGTCAAGATGGTCATCCATCCTAAAGAAATTAAAACTTACAAAGTCAAAATTGATATGACTTCCCCCCCCCCCCCCACACACCCCACCACCCCCAAATACCGGGATGCAATGGGCCACTATTTCTGAAAGGCAGTAATCTCAATTTTTCTTTGGGAAGACCCATTGGCTGCAGTCCTCTTTGATAGACAATATGTACTAACCTCTGCAGCTCGCATTTCATCTGCTGCTTTGCTCCTGTCTGCTGCAGACTCTACATCCAGCAAGAGGTTCGCACCTGATGTGTCCCGATGCGAACCAGCCCCAAACCTGCCCTGAGATGCTTTCCCACTGGACTGGGAAGGACGTGAGGTCTAGGCCTGAGGTGCTTCTATGCTTGCCTGCTCCTCATTGGACTCTACAGGTTCAGCCTGTACAAATAATAAAAACAAACACATTCGTTACATGAAACATATGGCACAGTGGATTCTGCTTTGTGTGTAATAAGCTGGATATTTGTACTTACATACATGAGGTGTTTGTTATGAGAAGAATATACTTTACATACAGACATGAATTGCATACGCCTCTGTGTGTTATGCATGAGGTCCTCACGATGTACTGATATTATATATCTATCACATTGAAGTTTTTGTTTTGTTTTGATTGTTTGTTTTTGGGTGTCTTGGCTTTCTTTTGTTTTGTTTGTTTGGGGGGGGGGGGGAGGGATAACTTTGGTCTGTGCAGCTTTGGATGTCACTAAATGTCAGAACTGTATGTGTAATTCAATTTTCAAACATATGGAAAATAATTAAGGAAGTCTAGTTCACTTATTGTTTGTTGTGTGGACTTGAATGCGTGTATAATCAGTTATTGGTCATCACAGAGTGCTTTTCAGGCCACAATTAAATTGTTTACATAATTATACGGGTAGTGCAGTTCTCATATAAGGTATTGCCAGAGCACCAATCTGAGGAGGGTATGCGCAAAGTTTATCAGAAGCAAAGTAATTTACATTGAATACTGTCAGGTTGTCCAATAAATTGTTATTGCACGAACATTTTGTAAAATATGCAGGTTTGATATATACGTACATGAATTTTAGTGTATGTAAGAGATTCAGGAACAGAAGTGTAATCATTTTGAATGTACACAAGGACCAAGCTTAGCAGTTTATTTCACATAAGTGTTGTTACTAATGCTTTAATTACAACAGACAAACAAACTAGCACAAAAAAATACTAAATGGCAACAAGCTAAGAAACACAATTCACTTACCTATCTGTCACGGTTAGTGACTGTTTTAGGAGTAGTAGTCGAAAGTTACCGATGCACCGGTCACGCAGAAATAGGGAGTTGTTAGCGAGTTGGCAGAGACGGGATAGTGTTCTTTGTTTTGCACGTGCGGAGCGCTCTAGTTGCATATAGCAGTGTGTTCACTGCCGAGTTTCCCTTGTCAGCAGGCAGGGAATCTTACTTTAGTTAGCAGCTGTACTCGGTTGGATCACGTTGTCCTGCTTAGCTGACTGTTGGAAGTCAGTGACTGACTGAGGGTGTCAGTGACACAGCGCCGGTTCAGTCCCAGAGTCGTTGGTGGCCGGAGACTGGGGTTGGTTTGTCTACGGGTGGCGGCGCGTGTAGCGAGTCTCAGAGGAGGTAAGTGCTTAAAAATCACGCGTGCATTCGTTATGGTTGTCATGTTTGTTATGGGTGTTTTGTACTATGTGTTGGGAGTAGAAGTATCGTGGGGGAACAAAATGGAATGGGGGAAACAAGTTTGGTGGCAAAGGGAACAATTGTTTCGGTTCTATTTAATTATTAGTTTTTTTAAATTGTTTAGCGAAATGTTGTATTTTTATGGAAGTGTAGGAAATTTTAGGAAGGTTTATATGTAATGTTGAAATGGTTTGAAAAGTACGTGTCAATGGGTGAAGGTCAAGTGCTTGAACAGTTAGTCGTTAGTGCCGTTGTAAACCAAGCAGGGTGGGTTTGGGAGGTGAGGTTTATTTTTAAACCCACTGGTTTACGATACTTACGGGGCCGTCTAGGCTCCCACTTTTGTTTTACGTTGTCTTTTGGGGTCTGAACCGGTTGGAGAGCCGACGTGCATCTGGACCAAACACACCTCGCTGGACTGGTGTCCGCATGGGATGCGTACAGTCACCTATGCCGCCAAGGCCGCCTTCTCACTATTGCGGGCAGGTCCAGCGTCAGGGAGAGGGAGAGTGAAGGAGACCCTCAAAGCTGAAGGACCTTCAAAGGAAGCCGGACGGAAAGAATCCATAGGCGCTCGTCGTCTTACCCCGCTGGTCCCATTCCTATTCACCTATCCACTAATCACTCTGCCTTGGTGCAGTTTTTTTCCCCTGTGTATGAACAACTACATTGTAAATAATTTTTAGCCGTCAGCACTGAGGACTATAAAACTGACTTTTTTGTTGTTGAAGCAAATAGTGCTGCGTAGTGTGAGGAAGTGCTTATTCCCTCCACTCAATATGAATGTTGACATTGTAAGAGTAGTATTGATTCTTTTTCCCTTTCTATTCATTGAAAGGAAAGGGGTGGGGGGAGGGGGGTGGTGGAAGGATTAAGGGTCGGTGGGGAGGTTGGGTGGGAAAGGAAGAGGGACAATTAACCTAATAAAAATTCAGTGTTGAGTGTACCCATAAAGGAAATGTGTTGTGTTGCTTGTGCTGCATTGTAACCTGTCTTGAGGCAAGACACTAGGGATCTTTATCTTTTCTTCTACCTCTTTTCTACTTCTAACCCTGACTCTCGTCTAACTCCCCGTAGTCGTGACACTATCCAGTGTTTACACAGGCCCAGGTGTGCAGGTAGACAGTCGGTGCATTGTGTTTTGTGCTGATTGCAGACACAACGCTGAAAACAGGTAGATCTTTTCTGGCATGGGCAACATTTGGACCCTTGATGAAAATAAAAATAAACACAAAGTAACATGATGCTAACAAGGCTTGCGAGATGCGAGGTAATACAGAAGGGTTGTGTTTGCATGTACACAAGTACATCTATACACCTGACTTGCATCATCAGATCAGATAATTGTCCCACAATATTATGTACTCTTCTATTTTGCTAACGTCAGCAGGAAAAAACACTGAAATGTGCAAGAGAAATAACTCAAGGGTCCTACATAAAATAAAACAAACATGCACAATGCAACTTATCTAATAGCCCATTTTAGTTTACAAGATCAGCCGATATGAAACAGCCCCCCGTGTCTTCCGTCAGAAGCAGCTGCAGCTTCTTGTTCTTTTCAGACTAATTACTTGCAGCGTAAGAATTCATTCTGTACGAATATGGTCGCGTGAATTTCCCCCATTGAAACCAGTGCGTAGATTTGACCGCTAAGGCAATCCGCCTTGCATATCCAAGGTAACCATTCACTCCAAGTAGCTGCCCCTGATTTTCCCACAATGCCTCGTTGGCGATGGCGTCTAGCGGCTGCTCAAGTTGCGTGCATGGTAACTGCTAAAACTGTACACCTGCACTATGTGTACACTATCATGGACTGGATTTACGTGTGGAAAAAATTCGTTCACAACTACAACGTGTCAGGAGTCATACTTACAGCTTGTACCGCCGTACATTCTGCCATCATCCCCAGCGCGTAAAAATCCGTGGCAGCCGGTCAGTTTCGGAAGTGTCACAGAATCGTCTGCTGTTGTCAGATCTGCTAATCACAATGATTTCCTTGCAACAGGAAGTTGTCTGTCTTTTCTCGAGAGTTTTGCCTGCTCGGCATACGCAGTTGCAAACTCCGTCAACTGAGTTGCGAACCGATTTGACCCACTTAGGGGCAAGGTAGCCTGCGGCTGACAACAGGGCCCAAGCTTGGTCCTGGAAAGTCTTTAAAAAAATGCACTGGACGGGTTTTTCTCATTGCACTTCAGCTTTAATTCAAGATCAAAACACCCCAGATGTCCCACAGGAACATGAATTTAAAGTGGTGCCAGCAAGAGGCATAGATCCTCATGAGCCCTCGCAACTGCGGGGGCTTATGAGGATCTGTACCTCTCGCAGTTGGATGGTGTTCACATTTTTTCGGCACTGAACGAGTTAAGTGATATGCTAGAATATCTTGTGACCACGCCTCCCCTCCCTCCGTCCCCTCATTGACCACCGGTTTGATTTTTCATACACTAAGTCATACTAATTCTCTGAAAATCGTTCAGTGTCACTGTGAGGATCAAATGAACTCGCACCACCGCCACCGTCACCACCACCAGCAACAACGACGACAAAGAAACAACAACCAAGAAACTTGCTACCTTCTTATAATATTTAACACGTTGGGCCCAAGGTTGCAATTCCAAAAATTGAAATTTGTCTTCTAAAAACTATGCATTAGGGTTCAGGCAATAATTCGACAATGATAATTCAAGGCTGGTGTCAGGATAGCTTGGCGCCAAGTGGCGCCAAGCTATTCTGGCTCCACCATGAACTATCATGGCCGATCCATATCTTCTGGCCAAAAATAAAGTGTCTCAGGGCTCTGGTGCACCTGTTTGCGCTTTCAGTTCTTCCAGTTCCTTTCTGAGGGCCTTCAATTCGGTCGTGACAGAAATGGCTGCACGTGCCACGCTGACAACAGTGATGAAGAGCAGCAGGAATGGTAGCAGGGAGGACATTGCCGACTGGCTTCTTCAGGCTGTAACACACGTATAGAAAACCAGACCAAACGGCAGACTGTCAGGTGTGAAAATAACCAGCAAAGTAAGCAACACGCTTCGGTATATCAAAGACAAAACAGTTTACTCCGTACTTCGTAAACTGTTTTGTCCTTGATGTACCGAAGTGCGTTGCTTCCGTAAACTGTGTTGTCCTTGACTCTGAAGCCGAAGTCTCTGTGTCCTGTACAGCCGAGCAAAACATTCGTGTTCTTCCTTGTCCATTAGTCTTTGCTTCGACCAATGCGAAGTATTTGTTCTTTGAACTTAAAGAGAGGCTGGCAGGACAAATATATTTTCATTCATCCAGGACCTAGCAAGAGCAGCACATTCACAACCCCGACCCTTATCTCTCTCAAAATACCAAATTGCCTTTTAAATCTGGTGTGGTTTTTTGTTGTTTTTTTTGTGGCAGAATTATTGTGTGAACAGTGGATAATAGTACGAGTACAAAATGTAAAATATCGAGTAATTTGGTCTATTGGTTTTATTACACAAAAATCTTTCCTTTTTTTAATCATACTTCACATGTAGGCGCTTTATTCCTATAGGCCGACCTACTCGTTGCCTGAAATGTCACTTAACTGCGCGCGCGAGACCTCATCAGCCAATGAGCGCGATATCCAGATGTGCAGATTTTCCATTCCCGAAATCTTCCTCACGAGAGGCAGACTCGAAAGAGTGGATTAAAGCTTGCGGTCCGTCACACAATCAACTGAGCCCTGAGAAAATCACAAAACATCACTGCGTACGCTCGAAGGTAAAATTCCTGCTTTTCTCTGTTCACCATATACTTCATAGACCGACTTGTAATAAGTGTGCTGAATTGGATGGTAGATTTGTCAGTTGTGTGTGTTTAACATTTGTACATGTACGCTGAGCCCGTGTGGCTCGGGTGAGGGACTCCTCATTGATGTAAACAGCAGAGGGAAAAAGTTGTCTTCAGATAAAAGGAAAACGAAAAATAGATGTTGATAATCCTTTAAGTATGAAACATGAAACACGACGTTTCGGATCAAAAATCCTTTGTCACGGTGATATGGAAACTACAGTGTTTCCATATCACCGTGAAGAAGGATCTCTGATCAGAAACCTCGTTGTTTCCATATCACCGTGAAGAAGGATCTCTGATCAGAAACCTCGTTGTTTCCATATCACCGTGAAGAAGGATCTCTGATCAGAAACCTCGTTGTTTCCATATCACGTGAAGAAGGATCCCTGATCAGAAACCTCGTTGTTTCCATATCACCGTGAAGAAGGATCTCTTATACGAAACGTCGTGTTTTATGTTTTATACTTAAGGGTTTTGAACCTCTATTTTCTGTTTTCCTTTCACATGAAACCCTTGCGGCAACATTTTTACTTCATGTCTTCAGATCTGTACAGACTGAATTGTTCAGAATTTCTGCTAGTACTTGGTGTGCTCACAAACGGTGTAGTGATAATTGTCTGCACGAGTATTTCTTTTAGAGGCTAGGTATGCCCACATGTAGAGAGAATCTTCCAAAATTGTAAATTGTGCACACATAAAAACTGATATACCATTGCAATGAGCGCATACAAAAATATGTGGCTGTGCAAAATTTAAATGCTTTATCGTGTATAACTTATGCATAAATCACAATTGCAAATTGGCAAAATGATACAATTTTACGCATTTCATAAAATGCCAAGTTTAGGGTCACAGCTCCGATAATAGTTTATTTTAGAAGTTATATCATCTTAAAAATAGTTTCGAAAAAAAATCAACAGTGATATGCGTCGAATAGCAATATTGGCAGAGATAGGCACGTCAGAATCTGATCACAATGTGAAAGTTATCAAGCTAATATATTATACGTTTATGTGTATATCCAGACAGTACTATCAAGTGTGTCTAGATAATCAGTGACGTACATGTATACGTAACAGGCATATCCGGTCACACACCGACACTGTTGTCACGGGCGTTACACACACGATCTGTAAGTGTAGTGTTGTTGTTGTTGCTTGTTTTTTTTTTTTTTTTATTTTTAAATCAGGGCATAAGCAGCAAATACATAATTATCATCTTCGTGTATCGGGAATCATAACTTATTTCATAAAATAGCAGAAACCGGAATGAAAAACCTTGCCGTTCTCGGGTCCGCAGTACAGTGAGCATACTTGTCGTTTTCACTCGCGCTATTTACCGTGAATTACTGTGAACACGTTTAGCTGATTTTGCCGGACGCCGAGAAAGGGGCGGAGACTAAATCTTTGCGCCGAGAAAGTGGGTCGGTCTATTGAAATTTGGCTCAAAGCTCCGCCACGAGATGAATCTGACAAGCACGCTCACGTGAAACATGTGCACTCGCTTAATTCATTCCAGACGTGCCACAACCGGAATCGCGGCTTAAGCCGATTACCCGGATGCAGCACGTCTCTAATGCGTTAAACGCTGAACAGAAACACTGTACATTCACGCGACGAAGCAAGCTCAAGTCAGCTACTGAGATTTTGGATATCTGGAAAGCATGTATGTGATTTTCTTTTTAAGTTGGCTAACATTGATCCCAAAGTAGTCGCACGGGCACATGTAAATCTAGGCCATTTGCATGAATGTCTGGGCGACCTCCTGGAATCCTTAACTCCTTGACTGCTACGGACGACACTGCTCCGCGGAAAAGACGCGTAAATATTCGTCTTTGCCGCCGAACGTGATCGTCAGATGCAGTCATAGGGCTCACCAGCAAAACGTCTACGAGACTAGTCAAAATATCAGATCTTAGCTCTTGCAATGATACCAACCGATAAAGTTGAGTGGAGAAATGCAGAGGTGCGGTGCGACTGGACAGTCTCACTGGAATCAGCAAGTATTTGTCTGTGGTGTTCTGGAAGAGACCATCCAAGCAGATCTGATTCTGAACAGAAACCGTGTCGTCACTTTTATAGGCTGTGACACTTGCTGATTGGCTGTTCTAGCCACGTGCTCATATGATCAGAGGCGTGTGACGTGGACCCGGATGGAATGAGTCTGGGTGACACCCAAAGCTCCTGCATACTGTATCTGGTAGGGGATGCAGTGTGTGTGTGGGGGGGGGGGGGAGGGGGATGGTGGGCTAGAGTCTAGGTTTCCTGGACTCTCCCCCGCCCACGCCCCCCCCCCCCCTTTTCGTCGCGTATCCGTATTCAGCACGTCTCCAATTAGTTAATCTTATAAACTGACTGAAAAAGGTAGTAGTATTAACCCTTTGCGTGTCGGTAGCGGTTTTAGTCGCGATGATTCCTGCAGGAATCATCGCAGCTAAAAACGCTACCGACACGCAAGGGGTTAAAGATGTCCACCGCCTCTTTAATTTCCCCTCCCCTTTTAAAATATTTTGGCGGGCGATGATAATAAGGTGCTAAAGGTCCTCACCCATTCTTTCCGCGTCGTGAAACGTAAAAGCCAAAATAAGAACTTCGTGATCCGTGAAAAACGTCCTGGTTATGTAGTGAAAGGTGACAGATCTGTAGCCACTCTTTAAGTTTTAAGCGGATGAAAAGAGTCTTCATCGTCTCTTTCCCTCGTGAAAACAGAATGCTTTTATCTGGGGATTCGTGATTTGTGAATAGGCCGGTTGCGAATTTCCGAGCAGCTCGAGAAACCTCGCTAGATTACGCGACTTTTGCGCCAAGGCTAGACTTGGCTAGCAACGAATGTGGGCAACTACGCTAGCTGTTACGCTTAGCCGACACTTTGTTTTGCTTTGAATCACAAGTAAAATGCGGCAGAATTTAAGTTCAGGTAGTCAGAGGACTGTGGACGATTGCTTCCTGGTCATACAACTGTTACAATACAACCTTTTAAGTCTCTTCTATTTATAGAAGAGACTTTTTAGGACGGGACGCGGTGGAGCGATTTCAAAATAACACACACGACATCATAGGCGGGCTAGAGAAGTAACAAGATAAAAATTACGTCAAGTCTAGTTACGCAAACCTCGCTGTAGAACGTACTTTTGGCGCGAAAGGCCGCGAGCGCGCGCGCACGTGTGTGTGTGTGTGTGTGTGTGTGTGTGTGTGTGTGTGTGTGTGTGTGTGTGTGTGTGTGTGTGTGTGTGTGTGTGTGTGCGCGCGTATGTACGTATGCATGTAAAACAACACAATCTCCGACGTTTGCGTCCGTACAACCCTGAAACTATGGGAGGTGCTTCATTCAGTGGGTGCCTAGGAGCCCCTCCGAGCATTTTGACATTGTATGTCTCATTGAAGAGTTAAATGACCGTTTATAGAAAGTCGGTTGCCCCACATTAGAGTCCGCTGTTTACATTATATTCACTTGCGGTTTTGGATATTTATAGCTGGACCGGAGAAAGACATTGGATGAGTTCGTTAGCCAGCTTTGTATCTTTTGAACATTTCATTTAAAAAAAAAAACTCTATGCAGAAAAAAAGAAGTAAAAAACCTCGACTTCTTGAGCAAATCAGACAGTGACGGTGAAGTAAAAGCAGAAATGTTGTCACGACGCAGACATCGACGTACTCTCTCTCCAAATATTCTCACGTCAGACCGAATTTTCTGAGAAATACACAGGGGACGCGACTCTTTATGCATAGGCTACCATGCCCGGTCACGTAGATATACTTGATTTTTGCCGCTGGAATTTCAAACGTTTACCAGCGGTGTTGCTTCTAAGCAGCCAGTGACAATTCCAGAATCTGTAGCAAGGAATTGCGAACTTTTTTCACTGGATTCAAGAGATAGAACGTCTAAATGTTGAGCGCAGGACTGCGTGCAAGCGACTGGATATACGGTTAGTCTGATTTCGTACATGAAGCATATATTGTTGGCATCTTTTGACAACCAGTACTGAGCTCATACCCTCATTCAACAATTACTCGATCTTTATGAGAGCCATCCTCGCTGCCAAGGGTGTCTACCTTTTTTGTGTTTGACCTGATTCTGACGTTGAAATATATCCTATTGAAAAAGTCTCGTAGATCTGCCAATGCGTCAGTGAGCTATATAAGGGGTACAGGACATGCGCGTAATTGGTTTGTCAAACGTCATTTGTCATGCCATAAGTTTTAGTTTTTACGTGATTAAGTCCTTCTATTTATAGAAGAGACTTTTTAGGACGGTTCGCGGTAGGACGAATTTAATAGCTTGTCCATGATATCAAAGGCGGGCAGGCATAAACCTCTCACAACTGAAGTAACAAGATAAAAATTACGTCATGTCTAGTTACGCTAACCTCGTTGGTGAATTTACATTTATCGCCAAGCGCCGTGTGTGCGTATGCATGTATGTTTGTGTGTGCGTATGCATGTATGTACCTATTATGAAACAGTGCCTATTATGAAACACCTTGCTCCCGGCGAAACGGAATAACTTTTCCAAATTCCGCCTGTGCAGTAATATAGAGCTACTTCAGTGAGCCTTTTTATTGGTACAAGAAAGTCAGGTGTGATGAAAACGAACACACGCCGATAACATGTGATTATTTTACCTTCTGCATCTAATTTTTCGCCATTTTGAAACACCTACATCAGTATTCAAATTTGTGATTTTTTAAAAATAGCCACTTTTGTCATGAAGAGCAATCTTCGGACATCATATAACCAGCGGCAATCGTTTTGGTTCTCTTTTTGTTGTTTTGGAGGCACGCATTTTCCTGGAGAGGTACCTTGTTCCAATTATGAAACACAAAGAGCACCTAATATGAAACGTGTTTCATAATTAGAACAGTGTTTCAAATAAGAAGCAGTGTTTTTTCTAGCGTATATATCGGAAACCACCCAGCCAGTTTGTTCCAAATTTCAGATGTTGATACCTTTTTCTCAATACAGAGTATCCCACACATGGATCATGTCACTTTGGTCAAGGTCAAGGTCACAACGGCTATATTTATTATGTATGCCATTGTCCAGGTAATGTTACTGTAAACACCAAAACGATGTGATCCGAATGGTAAATTGTGATATTTTGTGACGACACAGAGTGTTGCATACCCGAATCTATTCACTGTCGTAAAGGCCAAGGTCACAACGGACATATTATTTGTTTTGTGCGGAATTGTGTGCTAGGCAATATCTCAATAACCATTGGGCCTATTCAATCCAAATTTTAGATTATAGTATTTTACCATATCACACATTGCCATCAATCTTAACTGTGCCTCTACCTCAAGGTCAAAGTCATAGTTGCCATATCTTTCTTGCAGATTATTGAGTAGAGAATACCTCTGAAACCGCTGTACTGATTTGCACTGAATTTTTAAGAAAAGATGTCTTACCCTCAAAGGTGATGTTTTTAACGGAATGAACTCACTACCTGTAAGACGAAGGTCGCAGAGGCCATATTTGTGTGAGCCTTTGTGCGGGCAATATCGCTGAAACCACAGGCCTGATGTTTTTTTCCAACTTTTGTTTGATGATATTTGCACTTAACTTCACAGCCGAGAAACTCTCAATAGAATTCATCTTCAAGACGCATAGATCCTCATGAGCCTCGCGCGATCGCAGGGGTTCATGGCGATATTGGCTTTTGCTGACACAACTGACATATATTTATTTGACATTTGAGGTTCCTTGGAACTGAATTAGGAAGGATTTAAGAGCAATATTTGCGTCTAGTGGTAGTGAAGAGAATAAAGCATGCCAAAAACCAGGTTTATGTCGCTACATCACTTCAAGATGACGCGCACAGTTGTCAGGAATGCTGTCAGACACTAGACAACATGGCGCATTACTGTCTGCGGGGGGGTGGGGTGGGGGGGTGGGGGGGGGGGCTAAATAGTTGTTCCAAGAGCAAACCTTGTTGGCTTAGGTGTGACAGCAAATGTGAAACAGTATAAATGTAGTCACCAATCGTCCATGCAGCCGCTCTTCAGCCGTCGTGTGTGTATGCGTGCGGTTTGTATAAGACAATTTCTTAGGGGCTATAACATTCACAGACTTTAAACTCGACACAATTGTAGTTTATAAGACCAACTTTACCTACATATTTCACCTGTAGAAAAGGTCAACTTCATCCCAGGTCCAAGTGTTTGTAACGATTAATCATTTTTTGCACACAATTTTTTTTAAAATTTAACTTTGAGAGCAAAAGTTTGAAAGTACGTAAGTATGCATTTTATACCACGAATACTATTGAGAATTAAAAAAAAACTGCGGGAGATTTCTTAGACCATTTTGTGGGAACTCTTCCTGTCGACGGAGTCACAGTTGCTGAGAATGTGAAGAGGGTGAGGACCTACACATGCGCTACTTGACTATCAAACGAGGGGCGGGTGGTGCTGGTGTTAGTGCAGGTGAGAGGTCGCGGGAAGGGGGAGAGAGGTCTGGAGACCTTTTCACCAATGGGCGAAAAATCACACGACGGACCGTTTAAAATTTCCAAGAAGAGGCGCTGGAGGGGTGTGTGTGTGTGTGTGTGTGTGTGTGTGTGTGTGTGTGTGTGTGTGTGTGTGTGTGTGTGTGTGTGTGTGTGTGTGTGTGTTTGGGGGGGGGGGGTCCCAAACTCCCCAAAATGTAAAATTACACATTAAAAAATATCCTGGAGCCATGCACCTTGGAACATTCCTCTCCCCCTTAATTTGCTTCTAGATATGTGCATGGCTTCAGACCAGGGCGCAGCACAACTGAGCAGATCTTCAACCTGAGAGTTCTATGTGAGAGGTACCACCAGCACTAGCAAGATCTCTATCATGTCTTTGTGGATTTTAAGAAAGCGTTTGACAGGGTGTGGCATGCAGCCCTTTGGTCCATCATGAAGCTATACAACATCAATGCCAACCTGATCAAAGTCATAGCAAACCTTTACAACAAGGCCACTAGCGCAGTCTGCTTCAACGGCAACATAGGAAACTGGTTTAGGACTACAGTTGGAGTCAGACAAGGCTGCTTGCTCTCACCTACTCTTTTCAATATCTTCCTGGAAAGAATCATGACGGACGCTCTAAAAGATCATGAAGGAACTGTCAGTATTGGAGGCAGAATAATCACGAACTTGCGCTTTGCGGACGACATTGATGGCCTTGCAGGAACAGAGAAGGAAAAGCTAGTGGAAAAGTTGGATAGTATAGCCATTGCCTATGGGATGGAAATCAGTGCAGAGAAGACCAAACTGGTGACCAATAACGCCAGTGGCATTGGCACTGAAATCAAGGTTGGAGGCCAAAAACTGGAAACAGTTAAGAAATTTAAATACTTAGGAGCCATTGTGACAGATGAGGGATCAAAACCAGAAATACTGTCCAGGATTGCACAGACAACAACAGCACTGACAAGATTGAAGACCATATATTATGGAAGGACAGAAACATCACACTCTGCTCCAAGATCAGACTGATGCACTCCTTAGTCATCTCCGTGTTCTTGTATGCCTGCGAGTTTACGGACCCTCACAGCAGACCTTGAAAGAAGGATACAAGCCAATGAAATGAGATGTTTTCGAAAGCTGCTTGGCATTTCATACAGAGATCACATCACGAACGAGGAAGTGGGATGCAGAATCAGGCAAGCCATCGGGCCCTATGAAGACCTATTAGCCATTGTGAAAAACGCAAACTGAAGTGGTATGGGCATGTCACGCGTTCAGCAGGGCTTGCCAAAACAATCCTGCAAGGCACTGTGCAAGGAGGACAAAGGAGAGGAAGACAGAGGAAAACATGGGAGGACAATATCTCAGAGTGGACAGGACTTAAGCAGGGCGATACGCTGAGAATGGCAGAGAACTGAGATGAATGGAGCGAGCTGGTTGCAAAGTCATCAGTGGTGCCCCAACGGTCGGCAAGACTACGGGATATAGATAGATAGATAAATAGATGTACATAAAACTGTGTCGATAATGCTAGCTTGTATCAAGTTTACTTCTGAGGTGGAAAAACAAAATACAGTAGTTTTTATTTCCCCATACATAGAACATTTTCAACACACTTGATGACATGTCTCCCCTTTGACCTTTGGAATGAGCCAATAAAATTGATATGCATAGACAGTTTAACCCCTAGCAAAACATTTCCACTGGGGTCTTATTGCAAAGTTCACATACGAACTACCTGTAATAACAACAACCTAAAATAAAAGCCTTTTTACTTCTCGTGACCTTTGACCTTAACGAGAGGTTAACTTAGTAGAGCTGTAAACAAACGTTGTATCATCAGTTTTCTCTTTGGCAAGTTTTTAAAAAAAAGATTATAAAGATTTTCTTTAAAATTCGCCTGTTTATTGACCTTTGTAACCTTGACTTTTCATGGAGGTCAGCGCAAGTGACAATCAAAGCTATTGTCAAATAAGATCACTGTGCCAAATTAGAAGTCTGTGGCTCTGATGGTCTCTCAGAAATTCAAAATGATAACATGTCACAATTGGATATATACAGGATGATGGATGGATGGACCAAAAGTGGACCAGTGGCGGATGACTCATTATATTTAACTCACTTTTAATATTAAATGAACCTATAATGTATGCTAACCATCTCTCATGCCTTAATTTTCAAACAAAATGTAAGTGAAACTTGTGAAAAGGACATTATCACACTGTTTCATAATAGGAGACCTAGTGTTTCATATTAGGCAAATGGTGCCTAATATGAAACAACGTGTCACTTTTTTCAAACTGGAACTGCTTCTCCGTCGATTTGAGTTTGGAAATTTGGCTTTGTCCTAAGATGCATCAATTTGATCTCTATCAAACCCTGGTTTCGGATTGATTCTACCTTTCTTTGGACAGTCGCGCAAGACGTTTTTGCTTAAGTGTTTCATACATGGGTCTCCTCCCCTGAACAAGAGAATCTCCGATATTTCTGTACACACAAGCTTGAAACTTGGCAAAATAATTTCTTAAAGGGGTGGCTAGGTGAGACCTACAGCAGGAGATGGATCGAGATGGATCGACCTTAATAATTCAAAGGTAGTGCCAGATTAGCTTGGCGCCCGGTGGCTAATCTGGCAACACCTTTGAATGATCATGGTCGATCCGTCTCCTGGAACTAGTACATAGCCATTAGATAACTCCTCCAAAATTTAGGAAATGCGGCCATGGGGTTAAATGGGTTAAGGCACACCACATTTCTCTTTGCTCGTCAACTGAAGATTGATTCCTCAATGCTTGTTCCTCAAATGCAAAAGTTTACAGCAGGAAGCAGGATGTCTTTGTAGAATTACGTATAAGAAACGCACAGGATTAGCGGCCATACCAGCTCGCCCATGTTGTGTATAGGAAACGCACAGGATTAGCCATACCAGCCCGCCCGTGTTGTGTATAGGAAATGCAAAGGACTTGCCATACCAGCCCGCCCGTGTTGTGTTTAGGAAACGCACAGGATTAGCCATACCAGCCCGCCCGTGTTGTGTTTTGGAAACGCACATGATTAACCATACCAGCTCGCCCATGTAGTGTATAGGAAACGCACAGGATTAGCCATACCTGCCCGCCCGTGTTGTGTATAGGTAATGCACAGGATTAGCCATACCAGCCCGCCCGTGTTGTGTATAGGTAATGCACAGGATTAGACATACCAGCCCGCCCGTGTTGTGTTTTGGAAACGCACAGGTTTAGCCATACCAGCCCGCCCGTGTTGTGTATAGGAAACGCACAGGATTAGCCATACCAGCCCGCCCGTGTTGTGTATAAGAAACGCACGGGATTTGCCATACCAGCCCGCCCGTGTTTTGTATAGGAAATGCACAGGATTAGCCATACCAGCCCGCCCGTGTTATACACCACTTGCACTTGAGGTCACAAGTGCACACGGGCGGGCCGCATAATTTCTTTTCCCAACCGAGTTTTGTAAAGCAAGCACCACGCATAGTTCTGTCAGAGATAGATACTAAGAGATTTAAAAGACAATGAATTCAATAATGACGCATCGTCATTAATTTACGTCATTTTTAACATAAAAATAGTGACCCCCCATTACACCCCCGTTAATTCCAAATCAACCCTTTGATTTTAAAAAGTGACGAGCATGACCGATGCGTCATTATTGATCTAATTATCTTTTAAATCTCTTAGTATCTATCTCTATAACTATTGTCTCTACGAACACCTAATCATTTACATGTCTAAGTAATTTTAAGTGTAACTTTAAACATTACTAATAAGTTACAACTAACTGTTAGGAACCTGCAGAGGTAACCTTTAAGTGAGTTGCTATAAGAACTTATTAATTACTTATCATAAGAACTTATTAATTACTTACTGTAAGTACTTATAAGTTTTTACAACAACTTGACTTAAGTCACAACTTACTCGGTCAGATTTGTCAAGATACAAGGACAATAAAAAAACTTTTTTTTCTCAGTAGTACTCTGGGGGTGGTGCAGATGGGGCTAAATAATCAGGCACAAGTGGTGTAAGTGGCATGGCATTTTTCTGTGAAGTGTATGCCATTAATAAACGATTACCAAATCTGATTTTTATTTGTTTAAAAGATTGTGTAGTTTTTCTGTGGTTTCCTGAACACCGATCCTTTTTCCCTCTGCTAAAAAACTAGCCTTTAGTTCTTCAACATTCACGGGAGATTGACTACGCATTTTATTTTGTATTTCAGATTTCTGTTTCTTGTAATTATTTAAATCATCCTGGACCCGCTTAAATTCTTCATCATCAATAAAATTATCATTCAATGCCTTACTGATAATAAGTTTCATACTGCTCAGCTTTGCACCAGCCAGCGTACTCAATGCTTAATGTTTCTGTAATTTTGTGTGAAACCTCTTGCTTAAGGCCTCCAAACCAAAGCATGCTAGGCATGTAGCAACGCTAACACCCTCAATTGCTATTCCAATTACACTTCCAATTCCTGTGGCAAACAGAACAATACCCCCTACAGAACATCCAGCTGAAACTGCACCAATAGTCACAGAAGTGTTTTAAACAGAATTAAATACTGACTTATACCTCCTTTTACATCTGGAGTACCTAGCCTCTTCACTTTCCAAATATTTTAAAGCTTCTGTAATATTATTTAATCTGAATGCGTCTGCTGGTAATGTTTTATCTGAAGCAATTGGCACAGCTGTCACCTGTGGATCAGGCGCAAGCGTTGTTTTTGTCATCACATTTGTTTCAGTTGGCTCAAGCGTCGGTAGTTGCGGATAGAAGTTTACCATTTTTTTTATTCACAAATATTTTTTTATTTATTTAATCATCCATTACATTTTGCAACTCTTCAAAAGTATACAATTTGTAAGCATAATAAAATGCGACAAGATCAATGTGTTCAAAGTTTATGTAACTTAGACGAACAAAAGTTAGTTTGTCAACCACCACCTTGACAGCGAGAATACTGCTCGAAACATTAATAACATCATTACTTTTTGTAATAGCAATAAAGACCTTTGATGATTCTGTTACTGTTTCATTCCACGTAAGTTTAATTCCTTGTGCTATATTTGCCTCTTTCGCAGAAGTTACAGATTTCATGATAATTTCAAATACTATTGTCGCTTCTCTAGCCACGACTAAGCTTGCTGGCATAAACACAACAGAAGTATCTGATCTTCCCTTTCTAGTTGTAAGAAGATACCGCCGTCTCTCATAATTTTCAAATTTCAGTTTATCTCTGCTATTGTTGTCTGGGCCAAAACTTGGAACAAGGCTTGCAATAAGCGGCCCAGAGTTAACAACCTTCCTAAACACTAAGGCGCCTTCGTCATCAGTGTATACATAAGGACTAATAAATTCAATCTTTATGTCCCAGTCAATTGTTGGAGGTGGTGCAGGCACAGGTGAAAATACCCATTTATTACCCACATGTATTAAGTTGTAGGGCACATTATTTACAGGAGTAGGTACAGTAACATCACGCAGCTGACCAAGTTTAGGAATATGTTTTTCACCGTCTTTCATGTCAACAATTACTTTCCTCTTGTACATGCCAGTTGAATCAAGTTCAAAACCATATATTTCTCCAATTTCTCCTTCCTTCTCAAAATCCTGTACGTCTGCCAAATCTTTCAACTCTGTCACCGGACAAGCAGCTGGTATGATTGTTCGCTTCGGACCACCACTCATTTTTATAAACAAAAATAAAATTATTTAACTTCTAACACAACACTAAAATCATGCATGACAACTGGTTTGTCATCCTGATTAGTTACAGATATACACAGTGACTCAAAGAAACTAGAACCTAATTTCTTAAACTGCAAATTAGGAAATCTAACAACTACACTTTCACAATACGGAGCAGTTCCAGCTGGCACACATCTCAACAAAGTTGAAGGCTTTCCATTGTGTACATTTTCAGTTGTGTTTAGTTCTTTTAAATGCACATTAAATACTGTGTGTACTGCCAAATAAACAGGGCATTTTCCAGTTATTTTTAGTTTTTTTGTCTTCATTGTTATAATACCAAACTCAAATTCATCAATATCATCTGATCTATACCAATCTTCATCAATATAAAATCCAAGTAAATATGCAAATTTATTGAGATCCTTAACCAATTTTGTGTCGGAAATTCTAATGTAACAAGTAGGTTAGCTGGATTTAAAGTTGCTTTAATTTTAAAATTACTTTGAAACCATTCAGCTATAGTACAAAAGTCATAATACCCAGGTGGTAAAGCTTCAGTCTTACCATCAAGATTTACTTTATTATATATATCATCTGTTACATTAAACCACTTTACAGTATAAAACATTTCATGGATAGCTACAGCCTTGTTACCATCATGATTATCAATCCCATTAGTTAACCACACTGGTTTGCTTGTGTCAAGATTTGTTAAGGTAATAAACATTTTTATTATCTCATATAAAAAAGGATGGAATTTAAATCACCAACCATTACCACAACAAACGCATTTCAATTTAATGTGGATGCCAAATATAATGTTGCACCTACTTATGAACAGAAAATAATTCAACTAAATCAGCTTGATATTGCTGTGTCTGAACAAGATCTATTCCAAGTCAAAGTACCAAACCTATTTGATCATTACCTAAACCCTCCAATAACAGACGACTCTACAGCAAGAAAGTGGTCCTCAAGTCCACTACAGATGTTTCAAAACCAACTCAACTTTGCTATACTATGTTCTACTACAGGCTGTGGTGTTTCATTCACAGACCATTTGAATCACTCAGACAAACTGATTAGGTCTGTTTACCGTTTTCATGTTTATTACCAGCTTAGACGTATTCTGTCAGAACTACATACACCACTACCAACTGAATCCAGTTTCAACAGGTTTAACAACCCCATGGATATGAAAGCATTTCAACGCATCTGTAATGAATTTAACATCAGCCCCAAGTATGACTTTACACAAAAACTTGATGATCACAATGGTATGGGTACATTGTATAACGCTATGAGTCACAGACAATACCCTCAAGATTACTACCCTGGTTACACTTCATTCTCATCAAAATCAGAAGTCTGGTTAGGCTCAATAGAACAGAAACAGTCTAATGCCTGGACTACATTTATCTTAGACAAGAGTGATGGGTTTACTCAAGCAGGAGTCGAGCGCGTAAATGAATCTATCAGAACATATGTCTGGTGCATCCTAGGTGCACAATCACTAACAAAATCGAATATTTTGAATGGAAGTGGAAAGTTTGAAGCACAAAAACAGTTTCTCGCTAATCTTGAAGATTCAATTAATTCAACAGTTGATCTCCCATCAAGCATACAACGCTACCAAGACGTACTCAGATATGCCAGATCAAAAGTTGACTTTGTAGTTAGCATCGGGTTATACATGTTACCATCTGACCTTCAACTCCAAATGGGGACAATAACAAATTATAATAATGAAATCATTGTTGCAGGTCGTGATCAAAAATTAGGACTCAATCAATCTGTAAACTTGGAGGCGACAACCACACATGTACAGTCATTAAAATCATTACAGACGGTAACACCCACGGCACCAGTAACATCATCACCTGTATAGACAGTAACAGCTCCAGCTTTGACACCGGTACCCATGCAAGCGATAACACCAACCCCTGACACTCATGAGTCAGAGAGAACAGCATTGGTAATAGGCCTCACTGGACTAGGAGTATTACTTCTTTATCTGTTTCATTAAATAACCCACCATCAACCCTCCTACTGTCACCAAAAAGACCCAAACATGCTCTGCCATAAACCCTACTGCCTTCGCTGTAGTACTAATCAACCAACTGACAACAGTGCCTATTATTCCAGGCAAAGCATCTATTGCTTTTAGAGCCAATTTCTTAAGCAAGTCTGATATGTGAGACAACTGTTTCTTTACCCATGACTGTAAGTCTTTTGGATCTGTTGCTGGTGCTGGAGGTGCCGGGGCTGGCGGTGGACCACCACCGGGTCCACCAGCACCGGAGACAGCTAACACAACAGTACTGATAATAAATCCAAGAGCAGTAATTAAACTGGCAATTGTAATACCCTGTTCTCTGAAAAGTGTTTTAAGTCTCTCAGCCAGAGTTGTGTCTTCGTGAAGTATTTTCTGAATAGTTTCCCTAATCCTGTTGACCTGTGTTTTCAGCTTTTGTCTCCCAATACTAATCGCTTCTAACCTTCCTGATCTTTCTATCTGCAAATCATTTAATCTGTGTTGAATTCTTTCTTTCATTTCTGTGTCAAGATTCCCATTGTCTGCTGTAGCCAGTTTCTCTTTTTCTCGTTCTATGTGTTTATCAAGTTCACCTAGTTTGGCAACATTATTAACCATCTCACCTCTTATTGACTGCAGTGATTTATCTAACCCCATAATCTCCCTTATTGACAAAGGTGGGTCATCTATTGTTTTCATAGCATCATTTAATTGCCCTTCAGTAAATGAAGTTTCTTGTATCACTGTGTTTGTTATTTCTGGTAGGCTTGTTATTGGTGCCATTTCAATCTCTTGCCCTGTTGGCAACTTTGTTTGCGTGTCGTGAAGAACACTAACAAGTCTTGGGGGTACAGGAGACCCTCCAATACCAAGGTACCTTGCCAACCCAGAGTTGCCACCGACTTCACCTTTAATTGTACTTAAAGCTCTAAACTTAGAAGGATTATTTTTATATGTTAGATTTATTTTCCCTCTGTCTGTATTTACAAATAAATGTCCTTTTTCGTATTCAAACTGATTAGGATCTATTACCTCTGGGTGTGCACCAACACTGTCATAAAATGAGTTTACTTTGTCTTTTAACAGTTCGTGATACAAAGGAGAAGTAGTTACCATTCCAGTCATATCTGTGATACTGGTATCTGAGGCATCCATGACATCCATTTCAAAATCTTCATGATTAAATCCTCCTGCTGCCATTGTTTTATTAATTTATTATTTTTTATTGTGCATAATAAAAATGACACAGTCTTACGGATCAAAGTTAGACCCATATAGAAAACTATGTGAGCCCCTGGGTGTTAAGGGCATTCGTCAAACAATAGTCATCACAAACAATCCTAGTACCATAGACCAGAACCAAACACTTACAGTCAAGTTTCCAAACCTAGGTCCCAGTGATGTTATTGTTCCTGGCACTGCACGCCTTGCATTTAATATTGAACTTTCATCAGATGCAGATGTAAACAGAACACTAGTTAACAATCTTGGCAGAGCAATTGTTAGAACTATTAAAGTAAAACTTCAAGGACAGGAAGTGTTTAGTCTTGATGACTCAGATGTGTTTTACTGTTACAAGGATTTGTGGCTAACAAGAGAAGAACGAGAAGATTGTATTTATCAAGGCATACAGTCTGTTAATGTTGGTAAACTTCGAATCAATGCTGGAGACAAAACAACTACAGAAGCCAAGGAAGTTATTATAGCAGAAACATATGGAACCAGGTTTTACATTCCACTTGAGTTTGAAATCCTAACAGCGCATTTACCTTATTACCAAGGGGCACTGAATGACCGTCTGAGTTTTGAACTAACCTTCAATGACTACTCCAAAGTTATTAAATCATCTGATCTTAGTGCAACATACAAGATCTCTAACATTTCCTTGGAATATGAAATTGTCACACACACTGAATTAGCCAGATTTATTCAAAATCAGTACCAGTTAAGACTTCCAATTTATTATGACAGGGTGATTAGACATAGTTTAATGCAAAAAGACAAGAGTGACCCAATGTGGAATATAAACTTGAACACACCTGCCAGGTCACTGAAAGATATTTTTATGTTGTTTGTTGAACCAGCAGCTCCATACAAAAGGGATTCAGAAAAATTCTACAATCCTAAGATTACACATTTGTCTTGTACAATCGAAGGCCGCCCTAATCAAGTGTATGCGTCTGGAATGTTACCATACCAGCACTACGATGAGATCACAAAGTATTTTGCAGGTGGAAGGATTAGAGATAAACCAGCAAACATTGCGTGTAAAGATCTACATCTGTATGACGTTAGGATTGGACAATACCTGACAGACAAATATGCACTGTGGCTAGACCTTCGCAGTACAGATGACGACTACCTTCATGGGTCAGGACGAACTGTCGAGAATGGTGGTGATGGAATAACAATTCAGATACAAAAGAAGGTTGAAACTGCTGCAGCCATAAATATATATTTGTGCCTGATATATGACGCACAACTCAATATTGCAGAAAGCAGACTAAGTGGACACATATATTAAAATTATATTGTGTATTAAAATGAACCGGGGCTTAATGACACTTGATCCACACTGTGGATTGTTTTGTGGTTCGACAGTGTGTGGTAAAACTGAATTTGTACTTGATCTATTACAAACAAGATACATCCTTCATTTTGAAAACATTGTAATATTTTGTCCAACAATCAAACACAACAAAGCTTATCACAACCGTTTATTCATTTGGACTGACAGCAACATATACTTAGTTGACCCTGAGAAAAAACTGAATGAATACCTACAATATTTTTACAAGCAATTTGAAGGACAGCCAACGTTGTTTATTGTTGATGACTGTTCTGCAGAGAAAGACATTGTCAAGAAGAGAAACACTTTAGCAGAACTTGCCTTCAGTGGCAGACATGCAAACGTTAGTGTATGGATTCTCACTCAGAAATATAATGCTGTACTGAAAGATTTTCGAGAACAGTTAAAGTTTATCTGTTTGTTTTACTGTAAGGATCGTGACAGCTTTGAAGACTGTCTCAGAGAAAATGATGTCATCCCAAATAAACATGAACGGGATGATGTGAAAAATAAACTGAAATCAACTAAGCATCTAAAGCTCATTTTAAAGACAGATCAGCCCACAGGGTATGGGTTAGTAAATTAATTTATTCTTTTGATTGTCTAATAAAAATGACAGACGGACAAATCATACAGGTGCTTGATCTCACACACCTTTTGAAAGATGTTATGCACTTTACTGACTTAATATCACCCAAACAGACTTACATAAGCCTTTCAGCACCATCAGAAATATATGCTACATATAGTGTGACTTTGGATTATGTCGATGAGCATCCAGATGTGGAGCGCATGACAGTTGATTTAAAGACACCTACTTTTAAAGTTAATGATACCAACTATGGTTGGTTAGGAGAAGTTTGTTATAGCATATTTAAGCAACTACGCAAACTAAATGTTTATATTGACAGTGTTACAGTTAATAAAGTGGTATTACACAGGGTGAGCAAGCAGAGTTAACATTATTATTTTTTAATTTCATTATAAATGAACCAAGATGAATTACTTCTTCTAAATGATATCAATGCGGTAGAGAACAAAGACTTAGACTCTAAGAAACAGCGTCTTTTGTCTGTAATTGTCTCAGGCAAGTCAAAGACTTATCTCGGAAAACAATACATGACAGAGGATATTGAATCTTTAACCGCTGACGAGCTAATCAAGCTTCATTCGAAATATGAAAACCACATTGCCTCACTAATGACTCGTGATTTGAGTCGATCTCTTGTATGTCTATACACAAAAGCAGTGAGTCACTTTCTACCTGTGGATAGTGACAGTCTATCACACGACCTTGAAAGCAATCCTATTGTTTCAAGTTCAATTGGCAAATTAGCATGCATCATGTTTTACAAGTTTGGAAATTACCTTGCTCCTGTCGTAACCCTTCTTGTTACTGGGAGTCATATTGATTTTTCAAAAATAAATTTTACTGCAGAAGAAAATGGACGAAACCCAGACGACTCCACAACCGAACCCCAGTCCGGTCTTGACACAGGTTGAAACTGTGACTAAGGCTAAAAGTCCAGGCAGGGTTGAGGCTGGTAAAAGATTAGCCGAATGGAACAGGCAAAAAAAATTACAGCTTCAAGCGCAAACAGAAAAGGCTTATGTGACTGACCAGGTGTCAACACCGTCAGGACCAGCGTCAGCACCGTCAATACTGACACACCCTCATCAAAGTGAGAGACAAACAACTAAGTCTGACCCTGACCCCGAACCTCAAACAACAAAATATATAATTGCCGGATTTGTTGTCGGATTTGGTTACGTAGGTTATCAATTATACAAAAAATACAAACCACAGACTTGTACAGTGTCCAAAAAATCAGACACTCCAAAAACAAAACCAGAAGTCGCCACATTACCAGTAACACCCAAAGCCGTTGACCCATTTTATATGCAGTAAATAAAAATATTATTTTAATTTTTCTTGCCTTAGAAAATGAATGACTCAAAGAACATAATGAACCTTGTCTATCACTCTGCCGTGATAAGTGGATTAGCAGTAGCTTATTCTATGCTGGGAAAAAGTCTACTCAAAATGAAATCTGCAGACTTGAGCAGATTAGACATTGAAGACAGTGCTAAGCTAATTGCAGT
This sequence comes from Semisulcospira habei, assembly GCA_036245525.1. NCBI lineage: Eukaryota > Metazoa > Mollusca > Gastropoda > Semisulcospiridae > Semisulcospira > Semisulcospira habei. Next base: position 155,290,425 of record BTPG01000007.1, read on the forward strand.
TGTTACAGCGTCAATTGCAACAAAAGATTTTCTTGTCAAGCAAGGAATTATTCCCGAAAATGTTTATATGTAAATAAAATAAGTATGGCGACGATAGCTATTATGATTGGGGGTGCGATGGTTAACGCATTGGCTTTCAGTGGCTCTAATTATCTCTTTTCAAAAATGGGTAGAGAAGAATCTGCAGAAGAAATGAAACGTCACAATGAAGCGTCTGAGAAACTTGCACAAGCTCAACAGGATTATGAGAAGCAAAGAATTGAGAAACTTGATTTCATCAATGAAAAACTCAGGCTTGAAGGCCACGCACAACATACGTTTTCAAATACAGATGAAGCAATCCGCGAATACTATCTTGTCACAGGTGAAGACATGTCTATCCGAAAACCGAAACTAAGTGACTATTACCAACCAAGCACACAACAAAGAAATGGAGAGATAATCTTTGTTCTAGTGGGAATGACATTTGTTTATTTTACTGGACTTTATATTGCTAGAAAAAATGACAGCCGAAAATAAACTATCAAAAATATATTACTCACCATCAGGTTATTGGAAAGGGCAAACAGCTATTGAAAAATTACATGCTGCTGTGGGCGGAGATGTATCACTCAATCAAGTCAAGCAATGGTTACAGAGGCAGGCAATTTGGCAGATATATCTCCCTGCTCCAAGAAAGATAACAAGACCTCATTTTGAGAACACAACACCAAATGCCATGCACCAAATGGACCTTTTGTTCTTACCACATGACACAATAAGAAAGAAACGATACAAGTATGCATTAACTGTTGTAGACATTGCTTCAAGGTACAAAGACGCTGAACCCATATCTGACAAAACTGCTACCACAGTTGCGACAGCTTTATCAAGTATCTATAAAAGATGTCCTTTAAGATACCCCAGACTAGTGCAGGTTGATGACGGATCAGAATTCAAAGGTGTTGTTAATCAGTTATTTGCGAAGCATGGCGTACTGGTCAGACGAGGCATTCCAGGCATACACAGATCACAGGCAATTGTAGAAAACTTTAACAAACAGTTGTCAGAGAGACTTTTCAGTTACCAGTATTCAAAGGAACTCATGCATGACACCCGGAACACAGAATGGGTTAAGAGATTACCACATGTGATAAAAGCAATGAACAATGAAGGCCACCCAAAACCTGCTGATGCTATTAAAATGAAAACAATTACAGAGCCAAAAACAGGACCAAACCCAACCCCAGCACCAGACACAAGTTTATTTACTAAACAGGTGAGATATTTATATCAACCAGGGGAAGCTGAAAATGACGTAAAGCGCAGAGCGACAGACCCCATCTGGTCAACGTCTGTTCATAATATAAAAAAAAAAAAATCCCCGGTCCAGACGCAACAATATATTACCTGTATGAGCCTGCCCCACAGAGGGCATTTGTCAGAGAAGAATTACAGATTATTCCCCCAGACACCATTACTCATTTCAGTAACTAAGTCGTCAATTAATTCATCAACCAGTTCATCAGCTATTTCTTCAGATAACTTGAGCCTGTAATGACCTGGTGCATAAGCTTTTTCCTTGGTGTGAAACACTCGTTTTGTATCCCCTATTGCAAGTGACTTCTTATGTGTTTGGATCATTTCAAGATTATGTTTATTTGATCTCAGTGACTTGTTTGGATAATCAGGCATCAATGCACCATCTAACACTTGCTTGTAATGTTCATGACGAATGTCTTTATTTTTTATCGCTGTTTTTTTTTATTCCTTTGGCTTTTGACTGACTACCCTTCTGGTGCAGTATAGAATACATTTTTGATCTCGGTCCAACGTACTCAACTATTGGCACACCATTTAGTTCATCCTTAAACTTACCAGGCACTTTTTTGTTTTGTGTGCTGAACAGTGGATGGTCTTTAGGGTAATCAGATGTGTCATACATGTGTAGTTCTGTTTTCATGTCTTCATAAAAGTCTACAGTACACACATCAATGATCATAGAGTCAGTGTCAGTGTATAACAGACGGCAGTCAGGATATTTTGGTTTAAAGTAATCATAATAAAATTCAAGCATCACCAGTTTTGACAACTCCAGAATTGCCATACCAATGAATACTGGCTTGTCCAGTTTAACAATCTTTTTTTTGAGTGACACAGCATACAATGATGAATGAAATTCTTTGTACCCTGTGTACTGAGGCTTACCTGTAAGTTTAATTGCACCCAATTCAGTTGTGACCAGTCTCACATCTTTTCTGTGATGAGGATTTTCCATCGTCTTGCCAAAACAGGCATTGTTCATAAGCTTAAAGAAGTCTTTGTCAAGTGCAGTGTTGCCGTCTCTGGCACGAAGGGTTGTGTTCTTCATTATGTAATCTTTCAAGAAAGAACTCTGATCAAATTGGATTCCTCTGTGAACTTTCTTTAGTACTAACCCGTGTCTGATGTAAAACTGTAACAAGCGATAGTGACACACATAATTGAATTTGTCATTTAGATTTGGCACAAGTTTGGTGTCTTATTTTTTCCCCGTCATACTCATTTTCTCAACAGCCAACGGATAATCATTGTGGTAATCGTGTAGATGGTGTGGGTACTCTAGGTCTACTTCAAAGATCCAACCCTTAGCGTCGTTTCGGTCAAGATTCATAATATTGTTTGTTATGTCTGTTATGTCATACTGTGACAAATCATGCAGACAAAAGTTTTTCAAGGGCAATAACTCACACATCGCGAACCCGTAAAGGTTATTATCGTCAAGGTACGTAATGAATGACCTTGACCTCGAGGGGTCAAAGTCAAGGTCGTCCAGATATTTATTGTTGGCTCTGGCATAATTATTTGCTGCAATACTAATCCCACACCTCAATCCACGTTCCACCATTTCGCCCATCGTACGATCAGACAACAGGTCTATAGATATCTTACTGGATTTCAAAAATGCATCCCATGTCATGCCAGGACTAGTTATGTAACAAGCAGGGTCAAGACTGTAGTGTAACAAACCCTTTTCACGGTAACTTTCAAATACGTCTGCTAGCAAACAAACGTCAGCTTTCAAGTACTGGTCATGGTAGTCACCAATCGTCTGACACCCTAATTTATCCCAGGCATCATGTGCATGTTGATATTCAGAGTCAGAAATACCTTTGCCAGTTAGTGTAGAATAAAATTTCTCTTTTGGTGGCAGTCTCCTTTCCTCAAATACAACCCAGTGATCAATGTACTCATACGGATATACTCCTTTCTTAATCAAGTCTGGCTCAAAATATTTACTCGTTATTGGATACTCAGTCAGTCCTTCTGCCAGACTAGCAAGACCTAAAGACAAATGTTGCATGGAGTCATAAAATGCTAATTTATCTAACCTAAAAGTTAAGTATTTCTCAGTTGTCTGAGCAATGCAACTTATGTTTTTGTACGACTCATCTACAGCCTGCATGATAATGTGTGAATCATATCCTTTGAGATTGTGGAAAAAGATTGGTAACTTGTATGTCTTAGGATCTATTTTTAATAATAAGTTACAATTGTTATGTGCAGCACCTCTGTAACGCCCAGTTATGTGATCATGGTCACGAACTTTATCACCCCCTAAAGGTTGTTCACAAATCCAACACGTCACAGCTGTATCAAATTTTAGTTTGTCTTCTTCTGTCATCACCAAAGGCATCTGACATGTTGTGAGATACTGTACTACCTGACTATACAGATGTCTCATTTCTGTTAAAAACAGACATGCTGCATTTTCACCTCTGTAGATAACAGGTTCTGAATGCAGACCGTCTGACCTAACAATAATGTATCCAAAAGAACACACCACTTGGTCACTCAACTTTACAGTCTTTGGTAATGACTCTGGAACAGGACCCTCATATGGTACTACTAATGATTCGAAATCAGCGTACACTACAAACGGCAGCTTTTGTTGATTCCCATAGTTCTTAAAATACACTTGACTACCAGGATCTGGATACTTAAGTACAGTTTGTATGTCATCAGCTGACCTACAATGTAGGATGTGTTTATGTGCTACGTTTATAGAGGAGAATCTTTGTAAACATTTCTTGCACACTTCCTGTTTGCCATTGTGTTTTGTTGTATGTCCATGAATTAGTCGTGACATATTTCTGATAATTGTGTAGTGAAAATTATTGTCATCACCGATTAGCAACATGTCAACATGCTTATTTTCTGACTGACCATAGGTTGGTGCCAGTGTTGATATTCTAATTGGCTGTAACTTGTCAACAGACACATTATCCCACACATACACATTCACAGATATACCAGGATTTAGTTTTTCAAACAAGTCTATGTCCTCTATTTTAACAGGGAACTCAATGCCACTGAAGTTGAGTTCATTTACAAATTTAGTGTAGTTAGATACACGTTCAGGTTTTGATTTTACAAAGTGTAGTTTAGCAAGCACACACCACATGAAACAATAGTTGTCATTGTTCTGAATATTGACTACAGTCTTTTTGTTTGCTACTTCTGTTGGCAGTGGCAACCATGATTTACCTAGTATAGGATGATACCTTGACTGTTTTAATTGTAGTTCATGTACATGTCCTTCGTGCCAACCAGACCCCTTCATTTTTGCACTGTCAATTGCCTGAAGGAAGTCAGGTAATAGTCTGTCTCTAAACACGTTCCCCAATTCTCTTTGTGTGTTAACAGTGTGTTGTCTTGTTGATATATACGATACAATCATTTCACCGTCCACTCTAGTAAATTCTATTTTCGCAACAACCTGAATTTTAACACTGCCTGTAAGAAGATTTTGTTGTATGACAGAAAAAGAGTTTTCTAATGATTCATAAACATTATTAGTATTGGATATAGGTAAGTTTGTTGTGTGAAACACGTTTCTTAAACCAGGGTTTGATGAGCCAGGGTTTGATGGGCCAGGGCTTTGAGAATTGTCCGTCATTTTTATTTGTCTGTCAAAATAATAAATGAAAAATAACATGACCCACATGGGACATAATCACTAAAAGTCAACCACAGTCAACCACTAAACAGGGAGTTGTCTCCCATAGACTTATATGCTCACCCACAGATTTTAAGAATCATTTTTACCCCTCTGACTGGTGTAAGGCTAGTGTGTGTGTGTGTGTGTGTGTGTGTGTGTGTGTGTGTGTGTGTGTGTGTGTGTGTGTGTGTGTGTGTATGTGTGTGTATGTGTGTGTGTGTGAGAGAGAGAGAGAGAGAGAGAGAGAGAGAGAGAGAGAGAGAGAGAGAGAGAGAGAGAGAATCAATTAATCAATGAATCTTTATTTTACAACGGTAAAGATATTAACAAGAGAGAGAGAGAGAAAGATGATGTCCCCCTGTTGACTTTTGACATTATCTAGCGATTTTAACGGCTGTATTTATGAAAGGCTTTTGACTGCTGAGGGCCTTTTAAAAGCACAGTCCCGTTGCGGCTCGTATTACATTAGACTCAGGCTTACGGTACAATTATACTGACATGAGTGTCTGTAAGTGTGTGTGTGTAAGTGAGTGTGTCTGTTTGTTTATGCATCTGTTTGTTTGTTTGTGTGTGTGTGTGTGTGTTTGTCTGTGTGCGTGCGTGTGCGTGTGTGTGTATGTGTGTGTGTTACCTCTAACAAAACCTGTTTGACTCAAGATATAGCATGTTTTCAAAGTGACGGTTGACACACATGGCACTGGAATTGAAACACCTCCAGCTGGGAACTGAAAGCCGCTAAGCAGTACAGCACACAAAGCCTTACTCACCCAGATAGGGGTGTGGGAGGGCGGCATGGTTGAGAAAAGTGTGTTATGTTATCATTGTGTGTGTGCATATGTTTGTTTGTTTGTTTGTTTGTGTGTGTGTGTGTGTGTGTGCATATGTTTGTTTGTTTGTTTGTTTATGTGTATGTATGTGTTTATGTGTGTGTGTTTGTGTGTGTGTGACTAGACCAATTTCCGTGCAGACAGACAGGTGTTTATGACTCACTGTAGGCAAACAAGTCTACAACTTTTTCATGTTACTGTACACTGGATTAAAGAGACAGGTACGTAATAGCACATCTATATAGACTTTTAAATCAGACCTCTTTCTCTGTGTGAGGTGACTATGAAGACATGTATGTTAATGTATAAATGCGTCACTTCTGTTCCTAGCAACATGAGCAACAGTAGGGGACAGACCATTCAGCAGACAATAGTCCTCACTTGTCCTCATTCATGTTAACGTGACATACATTTCAGGTAGTCCTAGGGAGTGCGGGAGTGTATTAGACTGGCTCATGGAAAACATATGTTGCTAAAGACTCCCAGTCTACTCACAAAGAGATTTTAAAGAGAACAGTATACCTGTGATTTAAAGTGATACCTGTCCTGTTTAAGTCTGTGTATATTTAACATAGAAAAACTGTCGTTTTGTTTGCCTACAGTGAGTCATGAACACCTGCACCAAAATTAGTCTCGTCATGATTTTGAGGAAAAGCCTACGCATGTAAGGGTCCATGTGTAACACAGTGTACTTAATTTTATGTATAGACGACAACAGCATTCAAACTTGTGATTCGCCATGGGATCTTACCTTTGTGTAAATGGTGTGTGTTCATGTGTTGCAAGGTACGCATTATTTTTTTGTTTGTTTTGTTTTGTTTATACATGTATGTGTGAGTGTGTATATATGTGTTTGTGTGTGTGTGTGTGTGTGCGTTAGTGTGTGTGTGTATGTGTGTGCGTGCGTGTGTGTCAGTACTGCTTATAATAGAACGGTGGAGTGTCGGCCTTGTACTGTGTTGTACAAAGCACATTTCAAGTATGCATACGACAGTCACCTTTCAGAAATTGTACTTGCAGTAAAATAATATTAAATAAAACCCGTTGGCCTGCTCGCTAGGAGAGAGCTAACAAACAAAAGTAGACTAATAGTTGTAAACACGGGTTATGCCTGGAGTCCGAGACTCTTGAGGATCTGACCTGTGTCCACTTATAAAAATCTAGGCTCGTGAGGATCTTAGACTCTGTAAAACCCCATATACTCGGTACAAGGCAGCCAGATACTGGGGATTTTAGTCTGTAATCGAATTATACATCCTGGTCCAGTGTTTACTGTAGTTATGGGTTCAGAGCTTTAGGGTAAAGTTCATAAACATTAAAACAAATTAACAGTACATGTTTAAGTGTTGTCAGAGACAATAGTTATAGAGAGAGATACTAAGAGAGTACTAATGTATCAAATTTCAATAAGGCCGCACTAATCATGGTCGCCACTTTTTCAAAAAACAAAAGGGTGATTATGTGATAATAGAGAGGTAGAGGTAGAGGTAGAGATAATAGATTTTAATATCAATAAAGGCGAGATTTAATGATGGGTGCGGCCTTATTGAAATTTGATTCTTAGTACTCTCTTAGTATCTCTCTCTCTGTCTGAAAAGATTTCGAGTAAACAAACGACTGCACGATGTGTGCCCTAGGAGCGATGTCGATCTCTAAGTTACGGTACGAAGCTCTACTGAAAAGCTATTCCACGCCGTGCTAACAGCCTCGACCTTTACTCGACAAATATACCAGGCCAGGACAATGGTATACCAGACCGCGCTGATCACGTAGATTCAGATTCAGACAACTTTATTATCCATAAAAAGAAATTGTTGCTTGGTGGTCATTCTAAGTAACTCAATAAAATATATAATACATACTAGTTCTCTCTACTATAATATAAACACATGCGCAAGCACATAAACATAGCCCCCGCGGAACTGCAGCGGTCTAGTCGCTCATTCGGGATTTTTCTCCGGTACTCCGGCTTTTCTCCCCCGTCAAAATAGGCCAAATATGTTTAACTCCTTCGTTGCCAGTGATCACGAGTTGCGCGTCTGAAACGACTACACAATGACCGGCATTCGCGTGCAGAACACAGATGTAAATTGACCAAACATAGGTACAAAGAACGTATGAATAACAAAAGGCATAACTAGCAACTACTAGTGCTCATGAGGATTTATCACTCTGTGCACTCTCGGTAGCGTGTGTTCGTCTTGCTCCGGCGGTGAAGGGGTTACAAGAACAAAACATTCAGGTGGCGCTGCATTTGCTGGGACGCGTCTTCCCCGGGGAAGGCAGCCCAAATTTCCCCTCATGGGTCAATAAACTAAAGTAAAAAATACTTGCTTCAAACATCCCCGAAACGATAAACTTCCCAACAAAGACATAAACGCGCTCAGAAGGGACAATAACAACTTAATTTATGATGGTTCGGTCTTGTTATGTCTAGGTTGAAAACTGGGTTGCAGCTTGTAACCCAATTTCAAACTAGACATACAGACAAAAAAAAACAACAAACAAGGTAATTACTTATCTTTGCTGTCAGGATGTATAACCCCCGGTGATGCATGTACTACCTGCACTTGAAAATAAGATAAAGTAGTGCATTTATTCTTGATACTAGGTAGTAGTCTGTACCAGCGCGGGTCTGATTCTTTTGAATTATTTTTTTTAACCCTGCGATGTATTCACCTTTGGTGAATGCCTCGCAGAGTCAAAAACATTAATTAATAAAAGATGGAGAGATGGACCGGTCACAAGAAAACATGGGCTGTGTCGGCCCAGGCTGTCCAGGCGCCAAGCTACACCCACACCACCCAGAATACCAAAGCCGATGTGTCTCTCACGACAGTGAATGTTTCAATTACACTTCATGAGCGATTAATCAGTGTACACACACACACACACACACACACACACACACACACACACACACACACACACACAGACAGACACACACACACACATACACACACACACACACACACGTGATAGGGTTGGTGAATTGCACATGGCTGGGGAAATGGATTAGTAAAAGGCAGCTTTATAGATGTGGGTTTTGAGAAGTGATTTGAAGGAGGGGAGCGTTTGACAGTTACTGAATACACCTCCAGGCGCTCCACAAAAAAAAAGTACCTTCGACACGTACTAAAATTATTCTGGTTAAAATTTTGTACCGATCCCTCCCTCATATATCCTGCCTGTTGGCAGAACTAAGGTCCAGTTTGTGGAAAGAGAAATTTTCATTGTGAACAGTAAGCCCGTTTTATTCGGAGACACTATTTTTCATCGTAATACAATAAAAAAAAATGTTTCTCACAAAACTGGATTTACAGTCGTTTCCCAATGCAAAAAAGGCCAATGGGCCCATGTCGGCTGCCGTTGGCCCGCGCACGGTCATGCGCGGGCCAACGGCGGCTGACGTGGGCCTGATGGTCTTTTTACGCAATGGGTTGCTTTCACAAAGCAGAACTTGTATGCACACGTCCTTAGATGTTTGATGCGACAGCAGGTATCAGTAACACCCATCCCTTATATCGCATATAACATCTAAGCAAGTGGGCATATGTGTGGTGAAAAACTCATTATTGCACTGACGCGCTATATCCCTGCGATGTGTTGTCAGTTTAACCCCTTCTGGTTTTGCGTCTGAAACAACTGCACACTGCCCCACAGTGAAACAAAATGGGCTTAAGAATCACAAGGAACACAGGACGAACAAGAAACATCAATTCCCATGAGCCCCCGCGGTCGCGGCAGGCACATGAGGATTTATGTCTCTTGCAGATGGGTGGCAGTGATCTTGCCCCAGGCGGTTAAGGGGTTAATAAAACAAACTAGAATCCAGATGGCGAGCTGTGAACATACATCCGGATTTATGCGCAACAGAAATCTCCAAATTGAAAAAAGTCTCTCTAAATCTCTCTAATCCAATGTATGCGCACGTGTGTGTGTGTGTGTGTGTGTGTGTGTGTGTGTGTGTGTGTGTGTGTGTGTGTGTGTGTGTGAGTGTGTGTAAGGGGCGTGTATGATAACATTGTAGTTTAGCAAGGACATGATTGAAAAAAAGGTCTTTTTGTACCTATATCATTTATCCTTGGCAAATAATGCTTCATTTCTCTTTCTCTCTCATGAGACTCTGCGCCTCTTGCTGTTAGGCGCTGAACACTGGACAAACAGGTCAACTATAAGAGAAGACATTTTGGGTGAAACATTTCGTGTGAATCCATATGTGTGCGGTTTCACGCGTTCATATATATATATATATATATATATATATATATATATATATATATATATATATATATATATATATATATATATATATATATATATATATATATATATATATATATATATATATATATATATGCGTGTGTGTGTGTGTGTGTGCATGTGTGCGCGCGCGTGCTTGTGTGTACACATACACACACACACACACACACACACACACACACACACACACACACACACACACACAAACCCCCACGCACGCACACCCGCCGTGAGATGGCCTTAGTCGCCTGCTCGGCCTTAAACCCAAATAACTAACTAACTAACCCCTCGCACACACAGACATACGCGCATATATGCGCGTGTGTCAGTTTTTGCAAGCGGGCTTGTGTGTGTGTATGTTTGTGTGTGTGTATGTGTGCGTGAGTGTGTGTGCGTGTATGTGTGTGTGTGTGTGTGTATGTGTACACACAAGCACTTGTGCGCGCGCACATACACACACACACATGCACACGCACACGCACACACGCACACGCACACGCACATGCGCACGCACACACGCACACACACACCCACCCACACACACACACACACACACACATAAACGTATGCAACCGCACACCAATGGATTCACATCGATGGATATTAATTTTGTGCGCGTGTCTCTGTTTGCAGGCGGGCTTGTGTGTCTGTGCGTCATTGTGCATGCCGAGTGCAGGTATGATATGCAAATAATACATTATGACATCTATCTGTCCAACTGTCTGTCCGTCCGTCCGTTCCTCCATCCATCCATCCTTCCATCCATCCATCCATCCATCCATCCATCCATCCATCCATCCATCCATCCATCCATCCATCCATCCATCCATCTGTCCGTCCGTCCGTCCATCCATCTACCCATCCATCCAACCCTACTTTTTGTCTACCACATTGAAAGTACTGTAGACTTTAAAATGGACCGTGGTGGCGCGCGTTCCCTAGCAACTACATGAGGTCACTAACGGCCAGGCGTCAAACTGTGACAATGAGGTAACAAGACAAAAATTATGTCACGTCTAGCTACGCAAACCTTCCTGCCGCTTTTTTGTTTGGGACCTTAAACATGTGGCAGGTCTTCCATCTGAGTGCAACCTGCCTCATTGTGAAGGCCCCAAACAAAACAAAAAATAACCCCGGGAGGTAACTGATCCGCCCTTGAAAATGTTTAGGCTAGGGTTCGTGTCCCCTTCTTATATATATAAGAAGGGGACACGAACCCTAGCCTAAACATTTTCAAGGGCGGATCAGTTACCTCCCGGGGTTATTTTTTGTTTTGTTTGGGGTCTTCACAATAAGGCAGGTTGCACTCAGATGGAAGACCTGCCGCATGTTATATATTGAAAAAACAAACAAACAAAAAACAAAACAACAACAACAACAACAACAAAACACACAAAAAAATGAAGACAATAGTGTAGACAACATAACAGGTGATGAATTACGATATGTTTTTGGTGATTTTGCATCTTGCGGCACGAAGCCGTGAGATTCAAAGTCACAGACCAACGTTGTTGTTGAAATGTGTAACAGTATAAAGATAATATCTGACAGAATAGTGGTAGATCGCCGTCATCTTTACTTGGCAGAATTAACCAACATTTAAATTATTATGACTACGACTTGTTTGCAACTACAGTGCATTTACTTTCCAAACGGAACACCAACCAACTACAACTGCAAGAGGTATAGATCCTCTTGAGCCCCCGCATTCGATCGTGAGGATCTATGCCTCTTGCCCAGACAAATTTGTATCCATGTCCCTTAGGCGTTTCAGGCTTTTGATCGCTGATTGAACACCGATTTGAAAATAAAATATGCGTCCAATGATAAGGAAGGAGGGGGTGGGGGGGTGAAACAGAAGTGCATGAAGCCACCAGAATTGTATACAGAACCGGTGGCTGCAGGAACAAGGAGGTTAACATCTACGTTCACTTGGAGCAGATTGCACACGTGACCACCTTGTTGTCGGCGTAGGGAGGGCAGGGGAGAGAACCGCACCTAGTGATAACAAAGTACATCAGTTTTCCATCTTCATTTGCGTGGCCACTGGGGCGGTTTTCCATGTCAACGTCGACACAGATGTATTCAGAAGCGGCCGGGGAATCGGAGTAGCCTGCCATCAAATGGCCGCCGTATTCCAGAGTCCAGCCGAACGGGCACTGGTTGGTTCCTGGCATCATCATGGTAGTGGGACGTGCAGATCTACATACAGCGCACGGAGGGTTATGGTTAAAGTTGGCGTCGAAGGTTTGGTACTCACCTCCATAAAGATACGCAGAAACATGAGGGATTGCATGGCTGCTGAACACTGGAGACAAGGACAGACACAAATAGTTACTGGCAGCACCAGTGTGAAAATACCACGATCCCCCTACGACTCCAGAGTACACGAGGCTGCTGGAATCGGGACACACAGATCGCCCCCAGCGGACAAAGACGGAAGCTCGAGACTTCTGGATGGCTTGATCCTGCTGCGTGTTGACCTCCTTCATGAATTGTATTTCATTCTTCGTCGCCTGTATCTCCGCTGTCATATCGGTCTTTGTTGCCTGTAAGTCTGCGGTGAGCTCACCGAGCCGCTGCGACATTTGAGCGACCTCAGGCTCCGAAGCGCCAGTGGCACGTGACATAACTTCATGAGAAAACGACGAATCACGCCTCGTTGCAATTTTCAGGTCCCGTTTATGTTCTGATGTCCACTGACGTTTAGAGTCTGCGAGGTCTAACACAATCTTCTCCATTTGCCGTTTGTCCTCATGCCACTGTCGCTTGTCCTCCTCCCACTGCCGTTTGTCCTCTTCCCACATACGTTTATCTGCCTCCAGCTGCTGAAAACGACGTTCATGGTGGCTGGACGCCCGCTCTAGCTTGTCCAGACGGTCAGTGAGTGCCGGCCCGTGGTCAGCGCCTCCCGCGTGGAGAAAGGACTCAGTCGGCGCCAGCCCAGACACCGCCAGCAGTAGGTACACACCCATGGCCATGGTCTCCGCGCTTCTGTCAGTGTGTGCTGGATTCGGGGACTGAAGCATCTGAGGAGAAAACACTTCCGCCGTTTTAAATTCTTCAAACAGCTAAAGCTGATAACAAAACTAAATCAGCAAGTGACAAAGATTTTCATGAGCCCACGTGGCGTCAGGGGGTCATGTGAATCTATGTCTCTTTCAGCTAGACTGTAAACACGTCGGACTCAAACTCCTAACCAATTAAAACAAATATCTAGTTGTTGTACTTCTATGATCATATGACAGAATCACATTAGCCCCTTTACTGCCGAGTTAAATTGTGCAAAATGTCTACTTAGTGTGTCTAAAGCTAGACAGGATCTAAGAAGAGAACAAACTGAAGACAACTGCAAACAATGCATAGAAACGAATATAAATATACTTACAGGCAAAAGTTATGCAGAGTTGAGTGAAAAAAATTCGTAGAATCCTTTACTTTCAATAAAACTTTGGTATATTGTCTTCTAAACATTTTGCAAGGCAATCTGACAAATTCGTGAAAATTGCTTTAGTTACGTGGATTCATGGTGGCGCGAAACAAGCATACCGTCCCACAGCGCCATTACAGACGCACCGTACACAGAAGAGTTGAAATGTAATGGTCTTTTCTTGCATTTCTTGTTCTACAAGCAATCTCATACACAATGTGACACAGAACTCGTCAAATGGTCCATCTTTGACCAAACAAGGTGAAAATTCACCTTTTCATTTTTTGACAGGTCTGCTTTAAACAAATTTCCTTTTTCTTGTCCTATTCGTACAGGACATTCATTCAATGACGCTTTTAAGTGATCTTGTATGCTTTTGACGACGAAGAATAATTTAGGCTGGTTTAACACAATTTTGTGACTTGCCATATGAAGTTGCAAAATATTGTACTTAAATTTTTTAAAACAAATTATATTTAACCTGTTACACAGTGATGCCAGAGATGAGGACGTTACTCTCAAACAGGTGTCCATTGGTATTCTTATTGGTGAACTCATTGCCCTTTGGGTTTCATTGACGTTTTAAATGCATTTTTATGGGCTTCATTCTGGCAATCTAACGTGCACAGAAAATTCTGGAAGAAGTCCTGCTCTACCCTCTTAACCGACGTTGCATGGTTTGACGTTATACACATTGCAAAATTCCTGAGACACGAGTTTCAAACAAGCAATTTTTTTGCATTAAAAAAATCAAGCAAACTTCCAACAACAGTCTTTCTGGTCTGTTTGTCTCCACGTTTGATAGATTGCTAATTATATCACACGAAAGCATGTGCAAAAATGTTGCCTTTCAGTACATTACCAGTATAATAGTAATAGACTTATAACTAAGATCATTAATGAGCATTTATCGCAATATAAATTGTTTACATTTCCTTTGTTACGCTCACTGATATTCAGCTATGTACCCACTCCAAAAAGTTTTCCCTTCTTTGACACATGTATTTATTATATTATATTGAGCAACATTTTGCTTGATATAGTGCCGATAACAGGCAGATGTAATTATGAGACCCGAATCAAAATGCCCGAGTCGTAAGACGAGGACCTTTTATTCGGGTCAAGTAATCACATCAGTCGGTTATCGGCTCTATATCAAGCAAAATGTTGCTCAATATAATTTATGTACCCAGTCCAAAACAAAAACAAAACATTCATCATTGCGGCTGACTGCGGTGTTCAGACAAAACACATGAATGGCAGACGACAGCATATCAGTGTCCACTCAGCGCGAAGATTTCGTCTCACTATGAGCACATCCAGTACTTTGTATAACCGTGTGTGTTACTGAGTAAATTCAACTTGTTGCTAGATCACGCATAATTGCGAAAATGCCAGCAGGCTTGTTTATTTAGTTCTTTTCTCAGGTTGCCGATATCGCCCGCTGACATCTCGCCAATTTCACTAGTCAGTCCAGCGACTCGCACGTTTCCTGGCGTCTGTCCTTGGTTCGTGTTTGTGTACAGGATGTAAATTTCGAGCGTTCGTACACACTAAGAAGTATTTCATTACAACTACATATTATAAGAAGCTTGTTAATGTTGCCGTATGAAAATATTTCGCGTTTCCTTTTTGAAAAATGCACGTATCATCAAGATCGAATCTTGGTGTGCAGGGGATTTTGGGAAGGGAAGTATATCAAACAAATTTATGAATATTAATTTGCTTGTTATACAATATATCAATACATGTGTCAAAGAAGGAAAACCTGTATGGAGTGGGTACATATATTTTATAACAAGCAAATTAATGTTCATGAATTTGCTTGATATACTTTCCTTCCCCAAAAACCCTTGCGAACCAAGAAGACGACTCTTGATGATACTTGCATTTTCAAAACGGAAACGCGAAATATGTTCACGCTGCACCATTAACAAGCTCCTTATGTGTAGTAGTAATGAAATACTTGTTAGTGTGTATAAACGCTCGAAATTTATATCCAATACACACAAACGAACGGAGAAAAAGACGCCAGGAAACGTGCGAGTCGCTGGACTGACAATTCAAAATTGGCTATATCGACAACCAGAGAAAAGAACTAAATAATCAAACCTGCTGGCATTTTCCGCAGTTATGCGTGATATAGTTACAAGTAGAATTTACTCAGTAACACGCACGGTTATTAAATTCACTGATGTCTTCATAGTCAGACGAAATCTACGTGCTGAGTCGACAGCGATATGCAGTCGTCTACCATTCATGTGTTTTGTCTGAAAACCGCAATCAGCCGCAAAATGAATGACGCGAGGCATAGTTTTGTTTTGGACTGGGTACATAAATTATATTGAGCAACATTTTCCTTGATATAGTGCCGATAACTGACAGATGAGATTTCTTGACCCGAATCAAATGTCCTCCTCTTACGATCGGACATCAATATACGTTCAACAGAGTTAATTTGTGGCCAATTTAAACTTAATTGAACTTTCATATTAAAATCAGTTATAATATCTTATTTCAAAATCTGTTCAGGTCTACATATGTACATAATCAAGTAATACATTCCATTTAGTGAAAGTATACAAGTTTTAGCTCATTCCATACATTTGTCTTTTTTTGGGGGGTGATTTTTAAAGTAACGCGACTAGTTTTTAGTAAAAAAAAAAAAAAAAAAAAAAAATGGACTGGGACCTGGGACAGCATAGACCCAAAATAAACCTAATCAGGAATGGTTAAGTATCTTTGCTAATTCAATGCCCAAGAACCTCAGCCGTCCACAAAACATGGATACACAGTCGTCTCAGCAAGAGTCATAGATCCTCTTGAGCCCGACTCATGATGCTCTTTGTCTCTTGCAGTTGATTATACTCTTTATCTCGGCAGTCAAGGTAAACTCATTCAGCCCGACGGTCGTATTTCCCAAATTTTGGAGGCGTCATCTAATGACTATGCACCAGTTGCAGGAGATGGATCGACCATGACAATTCAAAGGCAGTGCCAGATTAGCTTGGCGGCTGTCGGCGCCAAGCTAATCTGGCACTACCCTTGAATTGTCATGGTCGATCCATCTCCTGCTGTAGTGCGTCAGGGCAGAATGGGTTAAAACAAAACGTTACAATAGCAACTGAATAAAAAAACAACAACAACTAACATACCGACTTATTATTTAACACATTCTGACCTAGGACCGAAATCACCAAATTTAGAAGTTGCCCTCTGAAGGACTGTATTCAATTCTAGAGACAGATCGAGCATGATAGTTCAAGGGTGGTGTCAAAATAGCTTGGCGCCTACGGGCGCCAAGCTATTTTGGCACCACCCTTGAACTATCACGCTCGATCCATGTCTTGCTAGGGTTTCTCGGGGCTAAATGAGTTAATTAATACAACTTACCAAAGCCAGTTCCTGATATGCAATTTTGGGTTGTCTGTGCTGTAGCTCGCTACTACAGTTTTGTGAGCCAGCTCTGTAGGCCTAGTTTTCACAAAGTATATTCTGATTTTTTTCCGTACCTGAATCGCTTATGTAGAGCAATACACAAATGATATCGAATATCTTTCGATGCATAACACCGCCCACCAGACGACAGTCTGGTAATGTACAGGGGCGGATCTGGAAGGGTAGTTTGGGGGTTCTGGAGGTTTGCAACCCCCCCCCTTTTCCCGCCCCCCTTTTCCCGCCCCCTCACACCTGCCACCCCCCCCCCCCCGACCCCCCCAAGCAGCGGCCACTCCATCAAAGATAAGTAGCGAATTGTGTACTTGTTTTTATGTCATTTTGAAGAAAGGTCGCCATCCGAAATATTAATACATTGTGTTGTAACTGTCTTTTGTAAGCGTGTTCCCTTCTTCCTTGGACCGTTCCCTCTGAATGTAAGTCCATTTGTGTGAATAAGACTTTCATTGTAACACAACACACATTTTGCTTTCTCCAAAAATAGACATACTGGTTAGGAAGATTATGCACACGTGTGTAGATGTTTATGCGATATCAGGGATACATAACATCCATGCGCCACGAAAACATCATTTGACTGATTCACTATTTCATTGTTACAAACATTGGTGTGAATGCAGATGGCGACATGTTAACTCATTGTGCCCGAGGTACGAAATACCCACATTTTGGAGTTAGCCTCTGAGGACTGCATTCGGGAGAGATCAACCATGATAGTTCAAGGGTGGTGGCAGAATAGCTTGGCGCCTATAGGCGCCAAGCTATTCTGCCACCACCCCTGAACTATCATGGTCGAGCCATATCTTGCTGTGGTGTGTCGCAGGCAGAATAAATTAATATACATCCGGTTATACGAAATATATTTAAGTAATAAAAAAAAAGAACTCTCCCTCCCCCGGCCACCTCTCCCTGCCAATGTCCTGACTGGTTTACTGCGTTGTTATAACTGATTCCATTAATCGCTTCCAATGTCTCTCCCATCAGTGTGACAACAGATTATCATGAGCCCGTGCATACGTACGGCTCAGGTGAGGATAGTCTGTGCCTGTCTCAGTTAGAGACGGAGTCCCTCGCAAACATGTAAGATGCATGTTTTCCTGGCGAAAAACATCGTTTACGTACATGAGTGTGTGTCTGTTCGCGCGCGCGCGCGCCTGTGTGTGTGTGTGTGTGTGTGTGTGTGTGTGTGTGTGTGTGTTTTGTGTGTGTGTATGTTTTGTGTAGAGTGTAAATATGGTGTGCATATAGCTGTGCTTTAATGGCTGTGCTTCATTTATTCTCTCGTCTGTCTGTCCATTCGTTTATTGATTCTATCGTTCGTCCCTCCGTCCACCCCATCCATTCATTCATTCGTCTCACTGACTCATTACTCTCTCCATCCACTGTACGTAATCTTCCCATTCAGTAACAGACTCACATTTCAAAGCATTTGTGCTGGTCTGTAATTTTAGGTCTTACGGCTGAAAGTCGTAAGGCCCAAAATAACAGACCAGCACATTTCTTTATTCAGATGTCACAGTGTCTGGAATGAAGGAGCATCACATTAATTTTCTTCCTCCCAACATTTCTCACCTCAAGATTTTTCAAAGGACACAACATACAATCTCGCATTTTACGGACAACCAACTCTCTCGATTTTGTTTTCACATCTTTCGGTCGTTCCACACTGGTTCTCCGATCGGACGCACTTGTTGGCTCTGAAAAGCCATCCATACTTGACGCAGACATCATGACAGCAGCAGAGAACGTTCTGGCACACTCTGACTATTGTCTCCACACACCTTTTGCGGCCCCCTGGCGAACAAATGACGACACATGTTGTCATTGAATACTGGCTGTATCCATAAATCGGAATACGTTGAGAAAAGGCAGGAAGGTGACGCCAAACTACGATCTTAACCCTTTGCGTGTCGGTAGCGCTTTTGTCGCGATGATTCCTGTGGGAATCATCGCGACAAAAACCGCTGCCGATACGCAAATGGTTAGTTGAACAGAAACGAAAGGCATAATTATGTGTGTTTGTGCTGATTTCCGGGATTGTGCTCCGTACATCTCGAAGTGCCAGGGTCCAAAATCACGGACTAGTCAGCGAAAGACTCTCGGGCCGACTTTAACCGAAGTCCTTTAGTGGGATATCGACGGTAGCATATTGTGCACATACGCCTGGGTATAGCTAGGCGCCAGTTTTAGACATCGATAATGAAGATCATTATAGCGTTGACGATGATGATGACGACAAACGAAAACAAAGCTGGCGATCGACGCCATCGATGATAAGGATGAAGATGATTACTATTACCGTATATATATATACTACACACCGAAAGATGGTGGCGAGACAGCGACGACAAGTTCCACAATACGGCGATCACCGCAGAACTCGGCAAGCACATCAGACAGGTCCGTGGCGTTCAGATTGTTTCCTTCAACGTAGGTCCGTGCCCCAGGCAGAGACGCGTCCGGCTTTTGAGTCAGAAATATTATCAAAGTTAGCCCCATTCATTGTCAGTTAATTAACGCAGAATAATCGTTTTGTCTTGAAAAGAAGGGCAAATTCATCACTAGTCCAAGGAACACAAGTCCGCAACAGGCAAAGAACCTCATCAGTCCCCGCGTCTGTGGGGGCTCATGAGGCTCTTTGCCTCTTGCAGTGGTGTGGTGTAAGCAATTTGCCGGCAGTGTAAGGGCCAACACACGTGATATCAACGTTAACTTCACTGTCCGCAGCATCGTTATCTTCGAAATCCTTATCGCCGTTATATCGTCATCGTTGTCGTCGTCGATGTTAAAAATATCATCAATACTGTGTCAGCTTGTTTGCTATTCTCCCGAACCATTTTTTTCCCCGCAGTGCAATAAACACTCGATGTTACATTATTCTGTGTTTTTATATCAGTGTTTGTTTCCAGCGAAGCAGTTTACATAAAAAAGTCTGGTTGGAATTTTGGGACGAAATTCTAGACTGGTCTACAATAGAAAGAAAAAAAAAATATATATATATATACAAAGACTGGTTTGACGAAAACGACCTAGAGATCCAGGAACTTCTAGCAAAAAAAAAGAGCCGCCCACCAGGCCCACCTAGCCCAGCCTTCCTGCCCTGTGAAGAAGTCTGCCTTCCGCCTCATCTGCAGTAGTCTCCAGCTCAAGCTTAGAGAGCTCCAGAACGAGTGGTGGTCCAGACTCGCACAGAGGACCCAGCTCTGCGCTGACAACGGTGACTACAGGGGCTTCTACGAAGCACTGAAAGCAGTGTATGGCCCTAGGCACCTGGTACAAAGTCCCCTGCGAAGCGCTGATGGACAGGCGCTCCTCACAGATAATACCTCCATCTTGAACCGCTGGTCGGAATACTTTCAGGACCTCTTCGGCGCTGAGCGCACTGTTCAAGAAACAGTCATCCTTCAAATCCCACACCTTCCACTAAAGGTTGAATTGGACGAACCGCCCACCGCCGAAGAGACCCTCACAGCCATCCACCAGCTCAAGAGTGGCAAAGCAGCAGGCATTGACGGAATCCCGCCAGAGATCTGGAAACATGGAGGCCCAGCACTGCACAACAAGCTCCACGACCTCTTTCTCTGCTGCTGGGAAAAAGGAACACTACCAAAGGATCTCCGTGATGCAGTCATCATCACCCTGTACAAGAACAAAGGAGAGAAGTCTGCCTGCTCTAATTATCGTGGAATTACCCTGCTGTCCATTGCCGGGAAAATTCTCGCAAGGTTGCTCCTGAATCGGCTGGTACCTGCCATCGCTGAAGACCACCTCCCAGAGGGCCAGTGTGGCTTCAGAGCCAACAGGAGTACCACCGACATGGTCTTTGTGCTGAGACAGCTTCAGGAGAAGTGCCGCGAGCAGAACAAAGGGCTGTACGTAGCGTTTGTCGACCTAACAAAAGCGTTTGACACTGTGAGCAGGCAAGGTATGTGGCAGATCCTGGAGCGACTAGGCTGTCCCCCAAAGTTCCTCAACATGATCGTCCAGCTCCACGAGGACCAGCAAGGCCAGGTCAGACTAAACAGTGACCTCTCAGAGATATATATATATATATATATATATATATATATATATATATAATATATATATATATATATATATATATATATATATATATATATATATAATATATATATATATATATATATATATATATATTCCAGACAAAATCTGAGCACTTTGACAAAGCTGAGCTTACTTAAAATCAATACCATTTGTTCAGGCTGCTCATTAACGTAGTGTTACCAGCATGTGCAATGGAAATCTCGTCATTCTCAAAAACGAGGATTTGTTTTGGTCAAATCATGACAAAATCAGGGTTAGTTTTACCGCTTCTGCATACCTTGACGAACACTTGACCGTTATTGCATCGCTGTCTGTAGCTGAACAACTCGTCTTCTGGGATGTCCCGGATGTAGCATACGTCTGGCTCTTTGGACAGCAGCAGAGCGCTCTGACCCTGCAACATGCAAACTAGTCCTAGACTCGCTTCGCAAAGGAACAGCCCAGTGAGCAAAATACGAGCGTGCCGACGTCAGCCGCAATTGGCCCGCGCACGACCGTGCGAGAGCCAACAGCGGCCGACGTCGGTCCAGGGACCTTCTGCTACGCTGGAAGAGAGACGGTAAAAATGTGGTGCGTATCACTGGGATATGATGTGACGGTATATTTTGTGTGCTAGTTTGTGGCTTTAGATCTATCGGTTTGAGCCGTAAAGTCCAGAATTACAGACTAGCCAGCACACTTATTTTCTGTCGCAACGGTGCTTGATCGGTTTATATACTGACAAGCCTAAGAAAGGCGCCGTTTTTGGAATCATCGGAAACACTAAAGTGTTTCCTATAATTTCAAAAATGTCACTTTTCTTATGCCCGTCAGTATAGATTGTGAAGAAATCCCAAATGAAGAAAAAAGGACGCTTAGAAAGGACGATTACGATACAGTTGTGTTGTAATTGTCCTTCCTATATGTGTTTCTTTATTTTCAGTGATGTTGTTATGTTGCAGCCTTGGACGTCAACTTTTTGTCTGGATTTTATAATGATAGGTAGACAGATCCTGCGGGTACTAACTTTCTATGAGACCTCAACAGCCATTAAAACAAAGGCAATAGTCACATAAATATAGCAATTCACAAGGCATCTCACAACGAAAATAACAAAAAACACAGATCTTTACAATTTAAAGTGCAAGTTAAGTGGTGATTGGTTAGTGTGTTAATCATTGATGTTAGTCCATGACCGATAAAGAACCCAGACAAACATAAAATCAACAACAAAAATCAAACCCCAAAAAGAAGCAAAGAAGCAGCAAGGACAACAACAACAACACCAACAACAGCAACAACAACAACAACATACAAACGGTACGAAAAAAAAAGAAGAAATATTAACCCATTCAGCCCTGACGCACTACAGCAGGAGATGGGTCGAGCATGACAATTCAAGGGTAGTGTCAGATTAGCTTCACGCCGATAGGCGCCAAGCTAATCTGGCACTACCTTTGAATTATCATGGTCAGTCCATCTCCTGCAACTGGTGCAATAGTCTTTAGATGACGCCTACAAAATTTGGGAAAAAAGTGCGTCGGGCTGAATGAGTTAAACCGTTGAGAGCCAGTTGACGCAGACTTTGTTTCTGCCATCTTGGATAATTCAACGACAAAAACCTTTCGCTGTCCCAGGAACATGGATCCAAAGTGTTGTCAGCAAGAGGCATAAATCCTCATGAGCCCCCACAACTGAGAGGGCTTATGAGATAATATACCTCTTGCAGTTGTGTGGTGCTCAGATTATCTCTATACTAACCTCCTCGAAGTCCTTGAGGATGTCGCTGGTTGAGCCGTCATCCAGTGTTGTTGACTCTTTCTTTAACTTACAATCTTCGTCCGACGTCACCGACACCTGAACGTTTCGTCCGTCCGGCAGAGTGACCTCATCATCCTACAAAAATCATACTTTTTAAAAGTGTATTTTCCCTTTTCCCAGTACTTCTGTGCAAATAAATGCTCTTCTCAAACTATCTAGCTTTTAATTATTTATTTTTTTTTTTTACACCAGTGGTACCGCTAAATTTTTTGCACCTCGACATCATTTTCTAGTTACTCATCAGGCAGAATTATTTCGCTTGAAAGCCAGAGGACGCGACTGTGTGTGGGTCCGTGATCTTGGGCAGTATGGCTCCATTCCGTAAGGTTAACAATCACAGATCACCATACTGACCTAAAAAGCTAATGTTTTACGTCCAGTAAAGGTGTTCCATTCACTGATCAATACAGAGTCTTTTATTTGCAATACTTTAACTCATTCGCAGTCAGACGCATCCGGATGCGCGGCATAAGCCGCGCATCCGTATGCGGCTGGCCGTGAATGAGTTAACCAATGCAAACGTTTAACCCGTTCGGTGCCAGCTGATGCAATCTTTGTTAATTTAACAGCGAGAAATTTTGTATGTCAAAGAAACATGGATTTAAAGTGGAGCCCTCGCATCTGCGGGGGCTCAAGAGGATCTATACCTTTTACAATTGGATGGTGTTCATAATTTCTCGGCAATGAACGGGTTAATAGACGTGACTGTATGCTAGTCTTCAAAAACTGCTGTCCAATATCACAGAACATCTATATGACCACAAGTAAACCAGCACAATTGTTACGATTGTAGTTGTGTTATCCTGTGAGAGCGTACATGTGTTGATCATAGGTAACGATCTGATTTTTATTTGAGCTTTCACGGTTACGATTCACGTGCCTTTTTAGTTAGATTTCTTTTTGTTCGTGAGTAGAGCCGTTTTCGTTTTGTTAAGTTTAGTCCGGAGCGTGCTAGAAAGGTCGCACTGTCTAGTGGCCTTGTAAGTGTCACGTCGGTTAGTTGACATCGCAACATTTTCGCTACTTTTTGTTTTCCTGTGCGGGTGAAGTGAGCAGCTTTTATTTTGTTTTGGGAATGTTCTCGTATTTTATAGAGCTACCAGGTGATAGGGATACCATACTTTTATGTGACTTGATTATAGGCTAGAATTTAGAGCTGAAGTAAGCAGCCGTGTTTTTGTAGCCTGTTATAGCTTTTCTGGAAAGTTCATGTTAATGAGCTTTGGCTGCGTGTTTCGTTCTGATTGGTTGAGTTGTATGATTTCCATAGAAGATTCTGGAATTTGATAGTATTTATAAGGAGGGCGCTGGGAAAGCCCGGTCGTACATTGTCTTGCTTTGTCAGTTGTAGAGACACGCAGTTTATTGCGAGAGACGCTGTGTATGAGAAACTTAGTCGTAGTGTGGACATAGCAGAAGAGACTTTGTATCAGTAGTTTGTGCATTTGAAAGTGCATTATTGTGTGGATATCGCATCGCTGAATTAAATATTGTTGGAACTGTTACTCCAGTATTGTCTACATCCTTAAGCCACGTGTGACGGATTGCAGCTGAACGAGGTTTATTTTAAAGAACTCTACGTGCGTGTGTGTCTTGTGTGTTTATCATACTTCGACTACAACTCCACCACGTAACAACAATGTGATTGTGCAGATCAGAAGGCATGAAGATTTTCTGCCAAGAGTTTCGCGCCCCTGACCGACTCCGAGCGTCCTCTGAAGCTCGGAGCTAGTTAAGGGCACGAAACTCTTCGCAAAAATTCTTCGAGTAACTACCAATTTGGTTAAATTAAAAACAAAAATTACACCAAAAGGAACAAGAACGACGTCATACAGTAACACAGACACGTGTGACACCAGAAAAAGTTACACGGGCATCGACCAATAAAAGCACACGTCAAAAAAACAGTTTAATTATGCAGATAACAAACTTTTACAATACATTACCGTGGACACGATGTTTCCCTCGGCAGACACCTTGTCCAGCAGTAATGATGAACACGCGACAAGCAGCAGGGTGGTCTGTAAAAACAAATCATATAAAAAACACATACTGTCGCGATTTTTCTTTGCATAACTTCGCGTCTTTTTCGCCGAGCGGTATATTCAGTAGCAGCGAAAGGGTTCATATTCGAGATATGTTATACGAAATCATACGAACCAGGCCCCCACGAATCATCCTGACGTTATAGCAGGCGCTTAAACAATTTATCTATTCAAAGATTTCGCGAACGCTTCTATGGTCTTCTACATAGGTTTTTGTTTGATTCTTCAACCATGATTCTTCAAACACAAGCTTATATAGAACTCTAAAGGCAGAAAATATTTTAAATCAATTCTTATCAAACTTATCATCAAATAAGCTAATGTCATTTATCACTTTGTAACCCCGTTATTGCTCTTAACCTAAAATTATATTATTGTGGATCGAATTCACCCTTTTCCCTAAGGAACAAGAACTGTGACTAGAGAATGCAAGAGGCATAGACCATCAGGAGCCCCCGTATATGCGCGGGCTCATGAAGATCTATGCCACTTGCAGTTGGGTATTTTTCGCTTTTTGAACTAGGGTAAAAAGGTTAATTATAGACTTGAAATAAGTCACAGGACACACATCGCGAACATCCTGTAGAACAGTGACAATAAAACGTTACATCAAACAATCGCTCAGTGTGGCTTCTCTAAATGTTTTGATCACACGTGGTCTTAGGCGAGTTGCTGCTTTAACCCGTTCAGTGCCGAGTATATTTGAACACCAGCCAACTGCAAGAGGTCTAGATCCGCATGAACCCCTGCAGTTGCGGGGGCTCTTGAGGATCTATGCCTCTTGCTGAAACAAATTTGAATCGCAAGTTCAAGGGAAAGTTTTAGGTCTGCTGTATTGAATTAACACTGCACAAATACAGTCTTCATCGACTGGCACAGAAACGGGTTGACCTTTATTTGTAATATAGCCATGCTGTTTAACTCATTCAGCCCAACGCACGTTATTCCCAAGGCGTCATCTTATGACTGTGCACCTGTTGCAGGAGATGGATCGACCATGATAATTCAAGGGTAGTGTCAGATTAGCTTGGGCCGATAGGCGCCAAGCTAATCTGGCACTGCCCTTGTATTATCATGGTCGACCCATCTCCTGCTGTAGTGCGTCAGTCCTGAATGGGTTAATTACACATTACGACGAACATTTTCAATAAATAACAAGTTTGATTTTAAGATGCAAAACGGTATGGACCGTATGAACTTAGTTATAGTAAATAATATTTTTCCCCGATTGTTTGCAGTGGACTAGGATGGGCAGGGAAGATAGATGATGATGATGAAACTTTATCACACCACTCCTATGCTACCTTTGAGAGGAAAAAAATCTGTATCACACACGTGTGATACAGCTTGGCTGTGCGTGGTGCGTGAACCGACACATGTGCACAATATTGTTTTGTAGAAGATCTGGTCAACAAATAGGTACGGGCACACACGACATTGAAACTTGACCTACGTTTATCTCAGGTGCATTGACTCCATTTCATAGTGACGACTGGCAGTCTGGCGTCCTATAATGTACTATTACGTCAACATGTAGGAACACTTAATAAATGAAAAGAAAAGGGGAGACTGCCAGTGCTAATATTTTAGGAAGATTACAAAGTAAAGTAGGGAAAAACACCGTCAGGAGAGAGAATTGTGCAGTATCGACCAATGATTATAGATCAAGTTTGCTCGAAGCACATAAATAAAAATTTAAAAAAAGATAGGAAAGAAGGGTGCGCTAAGTAATTGACTGGAAGTGTGGAATATGGAAGCCCCCTACCCCGCCTAAACGGGGGCGTATCGCATATTCACTATATTTGCAGCCCCTTGATGCATTGTATGAACACTCGTAGAAACACTTGAGAGACATCCAAAATATCCACGTCACATTACAAAATAAATGAAGTCATGTTCTTTGCTAAAGACACAATGGCGGCTGTGCTGTGATTAGACTTGTGCCGAAAACCAACTCACATCTGATTTATGCCAAGAAAAAAGAGAGTAAGAAATAGTTTCTTACATCGGTGTTTAGGTGATACCGAGAATCTCATTCTCGTAGTCTTAAAACCTTATCCTACTCGCGAAAGTGACTTTCACGAGAGTGACTTTCTCAGCGTCACTTAAACACCGATGTAAGAATCTATATTTATTACCCAAGGATATAGATTCAGGTTCACGTAGAGCACGTCTTACAATCTGCCACTGCTATTTTAATCAAAAGACGTGCAGTAGTTCCCTTATTACACGGTGGGATGTAACACAAGTCGGATATGACAACACTCTATTAGAGGCCCCCTTAGCCCTCTTTCTATGTAATTACCTATCACAAGAAACTTCCGATATAACGAGACAAAGTGGATCTCATTCGATCTTTATACAAGACGTTATACATGACGTTATTGTATAAGGATGGGATATTTTCGAAAAGAAATGGAGAGAACCATGGTTTAAACATCACATCAGCACTACCCTTGTTTGGTCATTAGCTGTGTCACACGCAGACAGTTGCAACGAGTCCTGATTCGAGAAAAAAATCACTACGTGTGACGTGAATCCATGCCCTATTGCAGCAACTCAAGTCCGAATTAGAGCCATGTGAGAACTCCACATGATAAACAGAACACATTTTGACCCAAGGACATAATCCTGCAGTTTTGGAGTTGTCCTCTGAAGACTGCATTACTATCCAGGAGACAAATCGACCATGATAGTTCAAGGGTGGTGCCTGAATAGCTTGACGCCTATAGGCGCAAGCTATTCTGGCACCATCCTTGAACTATCAAGGTCGATCTATATTTTGCTGTAGTTTTTCGGGCCTAATGAGTGAAATACTGTACAGAAAGTTTTTTTCTCTTGAGCGCACACGCAGCTCTCCCCCCGTCCCCAACCCCCGCCCCCCCATCACACACCCACACACACACTGCGGTTGTTACGCCATTAGTTAGCAAGCGCTCTGGAGGTGAGGGTAGATACGGATGATTTGAGTTGAAAACGGATGTAACAACTAATACAGAAACGCTGTATCTGCATTTTCTCAGCCTTGCCACTTCCATCTACAACAGGCTTAGATCCTCATGAGCTCCAATATCTGCAGGGACTCATGATATACTTGCCTTTTGCGGATAGTTATCACTCATATTTCCGTCACTAATTTCCAGTCACCAGTTGGAGTTATGTCAACAAGTATGACTATGGAGATCACAGTGGTGCAACTGTGTGGATTGTGTTGATAGGTATCTCTATATTGTATTGCTTTTTCGTAACCTCTTATCCCAGCACGCAAGAAATCATCGGGCCGATGTACACCACAGCCGGCCCAATGAACTTTTGCTTATTAGCATATAATAATCGCCTTGACGGAAGTGATTTTGCGTCGCATGCAAGCTGTTATTTAAAAATCCTGAAATCAGTAGATCGAATCTGCACATTATGTCCTGGATGTATTTCCGGTTGACGAGTGCTGAACCCGTCATTTTGATTCCTTCATGAATCACAACGAGAAAAACCGCTACCAACAGCCAAAAGATTACAGGAATCGCCATAATAAAAGCCGCCACCGACAGCCACAGGGTTAATTCTTGTTTATTTCAGGAAATCATTGCCAGTCAGTGCATGTTGGTCTGTGACTTTGGACACCACCCTTGAGCTATTAAGTGTTTAGGTTAGTAGAACACATTTGCGAAACTACAGCGAGATGTTCGAGCATGATGTTTCTAGTGTAGTGCCTGCTCAATTTAGCATCGTCATTTAGACACCACCCTTGAAGTGTCACGAAGCAGTCATATTAGTCCATAAGCTAGGAGGGTCTACCGTGCACCCCCCCCCCCCCCCCACAGTACTCAATAAGATGGGTTTCAAAGTGTTCCTTAGTATGTCCTGAGATGTTTAAGCCATGTTCCCCGAAAATCCTTAGGAACACACCAGAGATATAGCCGATGGCGCAAGGGTACCCCATTCACGCTCTTCGCAGGTGCTAAAATGAGGTTGAGAAACATTTTCCTCTAACTAAATTAGAATTCATTCCAGAAACCCAAATCAGGGAATATTATGTCAAGGCACACCTTCTGCATCCTCTGCAAAAAAACAGAATGAAAAAATATTGAATCTCTGGCTCACAGTGAAGGTATTTGTGCACCCAGTAAACGACCATTTCCGCAAAATCGCAAAAAAAAAAGACAAAAATAATGTGTCAGATGTCTTCAGACATTATCTATAGCACTGACAGTTCATTTTCAGGTTTACATCATTAACACAGGATGTCACAATTATTATAAACTTGACTAGGTGATGCTGTGATCACTGTGAGTGCCACAGTGGTTGATTTTGTATCCCTACCCCCAAGTTGTAAAAATACACAAAATTAATTAGAAAAAAATTGCTTAAGTTATTCCATTTTATTTTGATCTCTCTTTACCTATTAAGTTTCAATAATGTGAGCATAAAGTGCAAGAAAATAAGGAAAGTCGGCATCCTTTACGGTATGTTCGTAGTGAACGATAGCTTTTTCCCATTTAAAATTGCCGAATTGGGAAACGTACGTTGTTTCTGATGCCCTCAGAAATTTTGTATACAACTGATAGGTCTTTTTTTAGGTTTTATTGTTTAGGAAAGAGTACCACAATTACTCCCAACCTGATTTTGTGATGGTGTGATGCATTTAGGGGCCACAGTGGCTGAATCTGCTGCCCTACCCCCATTTTACCAGTACGCAAAGGAACGAAAAAATGATCATAACAATTGCTCCTCCGATTAAATATGTTTGTTGCCAGTTTTCTTAACAAAATATGCATATTGAGCATAAAAATTTGTGATCATTTCATTAATTTCAATGTGACCCATCAATTTAATTGTAATTCTTTTTATTTAAGGCATGCTTAACAGCGGCTGCCGCTGAAGCTTCTATCGTCTGCACATTCAGCACTCTTGTCAAACTCGGGGAAGGTGTACCTCAGGGAGATGTTGTGTCTGATGCTGTTTTTGGTGTACATCAGTACAACAGTACCAAGGTTCGTCTCGAACATCCTCCATGCGGATGACTTTGCAGTGTGGAGTGCAGCAGAACATAAAGAAATAGCATCCTCCAGAATCCAGGATGCTGCCAATAGAGTCAGCAGCTGGACTGAAAGAGGCCACTCAAACTGAGCTAGACCATCTCTTTCAATCGGACGGAAGAGGTCACCTCTCAAAACTGGAGACCTTCGAGTACCAAAGACAGACAGACCACCTTTACTGGCAACAAATGATTTACTGGATTCACGTGGAGGCCTCACATTGAAGCCATGGAAACTAGAGCTGCAAAAAAAAAAAAAAAAAAGTCTCCGATGAAGAAACTGGTGGGGACCACATTGGCGCAAATTACAGCATCCTGGCACAAGCAAACACCTGCTCGGTCAGACCAGTTGTGCGGTACCAAGAAACATCGACAACATGAAACACTGCCTGCAAAACCCAAAAAGCCAGTCTTGACAAGATGCAGAACTGAGATACGTGGATTCGAGAGAGGCATTCAAGCGTGCCCTAAAGACCCATATGTTTTCTGTCAGCTACAAATGACTTTGTCACACACCTGTCATGTTAAAGTCATCTCTATCTATTTATAGAAGTAGTGTGTGTGTGGGTGTGTGTGTGAATGCCAGTATGAGTCCATGAGCGTAGCACTTTTGAATGGTGACTTTATAGTGTTTTGTACTTTTTGTAAATTCCATTTTTGTAATTAGTTATTTTTTGTACATTAGTTTTTGTTAAGCGCCTAGAGCTCTAATCTGAGGTTAGGCGCTATACAAGTACTCATTATTATTATTATTATTAGAACATGGGTCATTCTCATGATGCAGTGACATTCTTAGAGCCATCTGGAGCACCCCAATTTAGGAAATGGAGGACATTGGAGCCACTGGAATGCAGAACAGCACACACCATGAAGAAACTTACTAAACACCCACAGCATGGGAGACTACAGGAGCAGACCAAGAACCGTCAGAATGTCGAAATCTGAACCGCCCAAATCTGAACCGCCAACTGAAGGTCCTGCAAAGGGCTAACACTGACGTCCTGGAACCAAGCCCAAAGATGTGTGAACAGCTCCCTTCAGATACCTGTACATCTCGAAAGAGCCTTCAAGACAACATAAACAATGTTCCAGGACTCTTTGCCAAAGGTCGCGGCACTGCACAAAGCCATCTTGCTGGAGGTTGTGCACAAGCGCTACCCTCACAGCAGCTGTGATACCACACAAGATGCCGTGCGGAATGAAGGAAGTGGCGTGTACATTTGTTGTGCAGACCACACTACTACCTCCCTCTATTTACCAGCTGGTGGCAGCAGCTCCAACTATCGTACAGATCTGCAGGTGCTCAACACAGCAGCATAGCACTAGCTAGGGAAAGGCAGCAGCTTGATCCACTGATCTCAACAGGAAGCTTCAAGATAGACTGGATGCCCTGTCCACAAAATAGTGCTGCAGTGGATTCCAGTGCATTCTGGACTAGCTGGGAATGGAGACACTACAACAACAAAGTGTTTGGCAACAGCAGAATGGCAGCTGCAGCCCGTGGGCAGATGACATCAACAAGCTGAACAGGGAGAGCCAGGCCACCATCTTTCATCTACGCACTGATTACTCTGGCCTGGGTCCATACAGAAAAGCAGGAACGTTTCACAAACCCAAAATGAAGCCTGAAGGTTTACACACTTTAATCAGATCACTCTGTATCAGCAATTATTTGAAGCTTCCGTGCCTAATGCGTGAAGAGATAACAAAATAAAAGAACGCTTAGCGAATGGCGGACTTCGGTAGAAGCGTAAACAACCAATCAGAATGTTCGGCAGAAAGGCCATGCAGTCACTTTATGATCAGAGCTAAATATAGATCACTTGCAACAAGCGTCAGCATGATCGTTCGCAATGGAATAGTCACAAATTGGGGGAGAAAAAAAAGAAGTAGACAAAAGTCTGCCAGCACGATGTAATTTTTTACAAACTTTCACAGTCTTTAAGGAAAAGGACTGAAATTGACAGACTTTCCAGGGCCCTGAAAAAGCCTTGTCATTTTTTTAACAACTTTCACAAATGTTCACAGACCGTAAGGACCCTGCTGGACTCACCTCGTGAGATTGGGTCATGCGGAAACAGCCCCTATGCGAATTTGGCGTAGAAAATAATACATAGTATTAGCTAGTCCATATTGCACTGGAAATCAGTCTCCTTAGCACATTCTCCAAACATGGCCATACACAGAAGCGGTCTGCTGGCAGTTCTGACCAGAAGACACGCCCCTATACACCAAACTCTGAAAACATGCTGCCTAGCTCTTGACAGCTCACTTGTTGGCAGCCAGAACAATATAAGATTTAAAGACGGCCATAAAAAATTGAACATTGCAGAAGGTGGAAGTGGAGATCTCGTGAACGACATGTGGAAACTAAGTATTTTTGATAACATTGTTTTGGCTATTAGGAACCATGAAACTTTATTACGCATTCATATTTACACATTTCTAGATGAAAATAAATGAAAGGAAAAGGGGAGACCTTACTAGACCCGCCTTACGCTAGGTAAAATATCACCTAAAAGACCAGCCAGTTAAAAATAGTTACAATTAAATTGATGGGTTACATTGAAATTAATGAAGTGATCACAACTTTTTATGCTCAATATGCATACTTTAAAAAATAAACTGGCAACAAAAAATATTTAAACAGAGGAGTACGACGTAAGCAATTTTTATGATTATTTTGCGTTACTTTGCGTACTGGTAAAATGGGGATAGGGCAGCAGATTCAGCAACTGTGGCCCCTAAATGCATCATAGCATCACAAAATCAGGTTGGGAGTAACTGTGGTACTCTATCCTAACCAATAAAACCTAACAAAAACCTATCGGTTGTATACAAAATTTCTGAGGGCACCGAAACAATGTACGTTTCCCAATTCGGCAATTTTAAATGGGAAAAAGTTATCATTCACCACGAATGTACCGTAAAGGATGCCGACTTTCCTTATTTTCTTGCACTTTATGCTCACATTATTGAAACTTAATAGGTAAAGATAAAATGGATTAACTTAAGCAATTTTTTCTAATTAATTTTGTGTATTTTTACAACTTGGGGGTAGGGATACAAAATCAACCACTGTGGCACTCACAGTAATCACAGCGTCACCTAGTCAAGTTTATAATAATTGTGACATCCTGTTTTAATGATGTAAATCTGAACATGGACTGTCAGTGCTATAGAAAATGTCTGAAGGCATCTGACACATTATTTTTGTCTTTTTTGCGATTTCGCAGAAATGATCGTTTACTGGGTGCACAAATACCTTCACTTTGAGCCAGAGATTCAATATTTGTTCATTCTGTTTTTTTTGCAGAGGATGCAGAAGGTGTGCCTTGACATAATATTGCCTGATTTGGGCTTCTGGAATGAATTCTGATTTATTTAGAGGAAAATGTTTCTCAACCTCATTTTA
Source organism: Semisulcospira habei (assembly GCA_036245525.1). Lineage (NCBI taxonomy): Eukaryota > Metazoa > Mollusca > Gastropoda > Semisulcospiridae > Semisulcospira > Semisulcospira habei. The sequence continues at coordinate 155,323,721 of BTPG01000007.1, forward strand.
GCACCTGCGAAGAGCGTGAATGGGGGTACCCTTGCGCCATCGGCTATATCTCTGGTTTGTTCCTAAGGATTTTCGGGGAACATGACTTAAACATCTCAGGACATACTAAGGAACACTTTGAAACCCATCTTATTGAGTACTGGGGGGGGGGGGGGGGTGCACGGTAGACCTTCCCAAACTTGTGGACTATATCTCCAGCTGCTTGTACGTGGTCGTTAGAGCTGGGTACTTCTCAATTTATTGAACTGTATGGTGAATAATCAATCAATCAATCAATCAATCAATCAATCAATCAATCAACAGACCAATCAACCAACCAACCGACCAACAAAGCAACAAATTAACCCATAAACCAACAAACAAACAATTTCTGATGCAAGCATTCGGTAACTACGCCCAACATCAACTGCAGCAATAACACACAGTACAGTACAGCCAGTACTGTCAAACAAAGGAAACACACAGAGATATGCAACATTGTTTTAGTATCATTCACATGCACATCCTTGTGACATTGAGATGAGACTTGAATTCACACGAAGTAATAATAATAATAATAATAATAATAATAATAATAATAATAATAATAATAATAATAATAATAATAATAATAATAATAATACTAATAATAAAGGAGATGTGTTAAGCGCTTATTCTAAAGGTAGCTCTAACCGCTGATACAATAAAAAGGCTAACAGCTAATACGCACACACACACACACACACACACACACACACACACACACACACCATGCGCACATACACACACAAACACACACACACACACGCACGCACGCACGCACACACAACACACACACACACACACACACACAAACACACACACACACACACACACACACACACACACACACACACACACACAAGACAGTGGTGATGAATTGTGCATGGTTGGTGAAATGAACTAGTAAAAGGCAGTGTTGTAGAGGTGGGTTTTGAGTTCCAAGCGATTTAAATGAGGAGAGCGTTTGACAGTTACGAACGGGGACTGTTGCAAGTGGCGGGGCCAAGATGGGAGAAGGCACGACCGCCACGTGTTTTACATTTGAAATTGACAAGGCAAAATTTACCTGTGTCAGAGGAAGAGCGGAGGGTGCGAGATGGAGTATATAGATGGAGTAAGACAGAGATATAGGCAGGAGAAGTCAGAAGTAAGCAGCTGTACTTACAGACAGTGAGACAGTAAAGTTGTTCGTGCACAAATTGCTAACATTTTGATGCGACGTAATTATCATGTCTCGTTTATAGCCCCGCTGTTTTGAAGGCAAAGGACAGGGAGTCCATATTCTTGTAAAAAGTAAGAGTGTCTTTGTATTATAATAAAAATCTCGCTTTTCACACAAATTGACTTACAGTCTTTTGCCATAAGTTAGAGCGCATAAGTCATTAACTCATTTGAGACCTGCCGCCTCCGGATACGCAGCATATGCCGCGTATCCGGAGGCGGTACGTCTCGATTGAATTAAGTCATAATAATATTAATATACTACAACACGAGAAGAATCGGCCGTGATATATCAAGGATAGTGCAAGAAAAGCTTGGAGTCTATAGGTGCCAAGACACTTGATTTATTATGGCCAATCTGTCTCCTGGACTGGTATATGTAGCATAGAGCGGACACAGCTCATACACACGCTATGTGAACCATTGAAGAAAATCAGGAATGAGCTTGTTCGTTTATATGCTGGCACGATATTTCGGAAGATGGACACAGTAAATCCATACCAATCGACACCGAAGACATGGGGCTCACCTGACCGAAACGTTAGTAACTATTGCAACCGAAATCACGCCCATATTCAGTAACACATTTTGAAATGTGTCTCATGTACATATATATCTGTCTGATAGGAAAGGTCAGTAAGACGATACGAAAGGCGGAAATACGTTTCACATTGTTCAGTACCACAAAGCGCGTCATGGCTAGAAGGAAAGGGAGGCGATCAACTTGGAACAGACTGCTCACGTGGCTATCTTGTTGTTGGCGTAAAGTGGATAAGGGAGAGAACCGCACTGGGTTACGGTGAAATACAGAAGTGTTCCGTCTTCATCTACCTGACCAATGGGACGGTCTTCAGCGTTAATATCCACGCAGATGTACTCGAAAGCGCTTGCGTAATGGTATGAGCCCGCCATCAGGTAACCGCCGTATTCCAGAGTCCAGCCGGACGGGCACTGGTTGGTTCCTGGCACCAACATGGTAGTGGGACGTGCAGATCGACACACAGCGCACGGAGGGTTATTGTCAGTGGGTGTCGTACGTTTGATATTCACCTCCATAGAGATACGCATAGTAAGTCGGCATTTGATGACTGCTGAACACGGGGGACATGGATAGACACAGATAGTTACTGGCAGCGTCGCTGTGTTGTGACCACGACCCCCCCCCCCCCCTCCCCACGACTCCCGAGTACACGAGATTGTCAGAGTTGGGACACACAGAGCGCTCCAAGCGGACAAACGCTGAAGTTTGCGACTCCTGTATGGTCTGGTCCTGCAGCACGTTCACGGTCTTTATGGCCGACATCTCCGCGGTCATCTCGGTCTTGGCCGCCTGAATGGCTGTAGACATGTCCGTTTTGACTGCAGCAACTTAATTTTTTGTCGCCTGCAAGTCCGCCGTCATCTGACTGAGTTGTTGTGACATCTGTTCAAACACGGGTTTGGCTAGCAGTATCGTCCGCACGTGACATGACGTCATGATTGTTTGACGAATCGGCGGTGTCAGCGCTGCGTCTCTTTGTGTGTATGACCACGTGATTACCTTGTGGTATCTCACCTAAAGCACTGACCTGATTCTTCACAACATTTTGCAGTTGGGCCACAGTCTGTTTTTGTTTCTCTTTTCTCCATCGCTGTTGCTCGTTTCGGCATAGTTGTTTGAGCCTGTCAATGTCTGCTTCAACTTGTCTCTTCCACTCCTTCTCTTTTTCTAACTGCTATTTCATAAATGTCATCACTTGCATTTCCAACTCCAGCTTCATTTCATTCTCCAACTCCTGTTTCAGTTCAGCTTTCCAGTGACGTTTGTTTTCTTCCCAGTCCAGTTCCTTTTTCTCCCACCACCGTTTGTCCTGCTCCCACTGCCGTTTGTCCTACTCCCACTGCCGTTTGTCCTGCTCCCACTGCCGTTTGTCCTCCTCCCACTGCCGTTTGTCATGCTCCCACTGCCGTTTGTTCTGCTCTCACTGCCGTTTGTCCTCCTACCACTGCCGTTTCTCAGACTCCAGCTGTTGCACACGACGTTCTTGACGCCCGCTCTAGTTTGTCCAGACGGTCAGTGAGTGTCGGCCCGTGGTCAGCGCCCCCCATGTGGAGAAAGGACGCAGTAAGCGCCAGGCCAGACATGGCCAGCAGTAGGTATACACCCATGGTCTTACCGCTTCTCTGTCAAAATTGTTTGCGAGTTTGGAGCAAATGACCTCAAGACCTTTCTTAGCTGAGTTGTGTATACCGTCTGTGACTTTTGCTGGCCCTCATGTACGAATACTTGTATTGCCAGATCTTATCAGCTGCATCGTGTACAAATGGCATGTGCGCTAAATCTTTGACTGAAATAAATGTAACTAGGGTCTGTTTGAAAGATCAGTATGGTTGGCAGTAACAATAAGAGCCGATCTCAATCAGCAAGAGATATGGATTCACATGAGTCCCTGCGGATGCACCAGTACGGTACTGCGTATGCAGGGACTCATGTCAGTGAATCTATGTCTCTCGCAGACTCGAGGTGACTGTTGATTCTGATACTATTGATACTGCTGAGCTGATCCTTCGCACCACGTGAATGTCATGCGTTTGTCTTGTACTGTGTTTGTCTTCAGAGTGAATGCGTTTGTGTCACGTGAGCGTGCGTGTTGGGTGCAGTTCGCGGCGCTTTGAGCCGATTCGCAGAAATGGGAAAATGCGACTATATAATAACCGGTATTATTATAATTATTATATGACCTTTACCACATGTTCCAAGTTTTTGTTCTCCTTTCATACCCTTCGAGCATTTATACATGTATGTGTGTGCCGGTCTGTGATTTTGTACCTTACAGTCTGACGTCAGAAGGTCCAAAGTCACATACCAGCACACACGCAGATTTTCCATTGTACCACTGCCGCCGCCGTCGGCCCGAGGACCTTTGTGGGTCACTTGTAATGGTCTGCACTCACCCCCCTCCCCCTCCCCCCTCCCTAAGAGTTATAACACAATACACCTCCGAATGAGCAAGAAAACATAGATTTGAACCGTGACAGTTTGGTTGAGCGGAACATTAGTTGTGTGTCCCCTCCCCTAAAGCCCGTCCTGTCTGCAGGACTAACAGGTGAAATTCTGGATGAACCCAGTCGGAGAATGACGAGTAATAAACGACGTGTGTTTTAACGCAGATCCTGCTTGCTATGATTCTCATTATTTCGTTTATTTATTGTCATTTCAGTTGTGCGGATCCCAAATAAAGAACAAATAGGAAGTGATAGTTTATAAGCTACTTAACTGCAAAGCCATTGTGCTCAAAGTTTAGAAAAGTCTCATATTAACCGCTTGACCGCAGATTGTGCGTCTAAAACTACTGCACACTGACCGACATTCGCGTGAAGAACACGCAAGTAATGGGACCAAACGTGGGCACAAAAAACACAGGACTAAGGAGAGACACAAATCCTCACGGGCCCCTGCGACTGCGGGGGCTCATGTGGATTTATGTCTCTTACAGATGGGTAGCGTTCGCCATGCCCCGGCGGTTAAGGTGTTAACGACAGCTGAATCAGTATTTATTCTTTCTAAAATAATTCGCTGGGTACCGTGGGAGCTGCGGGTGACGAAGTGGAGGGAAGTTGAGCTCAGTGGAGCAGTAACTACTTAACTCATTCAGCCCAACGCACTTACTTCCCAAACTTAGGAGGCGTCATCTAACGACTATGCACCTGTTGCAGGAGATTGATTGACCATGATTATTCAAGGGTAGTGCCAGATTAGCTTGGCGCCTGTCGGCGCCAAGCTAATCTGGCACTACCCTTAAATTAACATGGTTGACCCATCTCCTGCTGTAGTGCGTCAGGCCTGAATGGATTAATCTATTTATGGGTAAAAGTTGCTGATGTCAGTGTTTTTTGGACTGCGTAGTGCATGATGATGGTGTGTAAAAATAAATGTGAATAATTATCTTCACTGTCTCTTGGTGTAGAAACGTTTGGTAAAACAGCACGGTACTCTGCACACTTGGTACCAAACACAAGTCATAACAATCCGAAATCCAGATTTAAAAAGGTGACTGCTAGTCGTGTAAAATGCAAAGAAATACTCAACACAGAGACACGCTTTGAAAGGACGAGCACAACTTGTTTTGTGCGCTAGCTTTCAACGCGTGTTGGTTAAATTTTCGTCTGTTCTGGCGTTTGTTTGGTTATTTATTTTGTTATATTGCGTTTTTTCTAATTTAATCAAGTTCCATCTTTGCCTGCAACAGTTGGTCAGCGTACGATGCGGATGGCAACATTAAGTACAAAAGAAACACACACAAAAATACACCGCTTAGTCAACACTACATTTATTTTGAAGACAAACCACTTTACTGTCGTAAGAACACATTAGCGGCTTAGTTAATACTGATTTTAAATATACGCGAAAATCTACATTACCGTACCTTCGAAAATTAAACAAATCAAGGCCCATTTGAGACAAAACGTAGCAAATTTAACCTTTTCAGAGCCGGCAAGTGACATAGATCCTCATGAGCCCCCGCTGCTAGCAGGGGCTCATGAGGATCTATGCATCTTCTAGATGAGCTGTGTAGGTTGTTATTCTAAGGGGTCTTGCGGTTAGAACCGTTGGGTCTGTAGAAGGCAGTGACTGGGGCGTCGTTGTGGGAACCACATCTCTGCCAGTAGTAGTTACCACGGTCAAAGCATTCAAGTTCGTCGCTGTCTACACAAGTTAAAGAAAAAATAATATTATCATAATTATTAGATGATATTATATAATATAGTTAGTAATAATGCTAATTATTACTACTGATTGTTATCATTGTCATTATCATCATTATCATTATCATTATTATTATTATTATTGTTATTAAGATTATTATTATCATCATTATCATTATTATTTCTAGCCGTTCACAGATGATAGAAAGTACTCACCTGAGCCCACGTTGGTAGCGCCCCACGCGTCATAGAAGAATCCCGCCTCGTTAGAATGAGCAGGACAGGAGGGTACCTTGATCCAGCACCCACCACCCGCTGTTCGGAAAGCGCCTGTAATCAAATACACTCACGCTGCTAACACTGTGTGGAAAATGTGCTTTGACTGTGAACCAATAACCAGATTCTGGTTGTGCACAACCGTGCATTGGCAAGGGAACAGCGCAAAAAATGTAATCTGATCGCGACTTAATATTGACCTAAAATACAAACACCGAGCAGACGACTAAGGCCATCTCACGTCGGTAAAATTAATAAATCCATTATGTAATTAGCAATTTTAGTTGCACTATTAGTCAATGTAATTATATATTTTAATTGCACTTCCGGTCAGGAGGATTGAACCCCACAACGGCACCGCGTCTTCAAATTGGCACTTTTTCAGACGCGGGGATTTCGTCACCCGCAGATGGACTTTGGAGACAAAAACAGATACTACACTGTCGAGCAAAAGAAAATCGACATCACTGGAATCATTAGAAACACATTAGTGTTTTCGATGATTCCAGTGGTGTCGCGTTTCTTTTGCTTGTCAGTGTACAGTGCGCCCGGAAACAGCGTGACCTGTGGGTCGGTAGATGCTGGTGATGGCCCGGTCCTCGTGAGACCCGCACCACTGCCACTGAGGGGATGCGCGCCTCAAGCAAGCCGCCTCGCTGGTGGCCGCCCCCTCGTTCTCCTCCGCCCACGTGTCTCTGTGGAAGCCGGGGTTGACAGTCTGGCAGCCCCACTCCGCGAAGTAGCACCCGACACCTCCCATAGTCATAGCGCCTGCGAGGTGTGAATTAAGCAGCCGTGAGGTAGCTGTGCCAGTTTTATTGTGAAACACGCCAAGCAGCGGCACAGTGAGCAAATGATCCTCGGGCCGACGTCGGCCTCTGTCGGCCCGCACACATCCGTGCGCGGGACGACAGCGGCCGACGTCTGCCCGATTACGTTTTGCGTTCTGGGAATGTCGAGATTCTAAACATTCGGGGGGTGGGGTGGATGCTGTCCGGCTCTGATTCCTCTGAAGACAACATAATGCATGCAGGAGATGCACTGAATTCATTTTATGCGTAGGTACTTTATTGTAATAGTTCAGGGGATTTACCACCCGTGTGCATGTTATCTCGAATGGTGTCTGAAAGAAGAACGTAAAATGCGTTATAACTGCTGTTTTATGAGAACTAGAAGTCGTGCTGACCTATGTGCCGCAAATACCACATTCGCCACGACCCGTACCCTACTCCCCACCTCCCCCTCCCCCCCCCTCACCCCACCCACCCCCCACCCCGCACCCCTGACATCTACCCCGACCTCATCCGCACGCACACACACACACACACACACACACACACACACACACACACACACACACACACACACACACACACACACACACACACACACACACACAAACAATCCAATATCCCGTGCGCCCCAAACCGTCCCTCCCTACTGGGGATCGAGGGTCCAAAATTAGAAAGGTAACCCAGACGGACTGGGAGCTGCCGGAAGAAAAGACTCGTTCCACAATATAGCATATAGAATTGTGCATAACACAGACACTGGCACTCCACGCACAACTTAACCTCCCTGTACATGCGGGCGCCGGTACTGTTAGCAGTACCTGTGGCTGCACGCACAATGGGGTTAAGTATACGCAGGGAGACACGTCAACATTGCCAAACCACCTGTAGGTCCGTACACAGCGACGACCTGCCCGTTGTCGGGAGAGCCACACCACTGCCATTGGGGGCCGGCTCGGGACAAGCACCCTTCCTCTGTCCCGCTGCGGGTGCCGATGTCGTCTTGGTGGGTGCCTTCCGAACCAGGGTGCTGGGGGCAGTGGTCGATCACGAAGTAACACCCTGAAACAGGCCGAGTCATGAATGTGTGCAGAAGAAAATCGGTCATACGTCGGCTGCAGTGGGCCCGCGCACGACTGTGCGCGGGCCCACTGCAGCCGACGTCGAACCGATAGTCTTTTGCGAGCTGGAGTGTAATTCTGGACAAGTTTAATCTAGCACTATTCTTGAACTAGCACGTCCGATTCATTCCCCGCTGTCTTTAAATGTAAATGTGAATGTTTTCAGAGAGTACAGTGTGAGTGATTTCAGGGGCTACAGTGACAGTGTCAGTTTGTTGTTCAAAGCGCTCAGCAACCTACCGTCCTTGGGTATATTGGGGTACAGCGTGTTGGGGCTGGAACCATCCGGCATGTACGCTCCTTTCGGCGGAGTTGCGTCGGGAGCAACAGTTGACGCATCGCAGGCGGCGGGGGCTCTGCTGGTATGAGTGGTGGGACTTTGGCGGTTTGCTGCTAAAACAACAACACTAAGAACGGTAAAACTGTAGACGTGCACTGACAAACAAAAAGAAATGCGACAGTATTGTGATTCATCAGAAACACAGGGGTGTTTCCTTTGCTCGTCAGTATACAATTTATGACTGGTTCATCTTGAGGACGTAAACAGGGACGCTTTTTGTAAGTAAATGCAGTTATTATTATTATGAGAATATGCCACAGGTCCCCCTCTCCCTCTCCTCAGTTTATCTTTTACCGATTATTTCGTCAAAGTATCTGTGATAACGGCAGGGGTTAAACACTGCACTGTCAATTCCTACACTAATGCAGGTCTTCAGGTTACAAACAATCAATAAAGACTTATTTATTAAATAGTCTAAAACTCAAACTCTTCCCTGGAAGAAACACCGCTGTACGTCTTCGTACCTCTGAGATAATTGGGTCCTGTAGGCACCTGAGGCCCTACCTGGTCCAGAGTGATTGGTGCGGCCACCTGCTCTCTACTGGCCCACTGCGCAGTCTCACACCGAAAACGGAAGTCAGCGTCCTCAGGCGACCAAAAGTCAGTCGTCTTGTACGACTAGATACAAACACAAAGGTGAACGAGACATAAACTAATTTCAACTTATTCGAGACTTGCCGCATGCGGATACGCGGCTTTATGCTGCGTATCTGGATGCGGCGTGCCTCGAATGAGTTAAAAGGCATGCACTCTTTGGAAATTGCCGATTGAGCTAGAGGATTAGATCCTCATAAACCCTATGATGAAGGACCTAGATCTAAATTTCATTGCATCAAGGTGCTGGAAATCCAGCTGTCCTATCCTTTTTTGTTGTGTGCTTTGCGCATTGACCAATCTCGATTTATGATCATTGGTCGATAATGCACAATTGTCTCCCCTGACAATTCTTTAATCTACTTTACTTTGTAATCTTCCTAAAATATTAGCACAGTGTCTTCCCTTTTCTTTTTATTTTTTACTACAAAATCGACTACAAACCCTTCCCCCATTTTAGAAGGTTCTTTCTTAGGGTGCATGGAAATTTAGCTCTAGTTGGAGGCATGAAATGTATGCCGCTGCAGAAACCACAGTAAAATGTAGTTGTCTTTGCATGTAGGCAGAAGTTCCTGCCTTTCTATCAGTATTTTTCCCCGATCACTGCATGTACCATGAGGAGAAACAGAAAGTTATCGTATAATATTTTTCCAACAGTATGCCGAATGGTGTGTTGACGAGGTCGCTTAGACCGAAACAGCTGTCTACACCGGCCTAACGATCTGGACCCCGCCTTGGGGGACCTAGATCTAAATTTCCATGCAAGGTGTGAACATGCGATGCGCCCTACTTCGGTGGGGGGAGGGGGGGGGGTCCATATTCATTGCTTCCAGTCATTACTTAACACACCTTTCTTTCCAATCCGTTTTGTGTACTTTGACCAATATCGATCTATAATCATTGGTCAACAATGCACATTTCTCTCCCATGACAGTCCGTTTAACTACTTTACTTTGTCCTCGAAGGGCACTGTTGGAGTTTGGACATTATTGAACTCTACAATCAAATATTTTTAATAAAATACAATTTCATACTCAGAATATTCCACTACACGCTGCTCGCCTTTACAAAAGCACCATAGCAATTATGTACGTTTTCAGACATGCTAATCGTTTCGATATTCCGCTTGTACATGCAAGCGCCGGTACCGTAAACAGTCATGGACGTGAATTCAAAGCAGGGAGGTACAGGAAACACGGATACACAATAAATCAAGAGGCATAAAACATAATGAGCCCCGCAACTGCGGTAGTCACTGAGGTTCTATGACTTGCAGCTTAGTGATTTGGACTGTCAAAGTTTAGACTATGGTACTTAGCAACTTAAAAAAAAAAAAAAAAAAAAAAATCCGCGGCAAAACACTGGTGTCGAGTTTTTAAAGGCGTAACTGTGAAAACAGTACCGACGTTTACATACACAAGGTAATTAATCGTGTTTAATGTTAACAAGGTTAATAGATGCAGCACAGCACACCGACTACAAGAGCTGTCGAGCATAGTAAAAAATATTTTAAGAGCCAATTTAGCGTCAATCTACAGTTTTTGCTATAACTCACTCGAATGTTGTCGTGAACGTCAAAGTAGTCTCCTCTCTGAATACCACTACCGCTGTAGAAGATCCTGTCTATTCCTGGTGGGTTGTAGAACGCGTTCTTGTAGATCTGGTTACCTGCAATTTGTTGATTTCATACGTAGTACTGATTAAGATTATGTACTGACCAGCAGAAAGCAAATCAATAGTGTTCTCATTTAGCGTTGTAACTGAAATAAAATGTAAGCTATTTTTGACGCGATATCAATTTCTGATGCAGACCTCCTCCTTTATTTTGATCACGTTTTCAGATACAATCTGGAACCTGCAGCTCAGCAGGAAATGCTCATTACCGCCTGCTCGCTTGTTTATTTTATTTTTTAGTGACGAGGTTGCATATGTGAACACCATGGAAATATTGAATGCCTGCGTCTGTATGTGTCTATGTTTCAATCCGTAATAAGTTCAGGTTAGGTCAGTTCGTTAACCCATGTCGCGCCGACGTCCTACTGCAGGAGATGGACTGACTTGGATAATTCAAGAGTAGTGCCAGATTAGCATGGCGCCTTCAGGCACCAAGCTAATTATGCACTACCCTTAAATTATCATAGTCGAACCATCTCCTGCAGCTGTTACATAGTCGTTAGGTGATACCTCCAAAGTTGGGGAAAAACAGCTGTGGGGCTAAATGAGTTATATATAGGATCTGTGCGCTCAAAAAGGTCAATACGTGTTCCAATCAGAAGTCTTGCCAGAGTTCATCTCGATAACGTTATATTGTGTCAGATTATCCGGCACTGCCCGTGACCAGTTCTGACCAATACATTTAGCGCTGTGATGACTTTAACACATTCGAGACGTATCGCAACCAAATACGCGGTGTAAAATGTGTGTGTGTGTGTCTGTTGTGTTGTTGTTAATGTGAATGGCCTATGACTATGTCGAGCTGTTTGACATTAGTATCTGGGAGAGCACTGGATCGTGCTACATTTTACCTTCAGGTGCCTCGGGATTTTTACTCAGAATGTTGGCCAGCTCCGGGTATCTAGACTGCCACAGTGGAGTTTGGTATGGACTTTGCTGCAACAAACAACAACAAAGTGTGTAATGTCCTATCCTTCTTCATTGTCATCGTTCACCTTGTGTGAGACAGCGACAACGGCCAGTCTCACTGATCTGATCTGCAGAGATGGCAGGTTGTTCATGCACGCTGGTATATCCTCCTTTGTAACATGCCACAACAGTAACTCTCGCGCCAGATAGACGCAGGGTCACCTTGGTTGTACACGTGAGAATCATTTACAGGTGTAAAGCTACATTCCCATAAGCACGAATCTGATAAAAAAATAGTGAATACGACCCGTTGTGTACAAAAAAATAACCACACACGTAAAATGGCGGTTATAAATTTGCTGGACACTTTCATCTTTAGAAACATTGACCACAATTTTTAATAAAATTTAAGATTTAAAATGTAGCATTAGGTGCAACAAGAACATGACGGACTCACGGGTGTTTACCTCGCATTCACTTCAGCAAGTAGAGGAATTCTATGACATAAAAAACGCAACAAACAAAGTGATGACAGACATTCAGACACGAATAACGTCTTTAGCATATATAACTTGTATAGAATTACTAATGATTGTTTTGCCTAACTGTTACCTGTAGTTGGGTGCGGAGGTATGACCCGTGACTGTTATCGGTCCCCAGGCCCCTGCCGTCCACTTGAATGGAGTCTAGCGTGGCGTTGTACATGACGTTATATCGCACGATGTTGTCACGACCTCCGCCGATGTTCACGTGCACCTCGTTCTGGTGGAACAAAATACAATTAAGCAAAGACAGTACCCTGTTTCCACTATTGCTACTAAAACATAGGACATGGACCGTCAGCCTTTTGGGAAAAAAACTGACCTCCATGTCCTATCTTTTAGTGGCAAAAGCACCACAGACGGCTGCGAGAGTATGGAGAAACTATTTCGACATAACATTATGTCCCTTGTGTCGTCTGGTAGTTCGACAAGAGTGATGACGTTTGCGTCCCCTGCTAGTTCGACAAGAGTGATATGCGTAGTCTGTCAGGTTTTCACTATCTCGGTTGTTTTCCCTCTTCGGCGAAACAAGTTTAGGGTTCCGTGATGAAATAAGTTCCGTCGGAGAGCGATAACAGATTACTTTTTTTGCCTTACGTGTACATTGTAATTAGCCAAGCATATCCGGTATTACCTTTGAATCGTCGTGGTCGACCAGTTCTGATGTAGTGTGTTTAACCCTATGACATCCTGAGGCTGATCATTTAAATTTGTTGATTGTCCTATTAAAGGCTACATTACAGATTAGGAGATAGATCGACCATTTTAGTTCAAGGGTGGTGCCAGAATAGCCTGGCGCCTCAGGCGCCAAGCTATTCTGGCACCACCCTTGAACTATCATAGTCAAACTAATTTCAAGCAGTGGTGTATCATGATGAAAAGGGTTAGGATAAATGAGTATAAACAAGCCGCGTTACCCCCGAGGTTGAGGATCTGTGGTCTGGCTTCTGCGTACATACGGCACAGTAATTATATAAGAATCGATTATCCCAATCACAATTAAGAAGACTAAGAGACTTACATCATAGAAGACGTTGTGCTCAATCAGGACGCTGGAGTACTCGTCGTCCAACATGATGCCGCGGACATCTGCACCGGGATGAAAACGCAGAGTGTGGTGGATGTAGTTGTTACGGATAATGTTACCGCGCTAAAATGCATAAACAGAATTTTTTTTTTAAAAAAAGGTTAACCATTTGAAACCTTTAACAAAAAGTGTTACCGGCAGCCCAGTTCTAATTGGTGCAAGCCAATACAATATCTCGACCAGATAGAAGAGTTATAGTTAGTTATTAGAGTTTCCTGCAGGAATCACCAAAAGCGCTACCGACAACCAAAGGGTAGATGATGATAATAATAATAATAATAATATAATAATAATAATAATAATAATAATAATAATAATAATAATAATAATAATAATAATAATAATATAATAATAATAATAATAAAACTTTCTCTCAAGGCGCAGTTTCCCTGAAAATGGGCTCGGAGTGCTTTACAATGAAATCGTGTGAACTCGTCTGTGAACACAAATGAAGTTAAGTAAGAACATACAAATACAGATACACGAACAGGCAACTAAACTGCGCACATTCACACCAGAACAGAAGGCCCGTAAGAAAGTATTTAACACACGACCAAGGCAAGACAAGAAGTTCTGGGGTAGTGCCACATTAGTCTGGCGACTTGGCATGGGCCAAGCGAAACTGGGAATAGCCTTGAACTATCAAGATTGAAATAACAGTCCCCGACAGTTTACTTGTCTTATAGAACTTGGAATTGGCATCTATTTCTCACCCAAGTCCATTCCCGGCCGCTGTGTATGGCGCCACAGTCACTGGAGTTCCAACACATGTGATGCACGTGGTTCTTTTCAATTATGTTGTCGTTGCCCTGCAGGTGAAAATGTATATTAGTGCTGGTCTGTGATTTTGGACCTTCCTGCTGGAAGCCATAATGTCCGAAATTACAGTCCAGCACATCAATGCTTGTTTAATGATTTTAAAGGTAACTGCCGTTATGAAAAATCTGTGTATCATAAATCGTCCTGCATTAAATTTTGCTTTTCAAAACTCATCATTTGTATGCGCAATGTGCGGATATATCATTTAACTGTTCGACACTAGTCGTAAAAGAAGTGAAAAGTGGGGTGAAAAAGCTCATTAAGACCAACCATCATAGCGTTAAACACTGACGACTGCCAAAACGAGCAAATGAATGATGATGGTATGGCTGGTGAAGATAATGATGATAACGATCGCTACGATGAGCACATTTATAATTTTAGTAAAAATGGCAGATGACAATGATTGTTATTATGGCAATTATGATAAAGTTATGAACCTGTAAACCTTAATTGTTTTCAGAAAATTCAAAGCGACACCTATAACTGAACAAAACACGCTCGTGTGAACTTCGTGCATTTACATCCGTTCGCAACACCATCCCACAAAAAGTCGATTTAAAAAAAAAAAATCCCCTCGCTCTCAAAATCACCACCACAAACAGCAACAGCAAACGTACCGACCACCTGATGCCGGTGTATTGCCCGTGGTGGAGGTGGTTGTTGGCAATTGTCATGTGGACACCGTCCATGTGGATGGCGTCTCCGTTCTGCGCCCCGCACCGACTGTGGTCCCAGATGTGGTTGTCACGGATCACGATCTCAGATGACGTCAGCGTGGTGCGGTCCCCGCCTATAGAACCGTCCAGCGACCGCGTGGACTAAACTAAAATCAGCCCTTACGCACGACAACAGGACGTGTATCGACCGTGTTAGTTTAAGGTGGTGCCCGAATAGCTTGGCGCCAATAGGCGCCAAGCTATTCTGGCACCACCCTTGAACTAACATGGTCGATTTTTCTCCAGAACTGTCAAAATGTCTTCAAACGACAAATTCCATAATTTAGAAATTTTCATATCACAGTTCAATGAGTTTGTGATATGCCAGTAAGTGGCTTAAAATTAAGATAATATTATTAACTTGATAAAAAAGAGAAGATTAATTTTTACTTTATAAGCAAGAGTAATGCTTAGAATACTGCCCTTTACCGCTGATATAGAGTCCCCCGCCCACGTCGTGAATTTCGGAGGCCAGCACCGACAAGCGACGACAGTCACCAGAGCAATGAATTGCAAACGAACCTTGTAAAAACCAATGACAAATCCCTAGAGGTAGAAGGACTTAAACATGTTATAGGTTCCAGGTATAGTAGTTCAAGGATAATCACGAAAAATCTAGATCTGTTCAACAGAATTAAGGCGACTGCCAGCTGTTTTCATCGAATGGTGCAGACACAAGCATTTTATTGGGTGATTTTGGGGTGATTAGCCTCACGGTTCTCGATGTAAATAATTATTTTTTTGTGCCGAAGAAGAGAAGGATGGGTGAAAAAGGGGGGGGGGTGGGAAGGGGGTTGCGGGTTAGTGATTTCTGGTTGCATTGATCAAAAAATTATTCCCCCCCCCTCCTCCCCCACCCCAAAAAAAAAAATTATAAAATAAATAAATAAATAATAAATAAATAAATAAATAAATTAATTAATTAATTAATTAATTAATTAATTAATTAATTAATTAATTAATTAATTAAAATATATATATATTATATTTATAAACAATCATACGATATCTTTACACTTTTGTTAGTATCATTTTTTTCCATTCATACGCCTACCCAGTGAGCAATGGTCCTAGAGTCGACGACGGCCGCAGTGGGCCGGCGTACATCTGTGCGCGGGCCGACTGCGACCGTCGTGGGCCAGAAGACGTTGTGCTGCTGGGGTAGTGCGTCGTTAAATTTAGTTTCAAAATAACGCTATGTATTGACTACATGACACAGCTACACATATCCAGGTAAAAGAGACGGGTTTTACTATGAATGTCTTAGTACCCGTGTTTTTGATTTCCATGTTCTTGAACGTAATATCCCGAGTATTATGCAGCTCCACGCCGTACTGCCGGCAAGCTTCCAGGGAGAAATCTTCAAAGTGCAGGTTCTGCGCATTCGATTCGATGCTACAGAAATCAGGAAAACAGACCGTAAGCATAGCTTATACATCAGATCTATGTTGTGCGCACTTTTATTTCTAAAAGGCAAAATCAGCAGTACAAATCTATAAAACAAAGATCCACAATAGTCACCCAGTAAACAAAGGTCCTCGGGCCCACGACGGCCGCAGTGGGCCCGCGCACGGCTGTGCGCGGGCCCACTTCGGCCGTCGCGGGCCTGCAGACGTTTCGCTGCTGGGGCAGTTATTGGGAATTAACTCTTAACTGCTGGGGCAGAGCGAACGACGCCCAGCTGCAATAGACATACACTTTTATGAGCCCCCCATAGTGGAGGGTGTTCATGGGGATTTAATATGTCTCTTGTTAGTTCTGTGTTTTTATGCCTATTTTTTGGTCGCATTTACATGTGTTTTTCACGCGAAAGTCGATAAGTGTGTAGAGGTTTCCGACGCGCGATGCGTGATCACTAGGAGCGAAGGGGTTAACGACAAGCGGGCGGCTAAGGCCCTCTAGCGGCGAAATTACACAAGAGATACACTAATAACACTGATACATAATCATATAATTATATCTTAAAATTTCAGAATACATGTACAAAAATCCCATTAAAAAACAGTAGTAGAAACTGTACCAAGTCATCATCAACAGACAAAAGTCTGTTGATAATGACTTGTTTGATAAGTACAAGTTTGACTTGAGCACTTTGAAATACAGTTCGCAAATAGGCCTACTATCTGCATACAAACATGACGCAAACACTACTAGCACAAGGCAACCATGTGCTTGAGAGCAAAGGCAGCGATTACACTTTTGTTCAAGACAGAAGAGGATTTAAATAAGAGAAATCAAAAACTAGGATCGGCATGTGTTCTACTGTTCACTTGAGTTCAGCAGAGTCTTGGAAAGTCGCATACTGAGAAAAGCACTCACTTTATGCATTTGTCCACCATGGAGAAGTACACAATATCTGATGACGTCAGCGTTTGTTGTGCGGTGTTAGGCCATACGTAAAGCTTTTTGTTGGTTCTGTCAATGTAGTATTCACCCTGTTGATCGACAATAGATATAAGAACAATTGACACTCACTTTGGCAGCAATGACCCGGATGAAATCATGATAAACCTGTTGATTTGTTTTTTGTTTATCTAGTTCCGAGGACAATACAACCTGTCATTGTGGAAACAACAAAAATTATCGAAAAGATAAGGACATTGAAAACGTGATCACTCAATAATAATGCATATAACTCTACTCCAAATACGTTCTAAATAGCAAAGATACACTGTCTCGAGAAATAGAAGTAATAGGCGGCGATCTGCAAGCAAAAATGAAGAGGCCGCTATCTTGTGACAACCTGAAAGGTTGTCAAAAGGTAGCCGCATTTTCAGTTTTGTTTGAAGACCCCTGTTCCTTGGTGAGGATGTATGTTTGGTTTTAAGAGCGCGTTTAACCCATTCAGCCCCAACGCACTACAACAGGAGATGGGTTTACCATGATAATTCAAGGGTAGTGCCAGATTAGATTCGTGCCTGTCGGCGCCAGGTTAATATTGCACTGTCCTTCAATTATCATGGTCGATCCATCTCCTGCAACTGGTGCATAGTCATTAGATGACGCCTCCAAATTTTGGGAAATACGGCCGTCGGGCTGAACGAGTTAAAACAATAGTGAATATTTCGCACCGTGATCAGATTACCATAGAAAACACAGAAACACCCGGGAAATCTCATCTTTATACAAATGATTTTTATTTGATTCAGGCTTCACGGACGTTAGACCGAGCACACTGTCGAGAACAAGTGAGCATAATCTAAACGCAAGAGGCAAAGATCCACATAAACACCACAGTTGCGGGGGCTCATGAGGATCTATGTCTCTTGCTGACACCACTTTGTATCCATGTTCCTTGGACGACTGCCGCTCTGTGGTGTTAAATTAATACAGATTTAAAGGAAAACAATTTACGACCACTGGCCGTGAAGGGGTTAACTCATTCGAGACGTGCCGCCTCCGGATACGCGGCTTATGCCGCGTATCCGGAGGCGGCACGTCTCGAATGAGTTAAACGGATCACTTACCGGTACATCGAGTTCACATAGCATGTTGATGACCCGGAAGTAACCTCCTTGATTACTGAAATCAGCGGGTCGACCAGTAGTGCTCCAGTGACCTGTAACTCAAGCAACATTCGTCAAAGATTATAGTCAAAGTCAAAGCGCTTTGTTATCCCAAATTGATAATAATTATTAACTTGCAGTTCCCAGCTATCTGAGACATAAATGACTTAAAATAAAACTAAGGTAAATTTCGGGTACAACAAAACGACAAGGAAACAATGGGTGTTTGTTGCTATATCCGAAGCTTGTTATAAGCGAAGTAATTTGCATAGAACAAGTGCAATCGAGACCTATGTGAACGCGTAGTTATAACTGCATTTCGTTATTTCTGATCTAGCAGTAAGCGGGTAAACTGTAAAATATATAACGACACTCACTTATATTTGCTGGATGTGATTATTCACCTTACAGAGACGGTCATAAGGTCCAGAATAAGAAACCAGCACATTGTTGATCTGTATAATCTGTTTACTACCTAACAACACGCAAAGGCTACCGGTCCAAAGTCGGCCGCGGTGGACCCGAACACGACAGTGCGCGGGTCCACCGCGGCCGACTTCGGACCGATAGTCCTTTGCGTACTCCCAGCATCAGCGACATTCTTGCCGACGTACTTACCAGCACGCACTCCCCACTGGCTGGTGTCGGCCAGTGTTATTGTGTGTGAACCGGAGTCCACTCTCGCCACTTTGATTGACGCATCTGCCCATCCCCAGTACCTGCAGATAATAATCAACATTATCTAGATCGTCACCATCATTAGCAGCAGCAGTAGCAATAACAGCAACAACATTCATCTTCGCCACCGTCATTATCATAAAGCTGCAAGCACTGTCAATATAACTATATGTGTATGTAATCATCATTATCATTGTTATTACAGGACACCCAGAAGGTGTAGGATGTGCTGAACCAGACTGTTCTGCGTCCAAAGATGTGGCACGCAACAGTCGAAGGAGCATATCCCTAAGCCCTCCATCACCCCCTACGCTAAGTACACATGTTGAGTATGTTTTCAGTACGTAAAACAACTTAAGAATTAAAAAGGGTCGACAAACATGTTAAAACGCGCATGTTTGTCCATCTTTTAAATTGATCGATTGATTGATTGATTGATTGATTGAATGGATGATTGATTGATTGATTGACTGATTGATTGATTGATTGATTGATTGATTGATTGATTGATTGATTGATTGATTGATTGAACTTCGCATGTTTGTTCGCACTTTAAATCTATTAACTGTGTCCAAGTCGCATGCTTGTTCGTACTTTAATTTAAATCCACTGATTGCGTGAAATGAATTCGTGCATTTCTTGACCTGTTTATGCTTACGAAAAGAACAGAAAGATTCCTATACTTTAAACTGTACTGACCACCAGCCGTACGTCCATGGCTCTGTCTCCTGGGCCCAGTTGGCATCCCTGTTACCCACGTTGTACGTAATCCTACGCCCGTTCTCCCCGTCGGGCACAGACACAATGTTGATAAAGTTCTGCAATGCAAAAAAGTTTCCAGCTGCAAGAGACATAGATCCTCATGAGCCCCCGCAACTGCGGGGGCTCATGAAGATCTATGCCTCATGCTGAGACCAATTTGTGTCCATGTTTCTTGGACCGTTGTGTCGTTTGGTCGTTGAATGAGCAAATACTTCAGAAACGAAATTTGCGTCCACGTCGCTTGAACGGTTGTGGCGTTTGGTTGTGGCATAGATGTACATAAGCCCCTGTATTTCAGAAACGAAATATAAAACCAGTGGCTGGGAAGGGGTTAATAAATCAACGACAGAGTTTGACTAAGGACACAACGAGGCAATTAGCCTATAGCGACGTACATGGACCACAAAATATAACAAATATATAAGAAAACATACCTACCCTGTTGGGCCACTCAGCTAAAATGAGTGGCTTCCCATTGATAAAGATTTCCAGCGGGGCTGTCCAGTCGTGAACGTAAAAACCGTACTTGGTCAGCGTACCAAGGTTGGTGATTCCAGCCGCCGTCAGATCCAGTTCCAGAACCTTGCCACGTGCCTCCTGGGGCAACCGCTGTAGCACGTGCTGGTCGGTCACGTGATGGAACTGGCTGCTTTGAACGCGCTTGCCTCCAGTCTGGCACAATAAACATACATCAACAGTGCCTTTACCTGTTCAGTGCCCGAAAAATATAAACACCAACCAACTGCTAAAGGTATAGATCTTCATGAGACCTCCTAGTTATGGGGGCTCCGGAGATCCTCATGAGACCCCGTAGTTGCGCGGGCTAATGCTCCTTGCTGATACAACTTTGAATCCATATTCTTTGAACAGCTAGTTTTTGTGGTTGTTAAACTAACGAAGATGGCAGAAACACAGTATGCGTCAAATGCAATAAACCGGGCAATACAACAGCGATGATATTTTACTTTACAACCTTAAAACTGACATATTTGGTTAATTTTCAAAGATGTAGTTTGGACAGTTTTGAAATACAGTAAAATAAAGTAGCGGAGGTTAAAAGCAGGTACAGTATGAAGGACATTCAACATAAAATGCTTGTTAAAACATATTCGTCTTATTCTAAAATGTGATAATCTCATTCAGCCCTGACGCACTACAGCAGGAGATGGGTCCACCATGATAATTCAAGGGTAGTGCCAGATTAGCTTGGCGCCTGTCGGCGCCAAGCTAATCTGACACTGCCCTTGAATTATCATGTTGGATCCATCTCCAGCAACTAGTGCATAGTCGTTTGATGACGCCTCCAAAATTTGGGAAATACGGCCGTCGGGCTGAATGAGTAATGTCGGGCGCAATATTGACGAATCACTCCTCGCTCCACTTGTCAGCATTATGCATGGTCTCCGTCCTTTATACACGGCTTCATTCTCCAATATGGCAATACCGCCATAGAGGGGAGTCGACACTGTTTGCATTAAACTGCACACCTGCACACTAATTACCACTCCGTTTTTCAGCTTGAAACATGGATGACGGCTGGGCTGAAGGACAACTATAACACATATCAGGCCGAATTCCGCGGATAAGTGGTCTGGCGCCAATGACCAACGTTTGGCGGAGAGATAGCGAGAAAGAGAGAGAGAGAGAGAGAGAGAGAGAGAGAGAGAGAGAGAGAGAGAGAGAGAGAGAGAGAGAGAGAGAGACAGACAGACAGACAGACAGACAGACAGACAGACAGACAGACATACAGAGACAGAAAGACAGACAGACAGAGAAAAAGAGACAGAGACAGAAAGACAGACAGACAGAGAAAAAGAGACAGAGAAAGAGACAGACAGACAGACAGATTGAGACCGACAGACAGAGGGACGGGGGAGGGGTATGGTGTTGGAAAAAGGTTCACATACCACATGTACTTCTTGCCCCTGGAAAGCCCGGAACACAACACTGCCCGTGATACCCTGGTTGAAATTCAAGGTCGAGGTCAGGTCATGGTAACCTTGCATCAGCTCCACAAACACGGCTGCAACGAGATAAAGTTGTGATGTTCAACGTTAAGAGATTAAACAAATAATAATAATAAAAAAAAAAATAAACAAAATGATTTAATACACAGCACGCAATTTCAATTAACCCTTTCACTGCCGAGAAAGAAGTGAACACGATCCAACTGCAAGAGACATAGATCCTCGTCTCTAGCGAATGCGGGGGCTCTCGAGGATCTGTGCCTCTTGCTGAGACCAATTTGTGTCCACGTTTGTTGGACAGTGTTGGCTTTTGGTCGCTGAAAGAACCAAGATTTCAGAAAAAAATATATGTACATACAGCATGCGTACAGTGGCAGTGAAAGGGCTAAATAGAATGTGATTGCATATGTAACCAGACCCTAGTAGTTTGAGCAGACCTCACTCTGTGGGCTTTGCAGCCCTGTATCAGTTGCGTATGCAGACACTATAGGAACATCTATTATCATGTGGAACGCACTCGTCCAGTTTTAGGTAAAGGAGTTGAGCTATGAAAGTCGCACGGTGTGTGCTGGTCTGTGATCTGGGAGCTACGGCCCTAGACCGTAATCTCCGAGATCACAAGCCAGCACACACATTTTCCTTGAAGAAATTTCGAGGAAGTTTTGTTTGTTATGTTTTATGCGTGGCTGCAGTGATTCTTGCAGAAGGAAGTAGACAGCTGATGGACAGACATAAAAGACGACTCACTGTTGCCGCGGATGCCATCTGCCTGAAGCATGTCCTTCACGTGACTCAAGGTCTTCACTGGTTGGGACGACTGACGTCTTTGACAAAGAGACAAAACAATTTTTCAAAATAAAGTGACCTAACTCGTTCAGTGCCGAGAAAATTTAAACACACCCTACTGCAATAGGTATAGACCCTCATGAGCCCAAGCAGTTGCGGGGGCTCATGAGGATCTATGCCTCTTGCTGACATCACTTTGAATCCATGTTCCTAGGACAGCTAGGGCTTGTTGATGCTGAACTGACGAAGACTGGAGAAACACAGTTTCCGTCAGCGGGCACTGAACGGGTTAAATACAGCGGAGAATGATTGTTGCACTGTCAGCTGGGAAAATACGTACTGAATTTACGTTTGCGTCAAAGAGGTACCGAAATATTTTCCACACGCTCAGCGCATACAAAATATTTTTAAAAGAAGTCAGTCCTTACAAATAGCTTCTCCTTAGCCTCTGAGTGATCCCCAAGCCCTAGTGTTCATAATTCAGACGACACAGGCGACTGTAAAGTGTGTACAATACAACGAAGAAAGAAGCACACTTAGAAATAAAAATTACAACACAATTTCAAAATATATAACCAAATATTGGCTACAATTCGCTACTTATACCTACCTTGTCACTGCGTGGATAAATTAAAGAATTGTATACTTCTTTGTCTATTGTGGAAAAGGAAATATTAATAATTTGTGTTGTAACTGTATTTTCTAAGCATGCTTCTTTGTTCGTTGGGTTATTCTTAAGTGTATAGTTGCAACACTTTACTTGTTATTTTACTAAATTACTTGCGACAGCTAAGTGACATAGAGTTCATCACGCTCAAGCAGATCCCAGTGATTAATTTTGAAAAGAATATGAAGAAGAAAATGTTTAATTTTGAAAGCGATGTGAATAAGAAGAAGAAAATGAAAGGTTACCCGTCATTTGAATCGGAGCCTGTAGGACTGACATAAATGTTGACAGTAGCCGCCTGCACGTTAAAGCTGCACCACAGTAATACTAAACTTACAGCACGTAACTTTCCACATGAGGTAATTACAGACATGTTGTATGAACGCACTATACTCGTATTCTCCGGTCAGAATCAGTGTCTAATGTATATTTTAATGGATTAACCTAAATAATGTTTAAAAGTGCAAGGAACATGTGGCTGATTTCTCACTTTCTAACCCACTCAGTGGTGATATACCAAAATGACGAGATATCGACTGACCATAGTAGTTCAAGGGTGGTGCCAGAATAGTTAGGCGCCTGGAGGCGCCAAACTATTCTGGCACCACTCTTGAACTATCAATATGACGGGGGGAAATAAAACACCCAACATTGTAACTATGTTTGAATGATTCATGAACTGTAGCGTTCAATAGTCAATTCCCAAATTTCAGCTATTCGGCTTAATTTATGGGTTGACACATTTCAGGCCTGTCAGCCTGCGGCAGAGAGCGGATTGAGCCTGGCAGTTCAAGGGAAGTGCCAGAAACGCTTTGGAGGCCTAGGACGGCGCCGCACTGATCTAGCACTACCCTTGACCTGTCATGGTCGATCCATAATTTCCAGCTGGTTTGCAGTAGTGATCGGACGCCGCTCAAATTCGAGACATTCGTTCTCAGACTTGAAAGTGTTACTGTTCAAGGTTGCTGTAGAACACAAAGTTGAACGTGTTCGGACCATTTGCTTATCTCAGTGAGTGCTGATCTCTTGTATTCTAACAATGTACGACCTAGAAATTCTGTGTGGCAATCGAAATCAAAGTGGTGCTTGAGATCTCTCTGCCTTCGTGCATTACATTCTGCTTTGCCGTAATATATCTCGTTGTTCTAGTTCATGCTGATCTATTTTGTTGTTGCTGTTTGTTGTAATATCAGCGTTTGTGCTCAGCCTGAGATAAGAGTACGTTGATTTAAAGACAAGTGGCCGTGCACAATATATATATATATATATATATATATATATAGTATATATATATATATATATATATATATATATATATATATATATATATATATATATATATATATATATATATATATGTTCACATTGACTTTCTTCTGCACATTTACTTCTGTGAAGGCTTGAATATTATTTGAGATGGGAACATAATTTATAAAATGGCTGCTTTGTACGGGCCAAGTCAGAATTCTTAGACTGCCGAGCTGTACACGTACAAGCAGACAAGAACGTGTATCCTAGTACAGACCAACCAACCAGACCATTGTCATCCAGTCTGCCTGTAGAAAACGACAGCAGGCTAAACTCGGGTAGACCATGTTGGTGCGACAGTGTTCTTGCATGCAAAATAACCTACAGGAATACAGTCGCAATGACATGTAACGTTTTGTTTGTTGCTATCATTTCAAAACTGGCGCTAAGCGGGGTTGATCACAAAGATGATACATCATTGCGGTCAGCGACAAAAAGAAAGCCTACTGATGAGACCTACTCGAATGTTGTCGTGATCATTAAAGTAGTCATCCCTCTGAAAATCACTGCCGATGTAATGGGTCCGCTCTATACCTGGTGGACTGTAGAACAGGTTCTTGTATCTCGTTACTTGCACGGAAAAGACTAGGTTGTAAAGGTACAGGGAGGCCGGTACGAGAGGAATATTATGTATTGGAAGCGAAGTATGAGTTGCACCAAGCTTCATGTATCGCTTCAGTTCTATACTGACGAGTAGAAGAAATACGGCACCTTTTGAGTCATCGGAAACACCTCAGTGTTTCCGATGAATCGAATAATGTCGCATTTCATTTGCTCCACAGTATATTTTCGCTTGTTGATTGCTAGAAATGCGGGTACCCAACATAACATAAAACCTTAACAAAACGAAAGGAAATGACACCAAAACTGGTTTCGAAACACAC
Source organism: Semisulcospira habei (assembly GCA_036245525.1). NCBI lineage: Eukaryota > Metazoa > Mollusca > Gastropoda > Semisulcospiridae > Semisulcospira > Semisulcospira habei. The sequence continues at coordinate 155,349,079 of BTPG01000007.1, forward strand.
GCGTCTATTTAAGTGAAGTTGATTGGTTGAGAGTCGAGCAATTCTCAATTAAAACTAGCTTGAAATGTTCATATATATGAAAGTGTGTGCAGTTTGCCAAGCAGGGCAGAATGATGAGGGAAGAAACGACAGCCCATTCAACCTCAATGCTCTACAGCAGGAGAAGGATCGGTCATGATAATTCAAGGGAAGTGCCAGATTAACTTGGCGCCGTCAGGCGCCAAGCTAATCTGGCACCACCCTTGAATTATCATGGTCGATCCATCTCTTGCAAATGTATCTGGTCGTTTGATGACACCTCCAAAATCTTGAAAATGCGGCCATGGGATTGAGTATGATCGATTAGTGAGGTTGTGTTTACGCATTTCATTTCAGCGTACAGGTAAAAACAAATTTTGAGGCTAACTTCATAAAATTGATCCGGGTACGAACTGATATGGTGCCAAGTGGCATGATCAGGCGTAGGAGTTTGGATAGCGGGTGGGGAAGGTTGGGGGTGTATACCGTTATTTTACCCCCCATTCCTTACCACTGCACGTACGCTGTACGCTGTAAGGGACGTCACTCGTGTCGAAGTAGAAGCAAAGGAGATGCGTCGAGTTATCTGATCCTTGTCCTCATAGCTGTCTGGGGATAATGCCGACATACCGACTCTGTAGTTTTTAATGGCGAAATCGGAAACAGAGAGTACTTGTTTAGGGCCTACCCAGTAAGCAAAAAATCATCGGGCCGACGTCGGCCGCAGCAGGCCCGCGCACAGTCGTACGCTGGCCCACTGCGACCGACGTCGGCCCGAAGACCTTTGCTTACGGTGTATCCGACTGAATGTTGTGCTAGCTGAGGCAGACATGCTACTATGGAGTGGATGCACGTTACAAGTGGACATCATCATCATCATTATTATCATGCGACTTACTCTTCATATAGATCCCTTTCCCCAATGTCGTGGATTTCCGAAGCAAGCACGGACACGTGTCGACAGTCCGCAGCACACAAGATTCCGAACGAACCTTGATAAACAAACAAACAAACAAAAGATTTATCTAAAGAGACAAAAGGGTTCCGGCCATTAAAGGCATATGGTCCTAAAGGCAGTCATTTCCAAACGATCCTAGCTCGACTAACTCATTCATCCTAGAAAAATTACAGCGAGGGATAGATGCATCATAGTTCCAGGGTACTGCCAGTGTAGCTTGCCACCTTAGAAGGCGCCATGCTAACCTGGCACTACCCTAGAACTGGCAACTTAAAAATTTTATATATATATATATATATATATATATATATATATATATATATATATATATATATATATATATATATATATATATATATATATAATATATATATATATATATATATATATATATATATGTTTATTTTGAAGTTACGCTTGCATGGCGTACAACAAGTTGTATTTAGTAAATTGCATGTACTAAAAACAAATGTACAATATGTCTCATTCAAACGAAATATCTTTTTCTGCATGTATATGGTCTCGAGCAACCGTAACATTGTGGGAAACTGGGCATAAAAAGCGTGTGTTTTTCGACAAGCATGATTAACTCATTCTGCCCGCGACACACCACAGCAAGATATGGCTCGACCATGATAGTTCAAGGGTGGTGGCAGAATAGCTTGGCGCCTCTACCACCATCCTTGAACTATCATCGTAAATGTCTCCTGAACTGTAATGAAGTCCTCAGAGGATAACTCCGAGATATGGGTATTTCGTACCTCGGGCACAATGAGTTAATAAGATATCTTCGTATAGCAACATATCAAATTAACCCCTTCTCGGCCAGCGCTCACGAATTTCGCGTCTGAAACCACTGCATGCTGACGATACAAGGTACACAAGGTTTGAATGCTATGGAATAAAACCAAATTGGATACTTATGTTATTTAGAGTTTCTATATGACAACGTACATTACATTTCATGAGTACCATCATACCTGTGTTTTTGATTTCCATCGTCTTAAAACGTTATATCCCGGGCATTATTTAAATCTACTCCGAATTGTCCGCAAGCTTCCACTAGAAATCTTCAAAGTGCAGTTTGTCTGAAGTAGACTCAATGCTGCAAAAAGGGCGGGGGGATAAATGAAGCCAAAACAATAGACTTTGCAGTGTGAACTTTGTTGTAAGTATCATAACGTTTGAATCAATGAATATTAACCCCTTTGTTGGTATTGATCACAAATTTCGCGTCCAAAAAAATCACTGTACTCTAACCAATATTCTTCATGGAAAAACAGATTCAAATGAGACTAAAACTAACTAAAAGATCGTAAGATCCACAAGAGACATAACTCCTCAAGAGGAGTTATGTCTCTTGCATCTGTGAAGCGTTCGCTTTTCTCCGTCAGTTAACGGTTAATTGCCGAGGACACTCCAAAATATTTTAAAATATTGAAATAGATAAAATGCATATGGTCTTTACAATCTCCAGGTATTATGAACAGCCCTGCTCTTTCAAGTAAAAGACTGCAAATCTATTTTTTTGCGAGAAGCACGATTTTCATTGTAATACATTGAACATACTTAAAAAAAAAAAAAAAAAAAAAAAACCGATATTGCTGTCTTTTGTCTATAGAGTACACGGCTTGTCATTTGCCGTACGTTTCCTTCGGTATCTTACATTCTCACTGATGTTGCATCTACTATTTAGGAAATGTCAAGGAAATTAAGCACTCACGTGATGCATTTGTTCACCATGGAGCCTTACAAAATATCTGATGACGTCAGCGTTTGTTTGCAGTGTTTGGCCATGCGCAGAGCTTCTTGCTGGTTCTGTCAACGTAGTATTCACTATTTGGCAAGATGAGTTACAAAAACAGAACCAAAATAATGGACGCGCAAAGAATTTGCTAACTAAACTATAAAACAGTATGCAAACTAAAGTGCATACTGATTTTTTAAAAAATGTGCACTGTTTTCTGATGATAATATAAATAAATAACTAACTTAGAACACAATTTCAATTAAAAATACAGTCTAAACGCTTTATTATATATGTTGTTAGTATGTCTTACAATTTTTTTTTTCATTTTTTGTTTTTTTGTTTTTTTGTTTTTACAATACTGCTGGACAAAAGGGCGAAATTATGTTACAAAGTTCGAATATCGTAAAATGTAAGACTCCTTCTCTGATCTCCTTTTCCCTCTGTACGTATAGCAGTGTTTTTCCGTTACTTAGAGGTGGCAGTAAAGAAAACAAAAACGTCTGTTGTGTGTGCACACACACTCGAATTGTGAAAAGAAAGGAGGAGAAGAATACGTTTAGACAAGACAACATTGATAACTCGCAACTTTAACAATTCAAGCCATATCGCTTGAAATTAAATGTTTTAGAAGAAAATTGTAATCCTGATAATGTACAGTCTACTGCCAGCTGCTACAATAGTCTGAACACACTGGTTGTGTGCCTCGATTCGCTGCCGCGAATCGAGGGAGACAACCCGAGTGCAGTCTAAATACATGTAATAGAAAAACACGCCCAGTGCCTACCCACCAGCGCGCAATCCAAACTGACTGTTCTCTGCCAGTGTGATGGTGCGTGAGCTAGGATCAACTTTGGCCACTTTGATGGGCGAATCCGCCCAGCTCCAGTACCTTATTGATCATCGACATTGTCGTTTTTACCATCTTTATCATCATTATCACCCTCAATGTCATAATCACCACAACACTGCTCTGCGAAGGTAAAAACAAACAATCAAACAAAAAACAGTGACTTCATTTATTATTTTTTTTTTTAGACAAGGAAGATTTTCATTGCATTACATTGAAAATATCGCTTTCACACAGACACACACCCACACACACATTGCAACATGAAGCAGAAGGACCCGGACAATTCAGTGCGATGCCTTGTAGCCTGGTGCCTTGAACTATCGTGCTCGTTCGATCTTCTAAATCAGAATGTCGCATTCAAAGGACAACATAAACTTAACCCCTTGACTGCTACGTGTTACGCGTCTTTTCCTCCGAGCGGTATTGGCAGTAGCAGTGAAAGCGTTAATGTACTGACCATCAGCCATAATTATATCCAGGGTTCCGTCTTATGTGCCCATTTAGCATCTCGGTTACCGCTGCTGTTGTAGGATAACCTCCGGCCCTGTTCACCGTCAGGCATTGAGGCAATGTTATAAAACTCTGAGAAAAACCCAAGCAAACAGTGAGACATTAACATTAACTCACTTTACCCCAGACACACCACAGCAAGATATGGATCGACCATGATAGTTCAAGGGTGATGCCAGAACAGCTTGGGTCCTATGGGCACCAAGTTATTATGGCATCACCCTTGAACTATCATGGTCGATCTGTGTCCTGCACTGCAGTCTTCAGAGGACAACAGCAAAATTTGGGGATTTCGGTCTTGGGGTACATTGAGTTAAACCGGCATCGGTCGTAAGATGGCAGAGCACAGCCTTGATGAAAGCTGTCATAAGAAGTCTAGACGATAAAGGTGACTGTCAAGCGTGTCAAAAGAAAAGACAATCTCAACAAAGAAAGAAATACACTTAGAAAGGACAAGTACAGTTTTTTAAACTTTCAAAATGGACATACAGACAAGAACAATGTGTGTTGTACGTGTCCTTTCTAAACACGTTTCTTTCTTTGCTGCGATTTTATAGCCCTAGAGCGACCCCAAAAAAGATTTTATGAAATGTGCGACTGCATTGTCTCACAATGCAAATCTCTCTTTTAATCACAAACATAAATTTTCCTGTCAACTTTTTATTTATTGTTTTGTAAAAGAAACCCAATGTTTTGGCACCAAATCATTTTATAAGAAAAAGAAAATCTTACAGATATTGATTTTTATACTTGATTTTTCTTCTGGGTTGGACGACTGCCGCCCTCGCTTCTCGGACAAAAGAAAAAAAATATGTGATGTGGGTTGCGGGTGGGGGGGGGGGGGGCCGCACTGTATCCCCAGACATTTTTAAAGATTTTGTGTTTTGTTTTGAGAACAATAATTTTTTAACATAAAACATGTTTGTTTGATTTTCAGAGATCGGACTGTCAGCTGTCATGTCTGATTTTTTTCAAAGTTTGACAGTAACATGTCAGATATCAGGCATACGCCCCCCCCCCCCCCCGCGTCCCCCCGACCCAGTGAATAGAATCTTCTTACGCTACCTGAGCAATGATAAGAACTGCGTGTGTTTAATAGATAACGGACTATATTTAACAAATACGGCCATTTGAAATACTAGACCTAACAATATTTGTTCATGTTCAGTATTGAAGCCAAACGACTTGCATGTTAAGCGTGCTAAGCTATGTGTGATAAGTTCAAAGCTAGAGACATAAATAAGCGATTTTAGCACGAGGGCGCCTTGACTCGACGGTGTCAACCGGACCAAAAAGAGTATAAAACGCATAGAAAAATCCCAACAAATAACGATCAAATAGGACAGTTACAACACATATTATTCAGTTTTCATTTTATATATACAATACATTTTGGACGCAATGTAAGTATTCCAGTGCCTGTTGTCTGCATGTCCATTTTTGGAAGGAAAAAAAAAACTCACACACACAATCAGAAAGGACAACTACAATTTAATAAGTTTCGGGGTTCAACATCAACACCTTTACTGCCGGGAGAATGCAAACACAAGCCAACTGCAAGAGGCATAGATCCTCATGAGCCCCGCAGTCGCGGGGGCTCATGAGGATCTATGCCTTGCTAGTACCACTTTATATCCATGCTGTTTGGACGGCTGGAGATCTTTGGCGTAAAATCAAAAAGATTCCCAAAACACAATCTGCCTCCACTGGCAGGGAAGCGCGTGATTTCTGTTGTCATTCTCCATCATAAGCGCGGCTTTCTCTTGGGATTTGTTCTCGACGAAGATAGCTTGGCACCTCATGCACTATACGTGAGCTGTTGTCGAGTTACCTGCAGCACTTGAGTCACTGGAAGTGAAAAAGGTAAATGTGGGCCAATAAAGGCAGCAGGTGTGCTGTGTTAGATTCAGTCCTGTGATAGCTGTCAGTGTCAAACATGAACGTCCTCTCTGCCGTGGTATTGCTTGCTGTGGTGAGTATATTACACATTAACTCATTGTGCAGAAGTACCAAATACCCACATGTTGGAGTAATCCTCTGAGGACTTCATTACAATTCAGGAGACAGGTCGACCATGATAGTTCAAGGTTGGTGGCAGAATAGCTTGGCGCCTATAGACGTCAAGCTATTCTGCCACCACTCTTGAACTATCATGGTCGAGCCAAATCTTGCTGTGGTGTGTCGCGGGCAGAATGAGTAAGTCTAAAGTAAAGCCCCGCAATGAAGGAAACACGCTGAGAAAGGGTAATTACAATACAGTTGTGCTGTAAGTGTCCTTTCTAAGCGTGTTTAAGTTGTTGTAACTGTCCCTTCTAAGCGAGTTTCAGTTGTTGTAACTGTCCTTTCTAAGCGTGTTTCAGTTGTGTTGTAATTGACCTTTTTAAGTGTGTTTCAGTTGTATTGTGACTGTCCTTTCTAAGCGTGTTACAGTTGTGTTGTAACTGTCATTTCTACGCGTGTTTCAGTTGTGTTGTAACTGTCCTTTCTAAGCGTGTTTCAGTTGTGTTGTAATTGGCCTTTCTGAGCATGTTTTTTTTCTTTCTTGGGATTTAAGTTGCAGTTTACAGGCCTGGCAGTCGCCTTTTTGGTCTGGGCTAAGTTTTGCGCTGCATTTGTCTGTTTATAACTGTCGCTTTTCCGTTTATGTCTCAACATACATTTAGTTATTAAATGGATGACATATGAACAGGGGTTTACTTTGTACAAGACAGAAGCAGGTCGACCCGAGAAACTGTTGCTTACACATTTTGAACCTTTTTTTTTTTTTTTTGGGGGGGGGGGGCGGGGGTGGGGGGCGGGGGGGGGGGGGGTGGGGGGGGGGTGAGGGCTAAAAAAGCAGATCACCTCATCTCGAGGATAGAGCTGCAGAGAAAAGACCGATACAACAAGAAGAAACGTTTGTCGGATTGTTTCAGTCATTAATGTTGGGATGGGCATCAGGCATATACTACGTTAACCCATTTAACGCCAAGGGCGCACTTCTCAAATTGTGTAGGTGTCCCCTCGTGACCATGTACTAGTTGCATTAGATCGATCGACCATGATCATTCAAGGGTAGTGTCAGATTAGCTTGGCGCCTGATGGCGCCAAGCTAATCTGGTACTACCCTTCAATGATCGTGGTCGATCCTTCACTTGCTGACGGGCATCGGGGCTAAATGGGTTAACGGGTAAGAAACAACGTGTTGAATATCCTGCGTCAGTTATTTATTTCAGTTGAGTCTTAACCCGTTCAGTGCCAAGAAAATGTGAACACCACCCATCTGCAAGAGACATAGATCCTCATGAGCCCCGTAGTCGCGGGGGCTCATGAGGATCTATGCCTCTTGTTGACACCACTTTGAATCTATGTTCCTGGAACATTCAAGTTTTTTTTTGGTCTTGAATTGACGAAGATTGTAGAAACACAGTGTGTGTCACCTGGCACGGAACGGGTTACAGTGCACGAAGTTGCCATCTTGCCGAATGACATTTCTGTAAATCAAGAAGTAGCCGGTCATAAACCATGCGTCTTTTGACTCAAACAGTAGTTTAACAGCCCTGACAAACATGCGATATCGCATGTGTGTCTCAACTTTTAATCCACAGTTTGTTTTACCAAAACATGTATAAAACTGACCTACTTCTGATTTCTGAAGAAAAGAAAATTACTACGAAGTATTTCAGTCAAATGCCCCGAAGTCTTCAGCGTTCAGTCTTTCGTTTTACCAGTCTCTGTAATGTTACTTCTGAGAACGCTTAGACGAAGCTCAAACGCAAGCTCACATCCAAACGTTTTCCTTGAAAATAGGTCTGCTGCGCGGTGCGCGAAGCTCACTGCTGCTTCACTTCCGGCGAGTGTGCAGCCAATGAGTGTTGCGTGTCCGACATGCGACCAATCGGAAAGCGACAGTTTGGTGGTGGCGGAACCTGCCAATCACTGGGAGGCTCGGGAGATGGTAAGTAATGTTTGACGCGGTCATTGCTATTTCTGAAATCTTTGTTTACTCAGCACGAAAGTCCCCGACCCACATTGAAAGAAACATAAATACAAAGTTATATCAGCATGCAGTTGGGTTGTGTTTAGTTTTCTCGGCTGCGAACGGTTTAAACGCCGTCTGGATGAAGCAGGTCTCTGATGGATTATAAGGCAGCCGTCGTCCCAATGGGCACTTTATTTCCGTGAAGAAAACAAAATGGCCTGGACAACTTCCATGATAATCATTTTGGGCAGGCAATGCCCGATATGGTTTCACAGTCAATCCATCACCCAAGATTTAAAAATACTACTTTACGCAATTCTAGTAAATGTTAGAAAAACAGCACTGTGCTGACTGGTTAATTGAAAGGCGTAGGGTAAGTGTGGTCTATCTACGATTTTTGAGAAGCAGAGTTTTTGGCTTCTAAAATAAGTGAAGAGGAAAAGTGATCGATATTAACCCGTTCAGCGCCGAGAAATGTGAATACCATCCAACTGGTAGAGGTATAGATCCTCATGAGTCTCCGCAGTTGCTGGGGCTCATGAGGATCTATGCCTCTTGCTGATGCCGCTTTGAATTCATGTTCTGGGACAGCTTGGATTTGTTTTGGTGTTGAAATAACGAAGATTGCAGAGACACATGTGTAGTCTGCGTCAGTTGGCACTGTACGGGTTAAGATATTTCACTTTCCCTCTCCAAAGTTAAGTCAGGCGGCACACAGATGATAAGATATGACTCAAGATAATTCAACCCTATTCGGACAGAGGTGGAGACGAAAACCGGTCTAGGTACAGATAGAGCAACTCTACATTAAAGAAAAGTCATATTGGCATTTAAAATTATTCATATTTAACTGTGACCATTTTTCAGCTATATTCTGACGTTTGTCCCTTACGTTATACTTAATTTTTCACACGATAGATCTATGCCACATGTATTGACGGGGCTATTTAACTCAAAAATGAAAATTTTCGAGATGGACCACTCTTTCTCTATGCCATTCAATTGTGAACACCTGTTTCCACTGAACATTTATATTTCAGTTTCCACCACACATTTATTTTTTCAATTTGATACACTTGTGCATTCCGTTCGCCACCCCATTTTGAATACTACAGGGCGCAAGTCCCAGATCAACTAATTTGCTTATTTTGAACGGCGCAAATAGACTAACAGAAGTGCACAGTTGATATTTGATCACATTTCCCCCTTGTTACCTTGTGTTGCCAATGCCAGGGCACGCAAAATAATGTCTTTCAGACCACAGCAAATGCAAGAGACAAGGAACCTCATGTGCCCCCGCATCTGCGGGGGCACATGAGGTTCTTTGTCTCTTGCAATTGGGTGGGGGTCACACTCTTTCGGCAGTGAAGACGCAGACGTTCTAATTGTGTATTCTGCCAGGTTGCCTGGTCAGTACGAGCGCGTACGACGCCAGCCGCAGTTACTACTACTGTCCGTGTCAGGCTGGACTCACGTGCAAGGGCAACGGCATGATCGACATTCCCCTGGGAGAGACGGGTGAGACGTACATTTTGACTAGATGGCGCTGCCGGTGTGACACGCAAGAGGGACGCCTAAGCCAGATCCAACCGGAGTCATTTTGACATGACAGTTTGTCATGCTACACACACACACACACACACACACAATACACAGTCACGCACACACACACACACACACACACACACACACACACACATACACACCACGCCACACACACACACACACACACACACACACACACACACACACACACACACACACACACACAGGGGTGCCATACCACATCACCCACAAACACACACACACACACACACACACACACACACACACACACACACACACACACACACGCACGCGCGCACGCATACTAGCACACAGACGAGTTCCTTATTTTGGAAACTTTTTCTCTATTCTCTGCTAGTTCCGTTCTTTTGGACATTTCGGACACATGCCGTTTTGCTACCACAGTACAGTGCAATTACTTTCAAGGAATGAATCTACAATACTCTGTGACTATATGTCTGTTTCAGGAACGTGCGCCTAGTCTTCACATTCTTCAGTTGGCGGCGCGTATGGTCATAAATGCTACAATACGCATGCGTCGTTTAATGTCGATACGAGTATATTGTCCTTTTACAGCATGTACATATTACAAATAAAAAATGTCAGTGACGGTACCAGTGATTCACAGAGAGAGAGAGAGAGAGAGAGAGAGAGAGAGAGAGAGAGAGAGAGAGAGAGAGAGAGAGAGAGAGAGAGAGAGAGAGAGAGAGAGACAATGACAATGACAATGATTCTTTATTTAGAGAGAGAGAGAGAGAGAGAGAGAGAGAGAGAGAGAGAGAGAGAGAGAGAGAGAGAGAGAGAGAGAGAGAGAAAGAGACAGACAGACAGACAGACAGACAGACAGACAGAGACAGACAGAGACAGAGAGACAGATTAATCTTTGATGAATCTTTTTTTTATTCAGGATAAAGCTATTAGGCAACATAACAGGAAAAGAAACATAGCATGCAAATAATAATAATAAGAAGAAGAAGAAGAAGAGGAGCAAAATTACGGGGAAAAAAAGCCCACAATAGGTGAATCACCGAATGGAGAATAAAAAATGGCAATGGAGAATTCGTAACTGCCACCGATGCAAAAAGCAAGAGAAAGAAACGAGTGCATAGCATTAATAATAAACTCATCTAAGACAGTGTCATAGAATCAGCAGCATCAATAGCGTATTGTGACACCGACAAGAAAATAGATTATCAGTTAGCAAATGGATGGAGAAAGAGAAAATATTTGACGTTTACGTGTTAATAGCAGTATTATTCTATATGGCAAACTGCGAAGTCACGCTGATTGGAAATGAGTGTGCAAAACACGTTTAAAATGGGTTTTACCTAAGAGTGACTTAATGTTTAATGGCAATGAGTTCCAGACAAAACTAGCTGAAAATAGAAGTCTTGACTTTTAGATATCAATCCGTGGGCGGGGTGAATGAAGCAAATCATTCCTCGTGTGTAGCTGATGCCTAGGGCTGAAGTTAAATATCATGCGCAGATATTCGGGGGCTTGATAATGTAATATTTTGTGCATGAGGACGCATTTGTTAAATTTGAGTTGTTCCTTCAGTGTAAGCAGGCCAAGGGATTTTATTTTCTCCTCCGTGGAAGTAGGGTTAGGAATAATTAACTTAAAGGGGCAGTCCTGACCTTTTTAATGCTTCAGTTCGCAAAAAGCGTTTACTGGGATTCAGTATACACACCCACTTAGACAATAACCACCTTATTGTCCCACCAAATGCTTTCTTTCGTCCGTTCAAAGCGAAAAGAGGTCACAGGAATCTTGTGGCTGGACCAAATCAAAAGAATGCTTGTGATAGGCGATGGTAGCTGACGTCATAACTATTCTATACGACCTTAGGTCATCAGCATAATTATAACCAATCAGAGACAAGATGGCGGATGAACCAGCGAAGAAAAAAAGAAAGTATCAGTCGACTCGCGCCGGCCGACAATGACAGACTCGGAATTGAAGAGAAGAAAGAGAAAGAGAGACAAGATACCCCTAATTAGAATTGACATCGGACAAGGGAATATAGAGCTTGGCTTGACCACCCATCCGGAATTTGTCGCTTTCTTGATATGTGAATCAGTAAGTAATCCGGCTACGGTCTTTGTCGATCTTCCTATAGTTCCGCGAGCGCTAGTCAGTGATTTTCAGAATTCATGATCTTCAGTAGATTTTATCTCTTACTGATATTGCAAGATTTTAAACCTGTTTTCTCATAAAGTTACGAGCTAGTTCATCAGATTTTATGCTGCAAAGATCTGAAAACTACGGTGTGTGTCAAAATTGCGGCACTGACATCGCTGGTCGTGACACGTTTTTGTCTGTGCAGACCGCTCTCATTCATTCGATTCACAGAGGTAGTGTTTCTGCTGCGATGGTGCATTTGTCGTTTCCAGAGATGCTTTCAGTTACGTAGACTTCGATGTGTGAGATGTAAAATTGCAGTGCAGAAAGTGGGTATAAATACCACTGTTCTGTTTCGTGACGCTGGCTGTCGCTTGGCGCGGAAACCGAGTCGAACAAACCACGCCCCCAGCACGATCGTTACTCGGGGTAGCAGGTCAAGCGGAACCTGCATTGATTTTGACAGCATAGCGAGTATGGAAGGGTTATTTTACAATCTCGTGGAAAACTATGTCAAAGGGATGCCGGAGAACATCAGTGCATGTTTATAATGACACGTGTGTACCCACACCGATGACCTCGTCTGCAGTATTGACCGGGTTCTGCCTTGTGACGTAGGCTAGTAAATATGCACAAATTCAAAACGAGGCGGATGCAGACGATAATTTGCGCTCTCGGGTACTAAAACAACACACCCGCCAAACGATGAATTTCGACATTTGGCATTGTATTTACATCATAAAGCTCTAAGTTAATACACAAAGGACCCATACATAATACTGTCAGCAGTATCTGTTGCAGACAGTTTTCTGACTGTGTTGAGATGCTTGATCCTGGGGAAAATAACTTTAACTGAACGACGATACAGCGAGTTTAGTTTTTTAAAATGATGTTCACTGCATGCGTCCCACAAAGAGGACGCGTGGTCACAGTGGCTTTTAATATGTGTGAGAGAGAGAGAGAGAGAGAGAGAGAGAGAGAGAGAGAGAGAGAGAGAGAGAGAGAGAGAGAGAGAGAGAGAGAGAGAGAGAGAGAGAGAGAGAGAGGGGGGGGGGGAGAAAGAAATGAAACTTTTTTTCCCCAAGGATAAAAGAACAGGTGCGCAGACCTTTTCTCATTCTTGTCCTTGCTACAAACTACATGAAAACACACACATACGCACACACACACACACACACACACACACACACACACACACACACACACACACACACACACACGCCGGCACGCACACGTGCTTGCACACACACACATACACACACGCACGCTCGCACGCACACAGAAGTACGTAAACCAGAGTTAGGTCAGACTCCGCTACGGCTGAAACATTGGATTAAAGGCCCGGACAAACGTGGTATCGTGATGTCTGTCCGGGGCCTTCAACCAACGCCCGCGTCAGACGAAGCACAGTCCCGACCCACGTCTGGCTAATATGCATTACACACGGTACATGAAATACAACTAGAGAGAGAGAGAGAGAGAGAGAGAGAGAGAGAGAGAGAGAGAGAGAGAGAGAGAGAGAGAGAGAGAGAGAGAGATGGAGGGAGGGAGGGAGGGAGGGAGGGAGAGAGAGAGAGAGAGAGAGAGAGAGAGAGAGAGAGAGAGAGAGAGAGAGAGAGAGATGGAGGGAGGGAGGAGGGAGGGAGGGAGGGAGGGAGAGAGAGAGAGAGAGAGAGAGAGAGAGAGAGAGAGATTGACGAATTGATGAACGCATTCTACCCGGGACTGAAATACCCAAATTTAGAAGTTGCCCTTTGAAGGACTAGAAGGACTGTATTACAATTCTAGAGACAGATCGAGCATGATAATTCAAGGGCGAGGCCAGAATAGCATGCCGCCTATCGGCGCGAAGCTACTCTGGCACAACCCTTGAACGATCATGCTCCATCCATGTCTTGCTGTGGTGTGTCGGGGATGAATGAGTTAAACGTTTATTACAACACAACATCTAGAACATTAATGTGCTTACTTACTGCTAACCTAATACATGTCTACACATATAACGCCATACATATATGTATACATAGACATTACAAGAACGAAATTCTTACTAACAAAAAAAATTGTGACTGCCTCTACTTATCTTGGTTTAATGCCAGTAGTAAACATATGGCACAAAAGAAGATAAGTAGTAAATTGTTTTCTTATCTGTATGTCCATTTTAAATAAGGGTTTCCTACGGAAATTGTAATACTAAATTGCGTTGTAATTGTCTTTTCTTTGCGTGGTTCGTTCTTTGTTGGGAGTTTCGCACTTAGACTCTAAGAAAATGAATGGCATATACAAATGTGCACGTTTGCACAAACACCGACGGTGTACGCACGTTTCATTTAGACGCAGATCACGACGCTAATCACACCACTTTGCGACCGTATTTACAAATCATTGTCGACGTTTTCTGCTATTACTTTAACCCGTTCATTTCCGGCTGACGCAGACTGCATTTCTGCAATCTTCGTTGAATCAACAGCAAAATGCCCTAGATGTCCCAGGAACATTAAAATGGATTCAAAGTGGTGTCAGCAAGAGGTTTAGATCCTCATGAGCCCCCGCAACTGCTGGGGTTCATGAGTTTCTGTACCTCTTACAGTTGGATGGTGTTCCAATTTTCTCTGCACTCAACGGGTTAACCCTTTGCGTGTCGGTAGCGGGTTTTGTCGCGATGATTCCAGTAGGAATTATCGCAACAAAAACTGCTGCCAACACGCAAAAGGTTAAATTTATACATGACAATAGCAAATGGTTCTTTTTTGACATTTTTCCTATGTGCGGCCGATCCGGTCATGAACACTTTATCCCGTACGATGTCTCTGAATCCACCACAGAGCAGTGCGTAACACACACACACACATTTATCTTGAAAGGGGCATAGAGCCGTCTGAGTCCCCGCGTTCATGGATCTGTGCCTACCTGTGCTGTGTCTGTGATAAGGACTGACTGACAACTCCAAAGAAGCAATAGCCGTTCGCCATCTACAAGAGTGGAAAACGTGAACAGGAGACGTGATCCTAAAATCTAGGGTAGAAGTTTTTTTTCTGCTTTTGGCGTCAGTCTGTCAGCTGTCATTCAGAAACATGAAGGTACTTTCGCTCACCACGCTTCTTGTACTGGTGAGTACAGTTTTAAATGTACGATTCCTGGACTTTATTCAAAAATCAGAAGTAGGCCATAATGATGCGCATATCGACGAAAACAGTGGCATAAAAGCTTGGACAAACATGCAATATGTCGCATGTTTGTCCGAACTTTTAACCCACTGTTTGCATCAAAAGATGTGGTTTTTAAGTCCATTCTATATATAGAAGGACGTTTTAGGATGGGTCGCGGTGGGGCGAATCTAATAGCATGTCAATGATATTAAAGATGGGCAGGCATAAACCTCTTGCAACTGAAGTAACAAGATACAAATGTCTAGTTACACTAACCTCGCTGCTAAACGTACATTTGGAGCGAAAGACCGTATGTGCGTGTGTGTGTGTGTGTGTGTGTGTGTGTGTGTGTGTGTGTGTGTGTGTGTGTGTGTGTGTGTGTGTGTGTGTGTGTGTGTGTGTGTGTGTCTCTGTGTGTGTGTGTGGGGGGGGGGGGGGTGCGTGTCTGTGTAGTGTCTGTGCGTATGTATGTAGACACGAGAATCTCAGATATTGCTGTACGCACAAGCTTGAAACTTGGCGAAATACTTTATTTAAGGGGTGGCAAAGAGAGCCTCCGAGCGTGTGTAACTGAATGTCTCATTGAAGACATAAAAGACCGTTTATAGAAATTAGGTTGGCCCAGATTAGAATCTGTAAATATGTGTCATATTTACTTGAAATTTTGAATCTAGTTAGTTTGGAAAAAGAGATTAGATGATTCGTTAGCCAGCTGTGTACATCTTCAACTTTTTGAATAATAATTAATTCATTTTTGCAAGTTTTGGATCCACTATATACTCCAATCAAACAGTCAGCCCTGAAAGTGGGCGTGTGAAACAAAACAGTCAGCCATGGAAGAGGCTGTGTGCCTTTTGGATGAGTGACGTGAAACATCAATTTTGTCATTGTGTACACGGCGTCGTGAGACCAGCGATGCCATGACGTCAAACTTATTGTGACGTCATTTTGCTGTTCGTGATATTTTCTTCAGAATTTCTGTCGTTGCTCCAGCCCACGGAGCTTACTAATGGCGGAAAGCGCCGTGTGTCCGTCTTTATTTGTGTGTGCCGGCATGTGTGTTGATCAAAGGTTGGTTTAGAGAGGATAGAAATGGATCAGAATGATACGCTGAAAAATATGAACAACTGTGAATGTTCTTAAAAGAAAAATGCATGTGAGCGCCAAACAATACGGTAGACTTTGGGATGAAATACTCATCTTGTTCAATAGGAGATACTTGAACATCAGAATCAGGTCAAAGACAAATGTAGAGACCCTTGACAGCGAGGACAGCTCTCATATAGAAGGGACTTTGTGGGTTATGGATCATCCATCTTGTTCTTACCTATTTCGTTTATTTAGATCATGGTATTGCTTTCGTTCAGCATATCAGATCGTCCATTTTCATTTTTAATCCAGTAAAATACCAAACGCGACCAAACCCAGACCTGTGCTGGTCTGATTGCAATGATTGAGAATGGTAGGGGAGGAGCCCTTATTATTAAACAGTGCCTATTATGACACACCTTGCTCCCGGCGAAACGAAATAACTTTTCCATATTCCCCCTGTGCAGTAATATAGAGCTACTTCAGTGAGCCTTATTTCCGGTACAGGAATGTCAGGCCTGATGAAAACGAAAACACGCCGAGAAAATGTCATTTTTGACCCTTCTGCATCTAAGTTTTCGCCATTTTGAAACACCTACATCAGCACTCAGTTTTGTGATTTTTAAAAAATAGCCACTCTTGTCATGAAGAGCAATCTTCGGACATCAGATAAACAGCGGCAATTCTTTTGGTTCTCCTTTTTGTTGTTTTGGAGGCACGCTATTTCCTGGAGCGGTATCTTGTTCCTAATATGAAACACAAAGAGCTCCTAATATGACACGTGTTTCATAATTAGAACAGTGCTTCATATAAGGAGCAGTGTTTGTCTAGCGCATATATCGGAAACCATCCAGCCAGTTTGTTTCAAATTTCAGATGTTGATACTTTTTCTCAGTACAGAGTATCCCAAACCAGAATCATGTCACTTTGGTCAAGGTCAAGGTCACAACGGCTACATTTATTATATATGCCATGTTCCAGGCAATGTTACTGTAAACACCGCCGTAAGGCCAAGGTCACAACGGTCATATTTGTTTTGTGCAGAATTGTGTGATAGGTAATAGCTCAATAACCATTGGGCCTATTCAATCCAAATTTTAGATTATAGTATTTTACCATATCACACATTGCCATCAATCTTAACTGTGCCTCTATCTCAAGGCCAAGGTTATAGTTGCTATATCTTTCTTGCAGATTATTGAGTAGAGAATACCTCTGAAACCGTCGTCGTGATTTGCTCTGAATTTTAGGGAAAAATGCCTTACCTTCATATGTGATGCTTTTAACAGAATAAATTCACGACCTGTAAGTTGAAGGTTGCAGAGGCCATATTTGTGTAAGCCTTTGTGCAGGCAATATCTCTGAAACCACAAACCCGATTTTTTCCAACTTTTCTTTCATAATAGTTGTACTTAACCCCGTCACAGCCGAGAAACTCTCAATAGGATACACCCGCAAGATACATAGATCCTCATGAGCCTCGTGTGATAGCGGGGACTCACGGCGATTTTGGCTCTTGCTGACACAACTGACATATATTTATTTGACGTTTGGGGTTCCTTGGAACTGAAATAGGAAAGATTGCAGAGCAATATTTGCGTCTAGTGGTAGTGAAGAGAATAAAACAGATATGTCAACAACAAAAAACACCAGGTTTATGCCGCTACATCACTTCAAGATGACTCGCACAGTTGTCGGGAATGCTTTGAGACAGACAAAATTAATGGCCCATTACTGTCTGCCGAGAGGGGGTGGGGCTAAAAAGTTGTTCCAAGAACAAGCCTTGTTGGCTTAGGTGTGACAGCAAATGTGAGACAGTATAAATGTAGTCACCAATCGTCCATGCAGCCGCTCTTCAGCCGTCGTGTGTGTATGCGTGCGGTTTGTATAAGGCAATTTCTTAGTGACTATAACATTCACAGACTTTAAACTCGACACAACTGTAGTTTACTAGAACAACTTTACCTATATAATTATTTCACCTGTAGAAAAGGTCAAGATCATCCCAGGTCGATGTGTTTGTAAAGATTAGTCATTTTTGCACACACACACATTTTTTAAAAGTTAACTTTGAGAGCAAAAGTTTTAAAGTACCTAAGTATGCATTTTATGCCACGAATACTATTGCAACTGACCCCTCTTTAAGGTATAGGGCAGTTTAAAAAAAAAAAAGAACGTGCGGGAGATTCCGTAGACCTTTTCGTGGGAACTCTTCCTGTCGGAGGAGTCATAGTTGCAGAGAATGTGAAGAGAGTGAGGACCAACAAATGCGCCACTTGTTGACTATCAAACGACGGGCGGGTGGTGCTGGTGTTAGTGCGGGTTGGACGGGGAGAGAGGTCTGGAGACCTTTTCGCCAATGGGCGAAAAATCACACAACGGGCCTTTTACAATTTTCAAGAAGAGGCGCTGGAGGGTGTGTGTGTGTTTAGGGGGGGGTAGGAGGGGGGGGGAGGTGTGTGTGTGGGGGGGGGGAGGAGGGGGGGGGAGGGGGAGGGGTTCCAAACTCCCCAAAATGGAAAAGTACACATTAAAAATATCCTGGAATCCGTGCACCTTGGAACACCCCTCTCCCCCTGAATTTGCTTTTGAATATGCCGTTACATAAACCTGCATCGATAATGCTAGTTTGTATCAAGTATTACTTCTGAGGTGGAAAGACTAAATACAGTAGCTTTTAATCCCCCCATACATAGAACATTTTCAACACACTTGCAGACATGCCTGTCCTTTGATCTTTGGAAGAAGCCAATCAAAATACTATGCATAGACAGTTTAACCCCTAGCAAAACAATTCCACTGGGGTCTTATTGCAAAGTTCACATACGAACTACCTGTAATAACAACCACCTAAAATAAAAGCCTTCTTACTTCTCGTGACCTTTGTCCTTAAAGAGAGGTTAACTTCGTAGAGCTGCAAACAACAGTTGTATTATCAGTTTTCTCTGTGGTAAGTTTTAAAATAAGATTATAACTATTTTCTTTAAAAATCGCCCGTTTATTGACCTTTGTAACCTTGACTTTCAAAGAGGTCAGCGCAAGTGACAATCAAAGCTATTGTCAAATATGATCACTGTGCCAAATTAGATGTCTGTGGCTCTGATGGTCTCTCAGAAATTCAAAATGATAACATCTGTCACCATTGGATATACACAGGATGATGGATGGATGGACCAATAGTGGACCAGTGGCGGATGACTCATTATATTTAACTCACTTTTAATCTTAAATGAACCTATATTGTCTGCTAACCATCTCTCATGCCTTAATTTTCCAACAAAATGTAAGTGAAACGTGTAAATAGGACATAATCACAGTTTCGTAATAGGAGACCTAGTGTTTCATATTAGGCAAATGGTGCCTAATATGAAACAATGTGTCACTTTTTTTCAAACTGTAACTTCTTCTGCATCGATTCGAGTTTTGAAATTTAGCTTTGTCCTAAGATGCATCAATATAATCTCTATCAAAACCCTGGTTTTGGATTGATTTTACCTTTCTTTGGACGGTCGCGCGAGACGCTTTTGCTTAAGTGTTTCATACATGGGTCTCCTCCCCTACATCAAGAACGCAAATGAACGTCAACAGCACCACGACTTAACTCATTCAGCCCGACGCACGTATTTCCCAAATTTTAGAGGCGTCATCTAACGACTATGCACCTGTTGCAGGAGATGGATCGACCATGATAATTCAAGGGTAGTGCCAGATTAGCTTAGCGCTGAAAGGCGCCAAGCTAATCTGGCACTGCCCTTGAATTATCATGGTCGATCCATCTCCTGCTGTAGTGCGTCAGGGCTGAATGCGTTAACCCCTTCACTGGCAGCGGAGGCAGATTTTGTCTCTGAAACTTCTGTTAATTCCAGGCGAAAGTTATTAGTTAGTTATTAGAGTTTAACGCCGAGCAGGCAGCTAAGGCCAAAGAGTCCCATCCGCCGTAATGGCGTCAACAAAAGTCACAGATTCTCATGAATCCACGCAACTAAGAGAGCTCATGAAAATCTATGTCTCTTGCAGCTGGGTGTTGTTCAGCTTATCTCGGATGCAAAGGGTTTAAGACTAAACTACATTATATTTATTTATCTAATTATTTATTGTTAGGTGGTGTGTGTTGTGCGCGAGGGAGACTGTTGCTCAACTTCCGGCGACTGTCGTGCCAATGAATGCTGCGTGTCGCGTTTTCAACTGGACGGAAAGCGGCAAGCTATTGACCCTGGATACTGTCACCGACTTGGAGCGTCAGGGGACGGTATGCTTGTTTTATTACCTGACTGTTTCCATTGTGTTTCCATTAATTCCATTGATTCTGTATACTTCATCATTACACCACGTTGTTTATCTGTATCTGTATGGGCCATACAAAAATCCCCCCCCCCCCCACCTCACCACCGCTTGTTCATTCAGCCACTGGCAATGTTGACAGTAGCACGCACACACTGTTTACAGTACCGGTGACTGTATGGACAAGGGGTTAACCCTTTCACTGCCGAGAAATAAGTGATCTCAATCTAGCTGAAACAAACACTGACTCTCATTTGGTTTCGCAACTGCGGGGCTCATGAGGATCTATGACAACACTTTAATTCCATTCTAGCTGGGCGCCTGGGTTGTTGGGCGTTGAATTAACAACGATTTCAGAAACACAGTCTGCATCAAATGGCAGTGCAGGAATAACGGGGTGCTGTGTGTCTTACTTCCTATATTAATAACGTGGAGGAGAAACTGAGGAGGGTTTAGTTAGTTAGTTAGTTAATTAGTTAGTTAGTTAGTTAGTTAGTTAGTTAGTTAGTTAGTTAGTTAGTTAGTCAGCTAGTTGGGAACTGAGGCCATCTCAAGGCAGAAAAAAAGGTAAAAGTCTGGCCGGCCAGAAAGGGTGGTCTTAAAACAGAATGTAAATCTATATTAAAAATAGCGTGTGTGTGTGTGTGTGTGTGTGTGTGTGTGTGTGTGTGTGTGTGTGTGTGTGTGTGTGTGTGTGTTGTGTTGTGTGTGTGTGTGTGTGTGTTGTGTTGTGTGTGTGTGTGTGTGTGTGTTGTGTGTGTGTGTGTGTGTGTGTGTGTGTGTGTGTGTGTGTGTGTGTGTGTGTGTGTGTGTGTGTGTGTGTGTGTGTGTGTGTGTGTGTGCAAGGGTAACATTCGATTTATACGGTCAATGTCTTTAATCCTTTTGCGTGTCGGCAGCGGTTTTTGTCGCGATGATTCCTTCAGGAAAACGCTACCGACAGAAAGGGTTAACTCATTCGAGACGTGCCGCCTCCGGATACGCGGCATAAGCCGCGTATCCGGAGGCAGCACTTCTCGAATGAGGTATTGGCGTTTATAGCTTAGAACCGTGAACCGACAGCGCCATAGTCCAGCGCCTGTTTGTGTAGATGTTTTAGTGACTGACTAGACATGGCGCCTCTTCTGGCGTCCAACTTGTTAGTCAGTACCTTGAGCTGCCATGGTGGGTCTGTGTGACAGGCTGCCTGGTGAGAGAGGGGACGTATGACCCGAGTACACATGGAGGCCGCTTGTATCATAGTTGCCCCTGCGGAGCGACACTCACGTGCAAAGGCTCGGGCATGTTCGACATTCCTTTGGGAGAGACCGGTAGGACGCACTATTTTGCATATAAAAAAATGTAAAGGCGATTTCGGTTTGAACTTCTATTGGCATTGAATAATACTACGTGATCAAAAAGATTCATTGAACAGTGGTGCTCAACGTTGCTATCAAAACACTTTTTAAAAAATTCATTTACACATAAATACAAATCTTTCGTAGGTGAGAAGTGTAATTGAAGGGATGAAGTGAAATTTAATACTGAAACGTGTTGAACTTTATCTTTTTAAGCGTGTTTCTTTGCTGGGTATTTCTGCACCTGCATTAACATGGTTTTATATTTCTTTGATAGGAACGTGTGTGTAGAGACAAATCAAGTGCACCTGCGACTGCCGCTGTCTACGTGGGATATGTATAACGATAATCAGAATTAAAAGTCACAAGTTCCCAGAATCTGGATTGAATACTTTGAGAGAGAACAATGAACAATGAACAATGAACCTTTATTTTCCAACGGTAGAAGTTATTGGTAACAGGACCAGTTTTCAAACTTGCCGTTGCTACATCTACTACATAAATGACATAGACATGTAAACATACACATACCACACACTGACGCATGTATGCACTCGCTCATGCACGTACGCCCGCACATACGCACGCACACGCACGCTCACACACACACACAAACACAAACTTGCACACGCACGCACTTAGACACACACGCACACATATACACACACGCTCTCGGACACGCACTCGAGACATACGTACGCGCATAACGCGTACGCACAAAAATATAAAATGAGTAAAAATGCAAAGTAAAGCAATACACAGAAAATCATTAAGTACATTAGAATTCACACAGCAAAGGCAAATATGTATATATGTGCTCTCTCTCTCTCTCTCTCTCTCTCTCTCTCTCTCTCTCTCTCTCTCTCTCTCTCTCTCTCTCTCTCTCTCTCTCTCTCTCTCTCTCTCTCTCTGTGTCTCTCTCACACACACACACACACACAGCATGCACACACACACACACACAGCATGCACGCACACACACACACACACACACACACACACACACACACACACACACACACACACACACACACACGTGAGCGCGCGCCCAAAAATATCGCGTACACACATATGAAGGCAAAAACATTATACATAGTACATGCAGTATTCAATGTACTCTTGACACTCATAAATTATGGTCCACTGTATATTATATATTAAAAAAATAAATAAATAAAAAAAATAACAGACGCTCTCTCTCTCTCTCTCTCTGTCTCTCTCACTCTCGCACACACACACACACACACACACACATACACACACACACACACACACACACACACACACACACACACACACACACACACAGACATTCTCACACACACAAGCATTCACACACATGAACACACGCGCAAGTTATCCCTGTACTGTAATGATTAGATTACGTCAGAGATTCTAGGTGTTTGAAGAGGCTGACCCTAAATGAGGTGAGCGTCTTTGCGTTTCTGATTTCTGCAGGAATAGAATTCCAGAATGAACTTCCCGAGAATGACAAACTGGTTTTGAATAAATCAATACGCGGCAGGGGTACTTTGAAATGGTGTCCATGTCTAGAAGCTACAGATATCCGTTCTGAGAAAAAAGAACTCAAGTACAGTGGGCATGATTGCTTGTACAACTTGTACATCAATACATCTTTATTGAACTGAAAGTGATGGGATAGAGGGAGCATTTTAAAAGTTTTAAGCTTTTCGTCAGTTGAGAGTTCGGGATCGGGAAATATAAGCTTAGCAGCTCTCCTATGTAGGGAGTTCAGCCTCTTCAAATGTACATCACTAGAACCATCCCACACTGTTGATGTATCGTCTATGTGCGATTTGACATGAGCATTGTAGAAAAGAAGACGCGCATCTGTGTCAGTAATTGTTTTCAATTTTGACAACATATACAGGCCGCTGGAAACCCTTTTGCACACATTATTAATATGCAGTTGCCATTTAAGCTGATCATCTATAGTGACCCCCAAGAGGCGGTGGTGTGATACTTGCTCAATTGGGCTGTCGTTTATACACAGACTAAGAGAGAGCGGGCATAGCTGGTGCTTTTGACGTGTGGTTATAACCATACATTCTGTTTTTGACGGATTCAGGGACATGGAGTTGGAATGACACCAGTCGGTGACCTCATGCAGGCTTTCCTGCAGACGCGTGCTAATTGCAGCTACATCTTTGTGAGGAGTATGTAGTGTGCAGTCGTCAGCAAACATGTCACAACAAATATCGCGGCAACTAATATGCAGTGGAAGGTCATTGATAAATATGCAGTACAGCAATGGCCCGAGGACAGAGCCCTGAGGCACTCCGCTTTTGACGAGACCATACGATACCATTGCTTCCTTCCGCTTAAATATGAAGTAAACAATGAGACAGCACCTGCATTGCAGAGATATGCTTGAAGTTTTGACAAAAGAATGTTATGATTTACAAGGTCAAAAGCTTTCTTAAAATCAATAAAGATCGACCCAGTTATTTGGGAGTTATTCATGGATGCTAGCCACGCATCAATAAGTCTTGTCAGTGCCGTGTGGCAAGAATGCTTGGGGCGAAAGAGAGAGAGAGAGAGAGAGAGAGAGAGAGAGAGAGAGAGAGAGAGAGAGAGAGAGAGAGAGAGAGAGAGAGAGAGAGAGAGAGAGAGACAGACAGACAGACAGACAGACAGACAGACAGACAGACAAAGACAGATAGAAACACAGATTAGGGATTACCGGACCGATTAAACGTTTTTTACATGATAGAGCATTAGCTTACATGCTGTCCTGCTAATACAACTCGTTCAGGAGGCGGCATGTCTCGAATGTGTTAAGTGACCTAATGCATGCGGACATTCATATATAACTGACAAAAGAACAATATAAGTAAATTGGTGGTCACCTTTTTAGTCTGGAGTTTGTTAGTAAGAACCTCGTTTTTATGTCTGTATTATTATATGCATATATATTATACAGACATAACAAAAGAGGTTCTTACTAACAAACTCCAGACCAAAAAGATGACCACTAAGTTACTTATCTTGTTCTTTTGTCAGTTATACATGTACATCTGGCAACAGAACAAGATAAGGAGTTAACTGCTTTATGGTTTGTATATCCATCTTGAAAAGTGTTTCATTTGGAAACAAAATATATACTATCTATCTATCTATATCCCGTAGTCTTGCCGACCGTTGGGGCACCACTGATGACTTAGCAGCCAGCTCCCTCCTATCCTCTCTGTTCTCTGCCATTCTCAGCGTATCGCCCAGCTTCAGTCCTGTCCACTCTGAGATATTGTCCTCCCATCTTTTCCTGTCTTCCTCACTTCGTCCTCCTTGCACAGTGCCTTGCAGGATTGTTTAGGCAAGCCCTGCTGAACGCGTGACATGTCCATACCACTTCAGTTTGCGTTTTCTCACAATGGCTAATAAGTCTTCATAGGGCCCGATGGCTTGCCTGATTCTGCTTCCCACTTCCTCGTTTGTGATGTGATCTCTGTATGAGATGCCAAGCAGCCTTCGAAAACATCTCATTTCAGTGGCTTGTATCCTCCTTTCAAGGTCTGCTGTGAGGGCCCATGACTCGCAGGCATACAATAACACTGAGATGACTAAGGAGCGCATCAGTCTGATCTTGGAGCAGAGCGTGATGTTTCTGTCCTTCCATATGGTCTTCAATCTTGTCAGTGCTGTTGTTGTCTGCGCAATCCTGGACAGTATTTCTGGTTTTGATCCCTCATCTGTCACAATGGCTCCTAAGTATTTGAATTTCTTAACTGTTTCCAGTTTTTGGCCTCCAACCATGATTTCAGTGCCAATGCCACTGGCGTTATTGGTCATCAGTTTGGTCTTCTTCTCTGCACTGATTTCCATCCCATATGCAATGGCTGTACTATCCAGCTTTTCCACCAGCTGAGCTAGCTCCTTCTCTGTTCCTGTAATGTCGTCTGCAAAGCGCAGGTTCGTGATTGTTCTGCCTCCAATACTGACAGTTCCTTCATGGTCTTTTAGAGCGTCCGTCATGAGTCTTTCCAGGAAGATGTTGAAAAGAGTAGGTGAGAGCAAGCAGCCTTGTCTGACTCCAACTGTAGTCCTAAACCAGTTTCCTATTTTGCCTTTGAAGCAGACTGCGCTAGTGGCCTTGTTGTAAAGGTTTGCTATGACTTTGATCAGGTTGGCATTAATGTTGTATAGCTTCATGGTGGACCAAAGGGCTGCATGCCACACCCTGTCAAACGCTTTCTTAAAATCCACAAAGACATGATAGAGGTCCTGCTATATTGTGTTGTAATTATCTTTTTTCTGAGCGTGTTTCTTGCTAAGTTGGGATTTTAGGACTTAGGCCAAGTTATCACATATGAAACGTAATGCATGGCACCAGAGAGAGTTTTTTTCTTCAACAATTCTTCTATGTGCGGCCGATATAATTATGGACGGCGTATCCCGTAGTTTGTCTCTGAAGCCACCACATAGGAATATAATATAGGTTTTTGGTCGCAGGAGTTTGCTACAGGGACCTTTGTAGGCCTGAGTGAGGTCAAAGGAACCATTGTACCACGAAGGCCGAAGACCTGACGGGTACAATGGTTCATTTGACCTCCCAAAGGCCTTCAAGGTTCCCTGTAGCAAACACGTTTTCATTCCTCCAAGATTTTCGTAAAATAAATCAAGAAGAAATCTTCCGACCTTTATCACGCCAGACATGACTGACCTAAAAGGAATACACATTAATACATATTAGACTTATGACGTAATTTAAAATCGTTCATAACGTTGCCGTCTCCAGTAGTGTGCCTGTTGTTTTGAACAATACTAAGCAACTTTGTACTTTAGAACGTTTCGGTGATCTTTTATAGAGCAAAACTGGCATCCCAGACGCGTCAGAAAGAGGGCTACAAAAAGTCCGCCATTAGTCGCTGCAGAGGTTTTTGTAGCTCGGTCATGTGGTACAGTTTACTCTAAAGAGATTGGTTGTGTGACGTAGGGATGAAAACAAACACGTATATAAAACGTGCCGTGCAATAAGCATAGATCCTTGTGAACCTCCTCGTCCATGGGTCTATGCCTACTCGTGCCGCGTTCAATCATGATAAGGACTGACTGCAGTACGACTGACATCTTAATATTATAGATAACTAATTTCGAAATATGCCATAGTGGAAAGCCTGAACATCACGCGTGACACAAAATCTAGGGCAGAAAACGTTTGGAGTCAGTCTGTCTTTTGTCGTTCACAAACATGAAGGTAATTTCTCTCGCCACGCTTCTTATACTGGTGAGTACAGTTTTAATCCCCAATATGTCTGGATGTTCTGCACAAATCAGAAGTAGGTCCAAATTGCAAGCGTATCGACGAAAACAGTGGACTAAAAGCCGCAAGCATAAGTCATATCGCATGTCTGTTATGGCTGTTTATCCAATGTTTGCGTCTAAAGATGCACAGTTCCTGACCTACATCATCTATTCAGATCATGTTCTTGTCTTTTTTTTTAACCGTATTAGCCCAATGCGCAAAAGGCCATCGGGGCGACGTCGGCCCGATGGCCTTTGCGCACTGGGAGCTCATTAATTTTCCTCGTTCATCCAGTGAAACACCAGAAGCGGCCAGAGAGATCTGTGGCGGTCTTTGGTTTCAATGATTACCCATGGCAATTCAAGTACACAAACGAACGTCCTCAATACCACTACTTAATTAGCTTTGAGACTTCCGTTGATTCCACGTCAAAGGGTCCCAGTCGTCTAAATGGGGTCAACAAGAGGTATGAAACAAGAGGCTATTAAAACCGTGAATGAGTGGGCTCGTGTGGTTTTTCTCGGCAACAAAGGGATTAAAACTGAACTAGTATTGGTTGCTTGCTTGCTAGATTGATCTATATTTTCAATGTTTGTTAGGTGTTGTGCGCTGTGCGCGAGGGAGATTGTTGCTCCACTTCCGGTGATTGTCAAGCCAATGAATGCTGTGTGTCGCGCTTTCAACCAGTCGGAAAGCGGCAAGCTGCCGGCGCGGGAACCTGTCATCCTCTGGGAGTTTCAGGGGACGGTAATCGTGATTTCATTGCCTCTGTCTAGCTTTGCTTTTTTTCAGGTTCTTCGCGTGAGGGAGGCTGCTGGTCCCTTTTTTATTATTATATTCTTTTTACTGACGAGCTTATGCTTCATCGTTACGCCACGTTGAATATCTGTATTACTTTACGGGTTGTAAAATATAGCCCCCTTGTGCATTCAGTCACCAGTACTGTCAACAATGCGTGTGTTGTATTGTGAAAAGTGCGTGTGTGCCACACGCGCACTTGTCGCAATACCACACACGCATCGTTGACAGTGCTGACGACTGCCTGCACAATGGGTTAATCAGGGTTTACTTACTACTGAGATACTGAAGGGGGGGGGGGGGGGGCAGTAGTCAGTTGTTCTGTGTTCGGTTAGTCCCTGATTGAGTGTAAGCGGAAGAAACTTAGATACTCACAAACCAGATAGGTGAGGCTAGCGCTGGCAGAATTGTACAACAAACCAAGGGGAATTACTCAGCGCTGGACAACAGTTAGATCCCCTGCCCCCGCCTATCAGGCACCCAATCGCCAGCCCACAGAGAAATACGCAGGTATAGAATAAGACGATCATTTGCATCTTAGATTAGATGCATTAGATGCAAATGATCGTCTTATTCTATGCCTGCGTATTTCTCTGTGGGCTGGCGATTGGGTGCCTGATAGGCGGGGGGAGGGGATCTAACTGTTGTCCAGCGCTGAGTAATTCCCCTTGGTTTGTTGTGAAAGAAACTTAGGACGTACTAAACAGGAAACGATTATTGAAACGCTTCCTGTAAGCAACGCGCTGCAAGCGACCGAGACAGCTCTGTGATAGCGATTGACTAGACTCTTCTGGCGTCAAACTTATCAGTCACTACCTTTGAGCTACCTGTGTTCGTGTGTTACAGGCTGCCTGGTGAGACAAGGGACATATGATGCCACTACACATGCAAGCCATATGTACCTCCGCTGTCCCTGTGGGCCAAACCTGGCGTGTAAGGGTTTGGGCGTGTTCGAAGTTCCCCTGGGAGAGGCGGGTAAGGACGTGACTTTACATACACTATTTTGCCTAACAAAAATGTCGCACAGATTTCGGGTTGCCTTAACCACTCAACTGCTGGGGCAAGGCGAACACTAACCAGCTGCAAGAGACATAAACCCTCATGAGCCCCCGCAGTCGCTGGGCTTCATGAGTGTTTATGTCTCTTGTAAGTCCTGTGTTCTTCATTACTATTTTTGGTCCCATTTACGTATCTGTATTTCATGAAAATCTCGGCCAGTGTGTAGTGGTTTCGTATGCAAAAGCCGTGATCACTGGGAACGAAGGGGTTACGCAACTCTATAACTTTTGACATTAACCCATTGAGCCCTGACGCACTATAGCAGGAGATGGGTCGACCATGATAATTCAAGGGTACTGTCAGATTAGCTTGGCGCACGTCGGCGCCAAGCTAATCTGGCACTACCCTTGAACTATCATGGTCGATCCATGTCCTAAACTGAACGGATAACGAAAAAATCCTATTCTAACCGAGTCGTACTTGTCCTTTCCAAGCGTGTTTTTTTCTTTGTTGGTTATCTCTTCCCCTGCATTAACATGGTTTTATTTTGCTCTGCCAGGAACGTGTGTTTAGTGCCAACTCAAGAGCATTTGCGATTGACACTGCCTTCGTGGAAAATGAATACGAATTTTCAAATATTAAATGTTACACGTTAAAGAAAGGGTTAATATTTTCTGTGTGTGTGTGTCTGTGTGTGTGTATGTGTGTGTGTGTGTGTGAGAGAGTGAGAGAGAGAGAGAGAGAGAGAGAGAGAGAGAGAGAGAGAGAGAGAGAGAGATGAAGAGAAATTGATTGATTGATTGATTGATTGATTGATTGATTGATTGATTGACTGACTTTATTTTCCAAGGAAAGAGGTTTTAGGCGCGCAGGCCCATCATTACAAACCTGTCCTTCCTATAAGTAATGTACACAATATAGACAACAACATACGAAACAACGTATTGAACGTGAAGAAAAAGAAGCACATACACACACACACACACACACACACACACACACACACACACACACACACACACACACACACACACACACACAAACATATATATCACAGAGAGAGAGAGAGAGAGAGAGAGAGAGAGAGAGAGAGAGAGAGAGAGAGAGAGAGAGAGAGAGAGAGAGAGAGAGAGAGAGAGAGAGAGAGAGAGAGAGAGAGAGAGAGAGAGAGAGAGAGACAATACAGTACTTCACAGATAAACCACTCGGTGAGTACGCCACAAGTACATTTGTATTGAAATGAGATGTTATGCATCTCATTTCAATAGAAATGTACTTGTGGCCAACTCACCGAGTTGGTCTGTTTGTGCAGTACTCCCGCAAAGGGCACGAACATGACGACCACGGTGGTTTCAGTTATGGTACGTGATGGTTTCTGTATGAGCAGCAGATTTCTTTTGTCAAAGAGCTGAAGTCACTTAACTCACTCAACTCCGACACGCCACGGCATGACATGGATCGAGCATGATAGTTCAAGGGTTGTGCCAGAATAGCTTGGCGCCCATATACGCCAAGCTATTCTGGGACAACCCTTGAACTATCACGCTCGATCTGTTTCGAGAAGTGTAATACAGTCTTCAGGGGGCAACTTCAAAATTTGCGCATTTCGGTCCTGGAGCAGAGTGTGTTAACCACTTCAATACCGACTAAAAGTGAACACAGTGCAAGTACAAGATCATCGTGGGGTCATGAGTCTATTGCTGAGATCAATTTCTATCCGAGTTTTTTGCTTGGTCGGTGTTTTAAGACATATTTAAAAACAAAATCTGCGTTCAGCGGCAGTGTAGGATGGAATTCATGTGTAAACTGCCAAATCATAACCAGTTAATCCTTCAGCTAGTCGGTCAATTAATCAATCAATCAATCAATTAATCAATCAATCGGTCGGTCGGTGGGTCGGTCAGTAGTCAGTCAGTCAGTCAGTCTGAAAACACTAAAAATATTATGCAGTGTTACGTGGTAGTTGTATTCGTAAAATGATACAATCACACCAGACGCACGCACGTAGGTTCTTGTAAAGAAACTTCACTCAGCTGCTACTCGTCACACGTAGCACAAGGTTGTAGACCACAATGGAGTAACAGTTCCAACAATATTTTATTGCATCGATGCAATGCATCCACAAATGCACCAACCTTTATATACACTGTCTCATCTACAATGCAGCAACGCTTTTGACACACTGCGTTTCTCATACAATGTACACATAATATTTCACGCTCTTTTATACTATTACAGATTTCCATAATAATCCAGCAAATTCGCACATCACACAACCAATCAGAAAAGAAAACGTAACCAAAACTTATTAATATTCATGAAAAAGAATGATCTAGAAATGACTACAAATTTTCACTACCATCTAAGCGCCTTTGAAACAATGTTACAAAATGTTGCCGAAAACTTTGACGTCATATCTGAGGTCACTAGAAAGATCGCGACCCTGCTCGAACCTTCCAGTCTAATGTAGGTCAAACTTTACAACATTGTAGCGAAAATATGCGTCACAACAAAAGTACATCGCAATTCTCCTTGCAAAATAAATGAATCCTACTAAAAAGGTATGTAATTCTTATCCAAAATAACTCAAATGAACATCGGATTTTTCCTATGATTGACACACACATGCTCTCAACGAATAACACAACCACAAACGCAGCATGCAGTCTATGAGTATATACTTTAGTTACTATTGTTCAGTGCAAAATGAACTTTTCCAGGCAATAAAAGGTTAATAGCTTAACGATATCTCTTTTACACATATTATTAGTATGTCTTACAATATTGCAGCACCAAAAAATGGCTCACGTAACACTTTGCGTGTCGGTAGCGATTTTAGTCGCGATGATGAGTAATCATCGCGACTAAAACCGCTACCGACATGCAAAGGGCTAACTTTTGTTTAAAAATGAAGTTTGAATTTCGTAAAAATTAGAGACTTTTCTGCTATTCTTTCCCCGTTTTGCCTAAGGGGCAGTTGCACGCCGCTGATAAAGGTGCCTGCTCATATAGATGGTGAAAAGAAGGTAGAAATTTCTTAGTTATTTTAAATACAACATTGAGACCCCGTTGTATTGGCGAAATATAGCAAAGCCTGACCTAAATAACAACTGTCTTAATGCCATAGAGCGTGACAGGAAAGAAGGACAGATAAGAGTCTGAAAGCCTCGCTAATCTACAGAAACCATACCTTTTTCACTCTTATCGCCAGCTGAGGTAAATAGACGAAAACTTTCAGTATCTCTGGACAGGCGCAAAGCTAATCAGACACTACCCTTGGGGAACCACCGTCCACGCATATCGTTCGAATTTGTGCGCGTAGTGCTCGACGTTCATTTTAAAACCTCATCCACTTCGCAGCGAAAGTTGATGAGATAAAGGTCGCGACCGTAATGAACTTGAAAAGTAAAACAGTCCTGGAGATCTCGAGGACAAAGCCAGAGCGCAAAAGTCCTCGGGCCAACGTCGCCCGCAGTCGGCCCGCCCGCCCACAGCAGTGCGCGGGCCAACTGCGGACAATGTCGGCCCGATGACCGTGTACGAACTGGGACAGATTAGGACAGAGTATCTGCGTAGCTCTTCATTTTACAAGAAGTTGAAGTCAGCGTCAACAGGACAACAACCCTTTTTAGCAATCAGAATGAAGAGCATTCTTGTGATAGTTCTGGTGGCTTTGGTGAGTGATCTATCTCTTGAATTTGCTTTAACTCATTTGAAAAATGCAACGTACGGATATTCAGAGGCGTATCCGTATACGCCGCACATCTCTAATGTGTTAATACGATCTAAAACGCTAGACACGCGGGCACTATTATATTTTGGATGCTCTTTGTAAACCATTTACGCACGTTGTTTTCTTCTTCTTCTTCTTCTTTTTTTTTTTTTTTTTTTTTTTTTTTTTTTTTTTTGGGGGGGGGGGGGGGGGGGAGAGGGGGGAGGCATCTCCCGTTGTTAGAACCAAAATGACGAACGAAAGAACGAAAGAATATTAAATAAATAAAAACTAACTAATTGAATTGTCTTTTTTTTTTCACTAATATCACTGTCAAGTTTATATTGTGTTCAAATATGTAAATTGGTCAGAAAACTTTTACCACTATTTTATTGGGCTGTTTGGGGTCTTTTCTCAATCATATAAACTTTTGTACGTATGTATCTGTGTGTGTGTGTGTGTGTGTGTGTGTGTGTGTGTGTGTGTGTGTGTGTGTGTGTGTGGTGTGTGTGTGTGTCGTGTGTGTGTGTGTGTGTGTGTGTGTGTGTGTGTGTGTGTGTGTGTGTGTGGTGTGTGTGTGTGTCGTGTGTGTGTGTGTGTGTGTGTGTGTGTGTTTTCTTGGGCTATTAAACATACTTTTGTGTTAAGTTCGTGATTTAGTGTCCTTTTCTTTAAAAAAAAATATTTTCACGGACAGACATGAGAATTAACCTGCACGAACCTATCATCTGGCAGTTCACATCACTGTCATCGCAAGAGATAGTTCAAATATAATGACTGACTAGTTTGGCACTTCACACCAATTCAGTTCAATCACTGCCCTTGAGTTATCATGGTCCACCCATCTCCCCGAAACATACGTTAAAAAATGAATTATTAAAACCCCTTGGGCGCAATAGACGCTGATTGTCTTTCTCAAATCTCTGTTATTTAAACGCCGGGGGAACCCAGTCCAAATAAAGAGCATGAATACAAAGCCGTGTCAGCAAGAGGCATAGATCCTCATGAGCCCCCGCGAAAGCGGGGGCTCATGAGGATCTATACCTCTTGCAGTTCACAATTTCTCGGCAGCGAAGGCTTTAGAGAATGCTTTATGACAGATGTGCATCGCGGTTACTGAAGCCTGTACCACCACCGCCGACTGCGGACAAAACGAGTGCTGCTACACCGCCAACCGACCCATCGGGAAACGCCAGTTGCGTGCTAACTCTTGCCGACCTTTGGGAAAGGCGGGCGACAGTAAGAACATATCATTGATTTTCTGATTTGTTTATTATCAGAGCTTATCAGACACAGTTGTGTTCTAAACAGGCCCACGTCAGCCTTAGCTGACCCGCGAACTGCCGTGCGCTGGCCAACTAAGGCTGACGTAGGCCCAATTCTTTGTCTGTTGTTTTTTGTTTTTGTTTTTATTGTTTTTTTGGTTTTTTTAGCTTATCATACAGTGTTCTAAAATAGTTTCTCTCTACCCTGGATAAACAACAACTGACTGGATAGGATCGTTGAGAGCTTGCGCTGTTAGTTCCACATCTGTGCGTACTCAACGCTCTGACGTGGTAGTTAGTTAGTTAGTTAGTTAGTTAGTTAGTTAGTTAGTTAGTTAGTTAGTTAGTTAGTTAGTAATTAGTTAAGTACTTAAGTAAGTAAAATAAGCAACCAAGCACGCGGGTGGGTGGGGGTGGGTAGGGGTGGGTGGGGTTGAGTGATTGAATGAAAGAATGTATGAATGAATGAATGAATGAATGAATGAATGAACGAACGAACCAACGAATGAATGAAAGAATGAATTAATAAATTAACGAATTACTGAATGAATTAATAAATAAATACGCACAGCATGAGAAAGGACAGCTTGCTGAATATTTAGTGGTTGCTGTTTTGAAGTGTTTCTGTTTTTTGCTTTTTTGTCTTTCGTTACTTCAAATAAATAAATGCATACGTAAATAAGCAAATAAATAAATAAATAAATAAATAAATAAATAAATAAATAAATAAATAAATAAATAAATTGTAAATGAAATACCCGACTGACACATTGACTTAAACTTACGATACATGTAGAATGAACACGTTTAATGCGATGTTGGGTGATTCTTGTAATTTTTTGCAGGCTGTTTCGTGGGCAGATCCGCATACGATCCTACGTACGTGTACTTCCAGTGTCCGTGTGAGCCAGGGCTTGTGTGCAAAGGCTCTGGAATGTTCGACATTCCGCTCGGAGAAGTCGGTACGCTAATAGTCACGTTGTCATTCACATATTTTGTGTGATGGTTGTATTTTTGCAGGCTGTTTTGTGACCAGAGCCGTGTACGACCCTACTTACGTGTACTTCCAGTGTCCGTGTGAGCCTGGGCTTGTGTGCAAAGGCACTGGCGTAATCGACGTTCCGCTCGGAGAAGTCGGTACGCCAATGGTCATGCTATCATATACATATATACTCATGAGCAAAAGAAATGCGACAATTTTTTAGAATCATCGGAAACACTTCCCAAAATGTCGCATTTCTTTTGCTTGTCAGTATACTTGTCAGGTTTCATTTCCAACGAGCGTCTCCCAACAAGGAACGGCGAGGGTGGGAGGGGGGGAGGGGGGCCGACAGCCCCCCCCCCCCCCCACGAGTTTTCCAAACTGTGTCATACAAAAGAAATCCAGACCAAAACAGTGACTACCAGGCGAGCATAAACTCATAACAAAAAAAAAAAAAGAAACGCGCTTAAAAAGAACAATTACAAATATGTTGAGTTGAAATTATTCTTTTTTGGTGCTTTTCTTTTGGGGATTTTCTTTAAAATTGTACAATAGTGTTGTAACCGTTCTCTCTTCTTCTTTTTTCTTGGGGGGGGGGGGAGGGGGGTTGGCGGGGGTGGATGGGTGGGTGGGTGGGTGGGTGGGGGGGGGGGTGGTTCTGAGACATATTTAGAGTTTGCACAGGTTACGATTTTTATTTGTTAAAACGTTTCTTCTTTCATCTCGGGACACAACACCGCTTTTGGCACTTTTTAAAAAGTTTAAAACGAAAGGCTGATCATATCTACATGCCCTTAACCCCTTCCCCACCTCTCTAACAAAACAAGATTAATCGGGCAAATCTGATCCTTAGTTGGTATTAATTTTCTTATTGAAAAAAAAAATGTTCTACCAGCAGTTTCTGCAGGAGAAATCACTTTGTGTTTGACAACAACACTACACTACCAAGTACTCCTCCGTCTGCGGAACAACACAGCCATTTGTGAAATTTGTGATACTGCTCTATACACCCACAAACCGACTTCATGAGGAACACAGGATCAGATCACAGAAATAGTCATTATCATATGATGTATACCTCTTACACTAACTGACGATTACTTAAAGGTTAGCTCAAGGTTAGTTCCTGTAGCATGTTCAGAGGAGAACATGCCACAGGAATTTAGAGATGCTACAATCGTCTCCCTGTTCAAGAACAAGGGCAGCAAAGCAGACTGTGCCAGTTACCGAGGGATCTCACTCTTGTTATTTGCTGGCAAGATCTTCGCGAGAGTCATCCTCAACCGTCTGATCAGCTCTGTATCTGAGGAAGCACTCCCAGAGGCTCAGTGTGGCCGCAGCACAGTCGACATGGTCTTCTCTGTGAGACAGGTCAAGGAGAAATTCATTGAGCAGCACATGGACCTCTACGCTGCCTTCATAGATCTGACCAAAGCATTCGACACCCTGAACAGAGAAGCGCTTTGAGTCATCCTCGCAAAGCTCGGCTGCCCCAGGAAGTTTACCAACATCATCCGCCTCTTCCATGATGGAATGGTAGGAGTTGTCCAGTCAAACGGCGACACATCCGCACCCTTCTACATTTCCAACGGTGTCAAACAAGGTTGTGTTCTTGCCCCCGTGATGTTCATCCTGTTCTTCACGTGTGTCCTGACCCATGTAGTACGCGACCTTGAGAAGGGAGTGTACCTAAAGTACAGACTAGACGGCTCTCTCTTCGACCTCCGTCGACTGAACGCCAGGACCAAGATCATCGAGGGACTGATCCTTGAGGCGAGGTTTGCCGATGACTGTGCGCTGATTGCGCACACGGAGTCTGACCTGCAGACCATCGTCAACAGGTTCTCGGAAGCCTCTCGACTGTTTCGCCTCACCATCAGTCTCAACAAGACCGAGGTCCTGCACCAACCAGCCCCAAGCACAAGAGCCCCCCCCCCCCCACCGCACACACACCCAAAGTGTATATCGAAGGCACCGAGCTGAAGACTGTCGACCAGTTTAGGTACCTGGGAAGCATCATCTCTTCTGACAGTACTATCGACAAGGAAATCGCAGCTCGCATCAGCAAAGCCAGCAAAGCCTTGGGTCGTCTGCGCACTCGTGTGTTGAATAACAACAACGTCAAGCTCTCCACCAAGATCAAAGTCTACAAGGCAGTAGTCCTTACCAGCCTCCTCTACGGCTGTGAGTCATGGACGCTGTACAGAAAGCACCTGAAGCAGCTTGAACGTTTTCGCATGAGATCCCTGCGCTCACTCATGGGCATCAAATGGCAAGACAAGGTGACAAACCTGGAATTACTGGACAGTGCTGGCTTAGTGGGTGTTGAACCCTTGATCTTAAAGACATAACTTCGCTGGACGGATCAAGTCATACGCATAGATGTTTCTCGCATGCCACGCCAACTCCTGTATGGTGCACTCTCAAAAGGCCATAGGAAGCAAGGACGGCCAAAGAAACGCTTCAAAGACAGCATAAAAGACAGCCTCAAGTACTGCGTCTTCCCGGTAAAGTAACTTGAAGCACAAGCACAAGACAGATCTGGCTGGCGTGCCGCCACCAGGAAAGCCTGCACGTTCTTTGAACACAATCGGCGCGAACGGATCACCAGTGCCAGAGCTCGCAGAAAGACAGCGTCGACTCTCCCCACAGCTACGTTCCAGTGTCCCCCCCCCCCCCCCTCCATTGCCCTCGCAGGTGTGGCTCCAGGATTGGCTTGGCAGTCATGCACAATGACGACATCATCGGTTTTCGGAGGTCTACCCATTAGTTCAAGGTTGATCAAAATCAAGACATTTCACACCTCCCCTCTGATGATACGCATCAATGACCACATTGCTAATCTGATGGGCGCTTGTGCATGTCCACGGAAGACAAAGCTACGCAATCTGTGTGAGACTGGAGACCCCCTCTCTTGGCTTGACTTCGCGAACGAAGATTTTATAGGAGTTGCCCACGACGTCTGCAGGCTTGTTCGTGGCTGCGGAGGCCAATCCGGGACAGGCAGGTTCGACCGCAGTGGCTGCAGGGGGAGGTATGGCCAGGGTTCTGAGTTGCGGCATCTCTGTTTGTTCTCCTGAGCCGCTTGTCCTTAAGGCTAGCTCTGCGTGAGTCCTCAAAGGAGACAGCTGCCTTGTAAATGGTGGAGCGCCAGGTGTCACGGTCCGCAGCAAGCGAAGACCACTGGTGGTGGTCGATTTGGCAGGCACTAAGTGACTTCTTGAGACAGTCTTTGTATCTCTTCTTTGGTGCCCCTCTGTCACGGTGTCCAGTAGCAAGCTCGCCGAACAGGGTGATCTTTGGTAGGCGATGATCCTCCATCCTGGAGACATGCCCCGCCCAGCGGAGCTGTGTCCGCAGCAGCAAAGCCTCGATGCTCACAGTTTCAGCCTGTTCAAGGACCTCGACGTTGGTGACATAGTCACTCCAGTGAATGCCCAGGATGGTGCGCAGGCAGCGCTGGTGGAAGCGTTCGAGGAGTCGTAGTTGGCTGCGGTAGAGGGCCCAGGACTCGGAACCATACAGCAGGGTTGTGAGGACCACAGCTCTGTACACGCTGATCTTGGTGCCTGTTTTCAGCTGTTGATTGTGCCACATCCGCTTGAAAAGTCGCCCGAAAGCGCTGTTCGCTTTTGCCAGCCTGCTGTCAAGCTCCTTGTCCAGCTTGGCGTCCGACGTGATAATGCAGCCAAGGTAAGTAAACTGGTGCACTGACTTTAGTTCAGACTCGCCAATGGTGATGTGAGGAGGGCGATACACTGTCTTGGGTGCCGGCTGATGGAGGACCTCTGTCTTTTTCAGACTGACCTCGAGTCCAAAGAGCTGGGCAGCGTCTGCGAAGCAGGACGTGATGCGCTGCAGGGCTCTCTCTGTGTGTGCAACGAGGGCAGCGTCATCAGCAAAAAGCAGCTCACGAATCAGTTGGTCTAGGGTTTTCATGTGGGCCTGCAGTCGTCTGAGGTTGAACAGGCTGCCATCGAGACGATACCTGATGTACACTGCATCGTCATCATTGAGGTCCACTGTGGCCTGCTTCAACATCATGCTAAAAACGATGATGAAGAGGGTCGGTGCCAGCACGCAGCCCTGCTTTACGCCGTTGAGAATAGGGAATGGTTCTGAGAGGTCATTGTTGAGTCTGACCTGGCCTTGCTGGTCCTCGTGTCATCGTGACAATCATGCTGAGGAACTTTGGGGGACAGCCAAGTCGCTCCAGGATCTGCCACATGCCTTGCCTGCTCACAGTGTCGAACGCTTTTGTTAGGTCGACAAACGTTACGTACAGCCCTTTGTTCTGCTCGCGGCACTTCTCCTGAAGCTGTCTCAGCACAAAGACCATATCGGTGGTGCTCCTGTTTGCTCTGAAGCCACACTGGCCCATTGGGAGGTGGTCGTCAGCGATGGCAGGAGCAGCCGTGAGAATTTTCCCAGCAATGGACAGCAGGGTAATTCCCCGATAGTTGGAACAGTCAGACTTCTCGCCTTTGTTCTTGTACAGGGTGATAACGACAGCGTCACGGAGATCCTTTGGTAGTGTTCCTTCCTCCCAGCAGCAGAGAAAGAGGTCATGGAGCTTGTTGTGCAGTGCTGTGCCTCCATGTTGGTGGACGTTTCCTAAAGCCTGCGCGGTGGAGCTTTTTGGTGGAGTGCAGTGTGCGCAGTACTGGCCCCACCCTTTAAACCCTTGGTTCGTCTGCCATGGCCTAGCAAGCTGGGACGATGGCATCGAGGTCCTCGGGTCGTAGGTTTTATATCAGACTGTCCTTGTCCTAGTCTCTGGCTCAAAAGCCTTCCCCGGAGAGACGGGGGCTTTGATGTCAGGGGTTTCCTCCCTTAGCCTTTCCGCAGCCAAGCGGCCAGGCCTGCAAGGCAGCAGGGGACTCGTGGAGGGCGGGGTCGTCTATGTCCCGTGCAGATGTGAACATCTGCCCACTGCCCACAGACTGGAGACCCACTGTCCTGAGAAAGTGATGTGTGACAGGATCAGGGGATTAGTAGTTATCTGTGACACCCGGGCCAGTCGGATGTTCACACCGGGGAAGACATTCACAGCGCAGTTGATTTCTCGCTTTCTGATCACAGTTGGCGTGTACACAGGCGCAGACTTAAACCAAGATGACTGCCACTTATGAGGATGCAATACCATTCGTATCGCA
The DNA here is from genome assembly GCA_036245525.1 of Semisulcospira habei. NCBI lineage: Eukaryota > Metazoa > Mollusca > Gastropoda > Semisulcospiridae > Semisulcospira > Semisulcospira habei. Next base: position 155,388,847 of record BTPG01000007.1, read on the forward strand.
CAGAAAGAGGTAATGCTTTTCATGAGTCCTTATGACTGAAGGGGCACATGAAACTCTATGCCTGGCTGAGGGACTGAGTTGGGTCCCAGTTCAGCAATGATAGGACACTTTTCCTCCGCTGGGGTTGACCAGCAGTCAGCGGCTTATTGCCAGTGTTTGCCTCAGTCTGAGGATGCAATGCGGATTGTATTTTACAGTAAGAGGCACTGATTTACATGAGCCCCTATGAGTGCGGGGCACATGGCACTCTATGTCTGGGTGAAGTACTGTGACAGGTGCAGGTAAGGAGTGCCAAGTGAGGGTATTTGACTATAAGCCCATGAACATACTAGGCTTACCCACCGATCCCGTGAGATATTTGTAAAATATACCGTACAACAAAAGAAGAACCATCGAATAGTAAAACACAACTTCCACAAATAACCATCCCAAAAATGTTTTGAGGTCAGGGCTGACGGGGAGGGGGGGGAAGAGAGGGGGGAGGGGGGCAGGGCCCCCTGGGCCCCCTCCTCCGGATACGCTACTGATGGCGGATACCCAGCCTCTACCATAAGCATAAACAGCACTCCGAACATCTCCGGAACGCATAGATTCTCACGATTCTCTTGGAGATGTTTGTAGTGTTGTCTATACATGTCTCTCTCTTGGCTTGACTTCGCGAACGAAGATTTTATAGGAGTTGACCACGACGTCTGCAGGCTTGTTCGTGGCTGCGGAGGCCAATCCGAGACAGGCAGGTTCGACCGCAGTGGCTGCAGGGAAAGGTATGGCCAGGGTTCTGAGCTGCGGCATCTCTGTTTTTTCTCCTGAGCCGCTTGTCCTTAAGGCCAGCTCTGTGAGAGTCCTCAAAGGAGACAGCTGCCTTGTAAATGGTGGAGCGCCAGGTGTCACGGTCCGCAGCAAGCGAAGACCACTGGTGGTGGTCGATTTGGCAGGCACTAAGTGACTTCTTGAGACTTCTACATGTACTTATTATGCTAATGCCTTCGCATGATTTACTTGTAACAGCCGCATAAGCTTTTATTATTGTAAGTCGTATGAATTATCAACTTGTGCTTCTCCTGCCTACTTCATAAGTTCCAGAAAAAGACATGGGCTTGACCTGATACATCCTTTGAAGGATGTGTATGATCGTCTTGTTCATTACCTGCGTATTTTTCTGTGGGGTGGCGATTGGGTGCGAGATAGGAATGGCCAAGGGATCTAACTGTGTGTATGTCCAGCGCTCAGTAATCCCCCTTGGTATGTGAAATATCAACTTGTGTTGTCTTGTATACTGACTGGTATGAATATGTTACTACGTTCCGTCCAATGCGATTGAACAGCAAAAAGAATACTCAGACTTTTCAGGTTAATAAAACCTTCTGGCGTTTAACTCAAGATATGCAAGATATGGATCGAGCATGATACTTTACGGGCGGTGCCAGAATAGCTTGGCGCCTGTTGGCGCCAAGCTATTCTGGCACAACCCTTGAACTATTATGGTCGATCTGTCTCCTGCAATGTACTGCAGTCCTCAGAGGACAACTCCAAAATATATGTCGTACCTGGGACACGATGGGTTAACAACTATTTTTATTTTTCAGGAACGTGTTCACACGCGTAACGCCGCGACTTTGCTGAAAATATAGAATCCAGACCACAAAGGTGATTGCCAAACATGTAAAGTGCAAAATGAAATCCAACAATATTTCGACTGAATTGTGTACTTTTTTGTTTGTCTGTTTTTGTTTTGTTTTTGTTTTCAAAAGAGACAAACGAACAAGTATACAATTCGGTCTCTACTTACCTTGTCAGTAGAAGAGATAAAGCAGCAACCGGAGGATGTGAAATATTATTTAACTGTGTTGTAACTATCATTTTTAAGCGTGTTTCTTTTCCCTTTGGGTTCTTCCGTGAAAATGTAGAGAGCACATCGATGTCATAATAAAGATACGGTGTTCATCTAAGAGAATCCAGTTTTATCATTCTTCCTCCCCCACTGCTCTCGCGGTTGTTTTATTATGTTAGTAGGTTGGTTGGTTGGTTGGCTGGTTTGTTCGTTGTTTTGTTTTCCTTCTTTTTTTTTCGTTCCGCCTTTTTTCTCTTTCTTTCTTTCTTTCTGACTTTCTTTTTTTTCATTCTTTCGCCCCCAAACCCCAGCCCACGGGGGGATCCCACGCTGTATGAGGGTGTTTTGTTTTGTTTTGTTTATTAGGCTGAAAAGTAACATGTCAGGTACGCTGGACCCACGCAATGAAACATATCGTCCTACATGTACGCTCCTTCAAGCGTATTTACTAATTACTAATATGCAGCTGCAAAATAGCAGGCGAGTTCAACCGGCCAAAGTAAACCAGATGTAAGCGAACCAAACTAAAGACACTAGTAACAAAAGCCAACAAAACAAGAGCTCTCTATGTTGGCAGTTGTGCCAAAATACACTGACGGGTTAAAGAAATCCGCTAGTTTTGGAATCATCGGAAACACTATAACATATCGGAGCAATAGAAATGCTACCTCTTTGGAATCATCGGAAACACTATAACATATCGGAGCAATAGAAATGCTACCTCTTTGGAATCATCGGAAACACTATAACATATCGGAGCAATAGAAATGCTACCTCTTTGGAATCATCGGAAACTCTATAACATATCGGAGCAATAGAAATGCTACCTCTTTGCAATCATCGGAAACACTATAACATATCGGAGCAATAGAAATGCTACCTCTTTGGAATCATCGGAAACACTATAACATATCGGAGCAATAGAAATGCTACCTCTTTGGAATCATCAGAAACACTAAAGTGTTTCCGATGATTCCAAAAAGGTAGCATTTCTTTTGCTCGTTAGTATAAAACAAAAAATAAAAGTACTTAACCTGTTACGTTAGTTATTGATTGGGGTTTAACGCCGAGCAGGCGACTAAGGCCATCTCAAGGCGAGTACCCTGCCAGAATGAGTGGTTTCCATTGATAAAAATCTCCACAGGCGATCTCCATGGAAAATGACCGAATCTATAATTGGTCAGGGTGCAGAGGTCGGTGATTCCAGCCGCCGCCAGAACCAGTTCCAGAACCTTGCCACCAGCATCCTTGGGCAACCGCTGTAGAACGTGCGGGTCGGTCACATTTTAGAACTGGCTGCCTTAAATGCGTATGCCTGCAGTCTAAAGAAATGGGAAAAAGTAATTTCCATTTAATATTGCAAAAAAGAACTGTTGATACCTCTGTTTAATCGGTGAAGTGTTTTTAGACAATTATAGACAAAGAGGTAGCTTATACACCAGACACTAAAAAATAAAGCAAACGAAGATAAACATTTATACGTCTAGTGACGATACTGTTCGGCAGAAAAGACGCGTAATTACGCGTCTTTTCTGTCGAAAGGTATCGTCAACAGCCGTCAAGTTATGCAGACGACACTGTCGAGATGTATCGTCGGTAGCAGTCGACGGGCAGCTACTCTCAATGTAAAAAAAGGATTATCCGTGCCTGGATGATAATCATTAAACCATATGTATGCGGGGCGTGACATATGCATTTATTAACTCTTTCTTATATACGAGTGCATAATGAGTGGTCCTCAAACATTTTCAAGAAGTGCCTTTTGGCAGACACCAACACGCCAGCCGTGTAAACATTTAACTCACTCTACCCCTAACACACCACAGCAAGATAAGGGTCGACCATGATAGTTCAAGGCTGATTCCCGAATTGCTTGGCGCTATGGGCGCCATGCTATTCTAGCACCATAGCGCCAAGCTATTCTAGCATCACCCTTGAACTATCATGGTCGATCTGTGTCTTGCACTGCAATGATGTCTTTAGAGGACAACGGCAAAGTTTGGGGATTTCGGCCTTAGGGTACAATGCGTTTGTTTTTTGTTTATTTTTCATTTTTTATATGCTTCTGTGTCTGTATATCTGCGTTTTCGTCACGTCCGTGCTGACAATTTTCTTTGAATACAGCATTTTGTGAAACATATGTTTTGAGTCTTTCCGTACCGTTTTTATGGCGCTTTATAATTTCAAATGCAACCAATTAAAATTTCCGAAACCTAAATAGCTGAGCTGACCCTTCGCACCATGTGAATGTCCTGTGTTTGTCTTGTACTGTGTTTGTAATTCAGAGTGAATGTTTCACATGCGTCTTGGATTCAGTTCGTTGTTCTTTGAGCCGATTCACAGCGCCTATAAAATGACCGGTATTATTATTATTATTATTGTACGAGAGGGGACATGGGAAGATCTGTTTTCGGCCAGTATGCCATTATTGTAACAGCGAGATTCCCATTGTAATATAATGAAAATTTAGCTGTTCACAAACTACGGTATCAGGCATACTACGAACGAGAAGTATACATACCACATGCACTTCTTGCCCATGATAGGCCCGGAACACCACAGTGTCATTGTTGGTCATGGTTAAAATGCACGGTCGAGGTCAGGTCATGTTAACCTTGCATCAACTCCACAAACACGGCTGGAACAATTTGTCTAAATCATTTAAAATATACTGATCAACAAAAGAAACGCGAAGTATCCCCTTCAAATAAGATTTAATCCAACATTAGAAAGTCGATTTCGGACAAACCATACAACGGATGTTATCGACATTTTAGGAATGAAATCATGGACTCCAGCGTAATCAGTGTGGAAGTTTATTCTTTATTTGGAGCAAGAATGGCACAGCACAAAATCAATATGGCGTGTGACTCCCATTAGAGTTGATGACGGCTTGGCAGCGTCGGCGCATAGAGTGCATCAGGCGGTTGACAGCTGCCCTGGGGATGTTGTTCCAGGCCTGGACAATGGTATTCTCTAGTTCTGCGGCTGACGTTGGTCTGGGGCGTACAGCGTTGACCTGTTGCAGTTGGTCCCAGATATGTTCGATGGGATTGAGGGTCGGGCTGAGGGCAGGCCAGGGCATGACTGGGATGTTGTGCTGCTGGACTAAGTGCTGGGTGTTACGTGCAGTTTGTGTATGCGCATTATCTTGCTGCAAGATGAAGTCTCTGCGTACCTGAGAAAATGGCAGGACATATGGGTGTAGTACTTGGTCAATGTAGCGCTGAGCTGTGATGCCATTTCCGCGACCTGGTACGAGTCCACGGAAGAACACAGGTCCTACTGTCTGTTTTGGGGTAATCCCACCCCAAATCATCACGCTTGGCCCGCCCCAGGCATTGTTCTCCAGCACACAGCCATCAGCATAGCGTTCACCAATTCTCAACCACACTCTTATGCGCCCATCTGCATGGCTGATGCAATAGCGGCTCTTATTCGTGAACAGGACGTTCTGCCACTGTTGCCAGGTCCAGTCGACATGAGCCTGTGACCACTGTAGGCGTGCACGGCGATGACGGTCAGTAAGAACAGGTCCACGGGCTGGACGATGGTTGTTCAGATTATGCTCCTCCAGCCGTCGTCGCACTGTCTGGCCACTGATGGGTGCCTGGTGGTTGCTGAAAACTTCTCTTGCTGTTTCCTCGGCCGGCTGAAAGTGATTTCGCACGTGAGCCCGGAAAATGTGGCGGTCTTGCCGTGGAGTTGTCACACGTGGTCGTCTGCTTCGGGGAGCGTCAGCAGAAGACCCGTTGGCACGATAGAAATGCTGCAGCCTGTAAGTGGTCGAAAGATGACATATAAAGGCCACTGCCACAGCTTGTGGATCTTCCCTGGCTTCCAAACGCCCAAGAGCTCGTTCTCGTTGGGGAGCACTAAGTCTTGGCATGGTTGATGTGGCAACGACAAAGTGACAGAAGGCGTAACACTGATGATTTTTTTTATTGCCTTGCATTGCTGAACACAGTTTATGACCCAACATCACTCTGCAGTGTATGCACGTGCGTGGAAAGCATACACCGTGCATCCTAACCAATACGGGTGCCTCGTGCACAGGGAGGGTAACACGGTTACTACAGTACGGTGACTGCATGCTTACCTGTTGTTGCTCGTACATTGGATATAAAAAAAAAATAGTGTAACTTGTATTTTCGTGGATTTATCATACAAATACAACATACATTCGAATTCCGCTTTTCTTTTGTTGATAATATATATATATATATATATATATATATATATATATATATATATATATATATATATATATATATATATATATATATATATATATATATATATATATATATATATATATATATATATATATATATATATATATATATATATGATAAACCTGTGCCACATACATCTTACAGTCATAAGCATTATATTTCACGCCATTGTGAATGCATATTACAAGAATACCGTTGGCTCCTCGCACAATGGAAGTAAACGATAGGGAAAAGGGCCATTGAACTCCGACGCCCCGATCCGCTTTTAAAAACAGACTTAACTGATCCCAGTAGAGTGGAGCGTACGACTCTCGTCCGAAAGGTCGCGGGTTCGAATCCAGCTGGGGTCAAATTTTGTTTGGACCCTATTCGATGTCCGGTCTTTGAAATCACCTTCTTGGTGCACAAAAGTCGTTAAGCCCAAAAACGTTTGACATTTGACCCTAGCAGCAAGAGGCGTGGGTAATAATTAAACCTTTGGCATCACTGACTCTGCTCACTCCTGGTTTCTCTCCTACCTCTCGACAGACAGCAGTCCGTCACCATCGACAGCGTCTCCTCCAACCCAGTAACGCTCTCCTGCGGAGTTCCACAGGGGTCCGTCCTGGGCCCGGTCTTTTTCACACTCTACACCTCTCCCCTGTCCAACATCATCCAGTCTCACCACATACACCACCACCTCTACGCTGACGACTCACAACTACTAGACAAAGACAAACTCGACAACACTCAGTCACTACTGACTCGCACGGCTGACTGCTACGAAGACGTGAAAAACTGGATGACAGCAAACAAGCTTAAACTGAATGACGACAAAACGGAAGCCATGCTGGTAGGCACTCGCCAGAAACTTTCCCAGCTCCCTCCCTCCCTCCACCTTCAACTCGACAGCACTCCCATCTCCCTCTCTGACTCGGCCAGAAACCTCGGCGTTATCCTCGATTCCTCTCTTTCCATGACCCGCTTCGTCTCCGCCACGGCCCAGGCATGCTACTTCCACCTCCGCCGCATCAGTCAGATCAGAAAATACCTCACTACCGAAGCTGCCACCAAACTGGCTGTCTCTCTCATCCTAGCTCGCATCGACTACTGCAACTCTCTCCTTTCCGGCCTCCCTCACTCCACCACTTTCACTCTCCAGCGCTTCCAGAACAATGCTGTCCGCCTCGTCCTCAGGAAGAAAAAATCCGACCACATCACTCCCCTGCTCAAACTCCTTCACTGGCTTCCCATCCCCCAACGCATCCAATACAAGATTCTGTCTCTCTGCTACAAATCCCTGAACAACTGCGCTCCCGCCTATCTCTCAAACTTACTTCACCCCTACACTCCTCCCCGCTCCCTCCGCTCCGCCTCCGACCCTCTCCGCCTCCACGTCCCCCGCACCAAACTCAGCACTTTCGACCCCCACACCTTCTCAGTACACGGTCCATCCACCTGGAACACTCTCCTACTCTCTCTCCGTCAGAAACACTCTCTCTCCTCCTTCCAGTCTGCCCTCAAAACTCACCTCTTTCAACAGTTCTAGCACTATACCACCACACTCCCCACCCTAAGCAGACTGTCGTAATGTATTTCATTATTTGTGGTACGTGAGTCATTGTCTAAAGCGTGCGCATGCGTGCGCGAGTTGTGAGTGCGCGCTTAGAGTTATAATTATTATAAGATAAGCGCATTATAAATACCGTAATTATTATTATTATTTTAAACCACTACGGCTTCATCCAGTAAAGCAAAGGTCCTGTGCGCGGGCCCACTGCGGCCGACGTCGGCACGAGGATCCTTTGTTTACTTGGCAAAGACGCATTAGACCTTATTCATCTTGAAAATAGCAGGGCCACAAGAGATCACTGATAAAAATACGTGCTTGCTTGATATTGGAAGGGCTTACGGATTCAGGAATTTGAAATTGTTCAGGCCAGTATGTGATACTGGATCCTTCGGCTACAAACCGTAAGGTACAAATTCACAGATCAGCACGCATATATGATACGAGCAAGTGGCTTCTTGAGTGACTGAGTTTCAAATACACACTCACTGTTGCCGCGGACGCCGTCAGTCGCGTGATTTAATGTCTTCACTGGGTGGGACGACTGACGTCTGTCAGAGAATAGAATAGACTAACCTAACCTAAACTAAACTAAACTAAACTAAACTAAACTAAACTAAACTAAACTAAACTAAACTAAACTAAACTAAACTAAACTATAATAAACTAACTAAGCTAAACTAAATTAAACTAAACTAAACTAAATTAAACTACAATAAAATAAAACAAAACAAAACAAACTAAAATAAATTAAATTAAACCAAAATAAACTAAACTAAAATAAATAAAATAAAGTAAAATAAAATAAAATAAAATAAAATGTAAAAAATATAAAAAAATATAAATATCAGTCACCATTTAGCAACTCAGCAAAACAAGAGGAGTTAATCGTGTAAATAATAGTTGTCTTTTATTTTGATACGATTATTGCCTTTCTATTATCGGCACGCACACATAAATATATTTCTGCAGACAAAGATTATTTTAAACTTTGAATCTGAGTTGAAGTTGAAGTTCCATCTGATAGTGATGCACTTCGTCTGCGTTCACTTCTGTCTGACCATGGCTTGCGCCTCAACTGCAAGATATAGATCCTGAGGAGCCCCCGCACGTGCGGCGGTTAGTGAGGATCTATGCCTCTATGAAACCAAAATCTATCCATGTTTCTTTGACAGCTGGGAATCTTTGACATTGAATGTACAGTGATTTCAAAGTCATAATCTGCATCACCTGACAGTGAGGGGGATAATGTAAAACTTAGGTGAAATTATGCAGACCAGCAGCAGAAATTGTTTAAAAGTCTGCCATACGTAATGGGTAACGGACAAAACGTATTATCTCTTCAGTTTAGTGTTATAACTTATTAATTAAAAAAAAATATTGAAATTTTTTTTTATTAGACATTCGTTTCTAGATCGAAATCATATTACAGCATCAACTGGATATGCAACCTTAAGGCCTACATATTTAGTAATTGTAATTATGTACTATTCTTATTTGTAAACAATCGGCGCGAACGGATCACCAGTGCCAGAGCTCGCAGAAAGACTGCGTCGACTCTCCCCTCAGCTACGTTCCAGTGCCCCCATTGCCCTCGCAGGTGTGGCTCCAGGATTGGCTTGGCCAGCCACATCCGCACCCATAAACAGAAGTCATGCACAATGACGACATCATCGGTTTTTGATGGTCTACCCATTATGTTCTAGCATGACTGTGCTGCGAGCCTACCATGTCGCATAGTTATTTTGCTCGAACAGCTGGAACATTATTCAATATCCTTTTTCGTGTTTTTTTGTCTACCGTATTAAAAATACGGTAGACGTTAAAATGGGGTTGGTCGGAGGTCATTCCGGAGCATGCACATGACGTTTTTGGGTGTGCGGGGCAAAAAGTCTGGCAAAGAAGTAACAAAATAAAAATGACGTCCCGTCTAGCTAAGCAAACCTTGCTAGAGAACGTCTTTTTGGCGCCAAAGCGCCATGTGTGTGTTTGTGTGTGTGTGTGTGTGTGTGTGTGTGTGTGTGTGTGTGTGTGTGTGTGTGTGTGTGTGATGGTGTGTGTGTGTGTGTGTGTGTGTGTGTGTGTGTGTGTGTGTGTGTGTGTGTGTGTGTGTGTGTGTGTGTGACAGCGACTAGAGCCCGCGTTTGGTGACAGACAAGCTTGAAATTGTAT
>BTPG01000007.1:155403633-155508301 GCA_036245525.1 Semisulcospira habei
TGGTGATATAAATACTAGTAGGCTAGCTTACTAACCCAGTAAGCAAAAATCTTCGGGCCCAAGACGGTCGCAGTGGGTCCGCGCACGGCTGTGGCCGTTATGGGCCCGGAGACGTTTACAACTGAAACACACTAATACAAGAACAACAATAATAATAATAATAATAATAATAATAATAATAATAATAATAATAATAATAATTATTATTATTATTATTATTATTATTATTATTATTATTATTATTATTATTATTATTATTACGTTTTTTTTCCAGTCGATCACCTAACCCTAGCCGTACGCAAAAGTCAGAAATATCTCATAAATCTATACCAATTTTGTCCGGATATCTGAACCGAAATGTTTGTGTCAAGGCTTTTTGCACAATCAATCATCATTCTTACAGACGCCCATTTAATGGGCTGACCCTAGGCTCTAAAATAAGCGTCATTGATGCTCTTTTCTGATTGGTTGATACAAAGATATATGACAGCGTGTCCTCTCTTCATTGCATTCTGACAGAAGGCACAGAGTTGTACTCTTACATGTTTGAGAGCATTTTCGGAGATTTATTCTGACCCGAGGTTGTTCGCAGGCGTGCTGTTGCTTTCCTCCCTTCCCTCCAGGTTACGGTACATATTCAAATGAGGTAGGTCAGGCAATAGGAGGACCGGTGTTTTTCTTTTTTAATCTCCTGCCTTCTTTGGAATTTTGTACAAGGGCAGTATGTTGGAATTTGCTTAAAATCTCTTGATAGAAGAGACATGTTTGGTGCTTTGACAAGGTCCCTGCTTAACCAGCGGATTCTTTTTGGGTTAGTTTGAGTTGCCGTTCGGATGGTGATTTGAGGCGCGTAACAGTTTTGGGTGTGGGGATGGTACGGAAACAGGATCATAGAGTCGTCTGAACTGTGCGTAAATTCAACGCGAAAGAGCCGCCCCGTGAACAACAGAGCCTCCCCGTGAACAATGAATGGTTTCAGCAAAAGACATAGATCCTCATTCAATTCAATAAACTGTATTCATCACGCTAGGGGCAATTAAAGTGGTCCGACAGGCGGGGGCTCATGAGAATCTATACCTCTTGCAGTAGTGCCATGCTCTTTTTTATTGCCGGGAGTGAAGAAGTAAACGCTCCTGAACACGACATAGCACATACGTACCCTTCAATGGAGAAGAAGTTGTGGGTCTCCGTCTTCACGTCCGTCCACGAGGAAGAAACCACTCGGTCTGCAGAAAACCAGTTGGTGTTGTCAGAGCCTTGCCCATTGAACTCGACATAGGCCACCTCCTTGCCTTGTTTGTACACCGACACACGCACCTGAAGTATGTTTTATCATCATCATCATCGTCGTCAACAACATCATCCACATCATCATCATCATCAACAACACATCATCATCATCATCACCATCATCATCATCATCGTCACACAGCGCACTGTACAAGCGCATAATTAACTCCGTAATTGCCGGGAAAAGGCTAACGATATCCATCTGCAAGAGACATAAACCCTCTTGAGCCCCCGCGGTCGTGGGGGCACATGAGGATTTATGTCTCTTGTTAGTTCCATGTTCTTGAGGCCTGTGTTTGGTCTCCGTTAAACTGTGCAGGCTCTACAGGAGAAAGTCGGTTAGTGTGCAATCGTTTCAGACCACAAGGGAAGAAAACCAAATTATATCAAGAGTTGTGACCCTCCCTCGGAGGGTCAGGAGTCAATAGAACACACATGTTAGTAATTTAATGACGCTCCGAGTCAGGGCCACAACTCTTGCCATAACCTTAAGTTTTCTCCCCTTGTGTTCAGACGCGAAATACGTTATCACTGGCAGGAAGGTGTTAATCCCGATTTTAGTGGCGGTAACAGGAGCAGTATTATTATTATCGTTATATTATTATTATTATTATTAATATTATTATTATTATTATTATTATTATTATTATTATTATTATTATTATTATTATTATTATTATTATTATTATTATTATTATTATTATTATTATTATTATTATTATTATTATATTCGTCTTGGAACAATAAGACGGCCCACCTCAAATCTTCCACTAGGGAAGTTAATACGGACAGCAGCTGGAGAGATGGGTGGAACACTATTCTTAGTATCCGCATCAAATCCTTACCACAAACGACGTCCACTTGAACGCCAAGTCCCCCATTATAAAACTGAACTGTACAAAACTTCATTTTTCCCATCCACCACGGGCCTTTGGAACAGTTTGCCCGATCACATTCAGCGTAGACAATCCTTAAGCGAATTTAAATCATACCTGTCACGAGACGATTGTGTCGTACCCCCATATTACAATTTAGGTTGTAGAATAACACATATAATCCACTGTAAATTTAGACTCAACATGAGCGATCTCAATTATGACCTGGTTAGTCGTCACTTGTCCAATTCTCCTGCCTGCTCTTGTGCAGCCAGTTCTGAAACCGCCGACCATTTTTTTTACTCCAGTGTAGTAATTACGATGTAATAAGACGGTTAATAATACTTACACTTCCACCAGAATACACCAATATACATTTACTCCTTAATGGAAGTAAACCCTACCATCCACAGTGAATAACGGTATATTTTCAGCTGTACACGAATTTATTACTGCAGCAAAAAAAGATTTCATTGAGTTATAAAATAGGCCTGCAAGAAATAAAGGAAATAAAGAAAATATAAAGACCAGTTGAGACAACTCTCTCTCTCTCTCTCTCTCTCTCTCTCTCTCTCTCTCTCTCTCTCTCTCCACTATAATAATTGAAACGTTTTCCTCTATTTTCATATTTCATGTATATATATATATATATATATATATATATATATATATATATATATATATATATATATATATATATATATATATATAATATATATATATATATATATATATATATATATATATATATATATATATATAATATATATATATATATATATATATATATATATATATATATATATATATATATATATATATACTTTACTTATAACAAAGGTGTCGCCCAAAGCCCAAAAATGCACTCAATCCGATTAGCTCCAAGGGACGTAATTTTTTATTTTTCATTCAATTCTGAGAATGCTGTACTAATGCCATGGAATTCCAGGCTGGTAAGCGTGCATTGTGTCATCAGGACATCAGCTGCCCTTTTTGTGAGTGCATCGCTTACTAGATCTTTTGAGCCTTCCACTGAACACTTACTACATAAAACAGTAGGGACTACCCCCAGGCGCCCCGCCATCCGCTGGAGAATATCCAGACCTCCCCCCAAGGGGGGATGCTAGAAAATATTCCCAAACAGATAATGGACATGCTGAGTAGATTTAAAGTTTTTGCCGCATACGACCTGTTAAGCCCCAAGGGGAGGCTCTTCAGGTAGGCATACGGCGTAACCTAAAATTGCAAACACAATGCATGTACTAGAAGCCGCCTCCAGAATTTACAGGTAGCACCCCCAGCACAGCGCGGATTGGATCCATAAAGCTTTATGAGGTGTTGCAGTGGAAGAAGGCAGACTGATGTCCTGATGGCACAATGCAAGGTTACCAGCCTGGAATTCCATGGCATTAGCACATCATTCTCAGAATTGAATGAAACATTACGTCCCTTGGAGCTAATCTGATTGAGTGCATTTTTTTTTTTTTTTTTTTTTTTTTTTTTTTTTTTTTTTTTTGGCTTTGGGTGACGCCTTTGTTAAAAGTAAAGAATAATTGTACCACAAAATTGCCTAGTTGTTGCCTTTTCAAAATTAGTCTGTCTTCTTCCTCATAAAGCTTTAGGGATGCAATCCGCGCTGTACTAGTGGTGCTACCAGTAAATTCTGAAGCCGGCTTCTAGTATATATATTCCGAAATAGCTTAGGCGGTTAAACGTCGGAGCAAGAGAGCGAAGGGAATCGCCGGGTCGTGGGTTCCAATCCCCGTCCCGGCCCCGGTAGCTGGACTCGCAATCCAGGGGGAAAAGACGGATTTGTTCAATAGCATGTCCGTTGAAAGGTGCTGGTAAATCAAAGTGGCACAGTTGGAGTGCGCCTGAATTGAACAGTGTTTAGTACTCCATAGGCAATAGATTTCCCTGTCCCCCATAACCCGCCCGTTAAGGCCGTCCATTATCACTTCGGTGCCGTGGACGTTAAACATATATATATATATATATATATATATATATATATATATATATATATATATATATTATATATATATATATATATATATATATATATATATATATATATATATATATATATATATATATATATATACTTACCTATATTGTATTTAAAATCTGCATACCAACGGCATGCAAATTTTTCAAATATAACTGAGTGTCCAGATCATCCTATAAGCCTGTGGCTTGTTTTGATCTGATGATAATTGATGTATATTCTTTTACGTAGTTTGCAAAGTAATAAACTATTTAAACCAAAACTATTCTGACCTCTAATTCAGACAGAACGTCGTGACCCCATCAGCTCTTGACGCCATCGAGTGCCTGCCTGTAATATATGACCTAGATGCAGTGCCAACAATAGAGAAGCTCAGCAAAGCCATTGACAGCCTGGCTTCAGGCAAAGCCCCAGCCAACGATGGGATCCCAACGGATTCGATCAAGAACTGAAAGGTCACCCTCCTTCTTCCCCTGAATGAGGTCCTACTCCAGTGCTGGCATGAAGGAGAGGTACCACAAGATATGAGGGATTCCAAGATCATCACCCTCTACAAAAACAAGGGCGAGAGAAGCGATTGTACAGAGGCATCTCCCTTCTAAGCATTGTCGGCAAAGTCTTTGCCCAGGTCATCTTGATCCGTTTGCAGAAGCTGGCAGAACGTATCTATCCCGAGTCACATTGTGGCTTCCGACCTGAGCGGTCAACGGTAAACATGGTCTTCTCCTTCCGTCAACGCCAAGAGAAGTGCAAGGAACAACACATGCCTCTGTTTGTCGCTGTTATTGACCTCACCAAAGCCTTCGTCAGTAGAGACGGCCTGTTCAAGCTCCTCTCAAAGATTGAATGCCCGTCCAAACTGCAGAGTTTTATAGAATCCTTCCGCAACAACATGAAGGGGAAAGTGCAGGTCAATGGCAGCACATCCGAACCCTTTGACGTATGCAGCGGAGTCAAACAAGGCTGCGTCCTGGCCTCTACTCTCTTTGGGATCCTCTTCCCTGTCCTGCTCAAGCATGCATTCTGTAATGCAACAGAAGGAATCTACCTGCGAACCAGATCAGACGGCAGGCTGTTCAACCTTGCTCGCCTCAAAGCCCAGACCAGGACACGCGAAGTCCTCATCAGGGTCATGTTGTTCGCTGACGATGCGGCAGTTTCGACCCATACCCAGCAGGAATAATAATAATAATAATACCGTTATTATATAGGCGCTTTTTCGCAATTTTGGGGAAATCGACTCAAAGCGCCGCGCCTGAAACCCAACACACACACTCACGAAACAGACACGGATTTACGCCATTTAAGACAAACACAGTACAAGACAAACGAAGGGCCAGTCAGCTACTGAAGTTACAGAGATTTTTGATCGCTTGTATTTAAAATTTGTAAAGTGGCCTGAGACCGGTACCAAAGTGAGGGGGGTGGGGGGGGGGAACTGCAGTCACTGATGGACCGATTCTCCCAGGCTTGCAGGACTGCGAACTAACAGTCTAAAGAAGACGAACGCCATGCATCACCATTGACGACCACGACCTCGACGTCGTCCACCAGTTCTCGTACGTTTGGGTCTACCATCACCGATAACCTCTCTCTGGACATCGAGATCCACAAGAGAATCGGGAAGGCTGCTGCAACTTTTGCATGCCTCTCAACTCGAGTATGAACAAATACCAAGCTGACTGTGAAAACCAAGATGGCTGTGTATAACGCCTGCCTCATCAACACACTGATGTACGGCAGTGAGACATGAACCCCTTATGCCAGACAGGAGAGAAGACTGAACACCTTGCACCTGAGAAGCATCCGCCGTATCCTGGGCATATCTTGGCAAGATAGATTGACCAACACCGAAGTCCTGTCCCGCGCGGGCTTTTCCAGTATGTACACCCTACTCAGACAACGCAGACTGCGCTGGCTCGGCCATGTTCACCGCATGGGGGATGTCCGCATCCCAAAGGACATCCTCTACGGAGAACTGGCAAATGGGAGAAGAAACACTGGTCGCCCCAAGGTACGATTTGTAGATGTCTGCAAGAGGGACATGAGAGCACTGGACATTGACACTGGGTCTTGGGAAGTCCTTGCGGATGACCGTGCAAAGTGGAGAAGTATCTTCCAACAACACCTCAAGTCAGGGGAAGAGAAGATGTCACAAGCAGCAGCAGGCAAGCGGGCAAGCAGAAAGGAGTGCAACAACTCCATCAGACCAGTGACCACGTACATTTGTGATCTTTGCAGCAGGGACTGCCATTCCCGTATTGGCCTCTACAGTCACAAAAGATGCTGCTTCAAATCCAGCTGAGCTGGCAATCAGGTCAGAACAACTAGGATGCATTATCTATGGTCGATTCGGATCGTCAGAGACCCATTATTATTATTATTATTATTATTATTATTATTATTATTATTATTATTATTATTATTATTATTATTATTATTATTATTATTATTATTATTATTATTATTATTATTATTATCAAATTTGTCATCGATATTTGTTTTATTATTATCATTATTATTGTTGTTATCCCAGTGAGCAAAGGTCCACGGGCCCATGATGGCCGCAGAGGGTCCGCGCACGAATGTGCGTGGGCCCACTACGGCCGTCGCGGGCCCTTAGACGTTTTGCTACGGCGGAATCTTGTTTTTATTATTACTATTATTGTTGGTTTTTTATTGTTATTATTATTATTATTATTATTATTATTATTATTATTATTATTATTATTATTATTATTATTATTATTATTATTATTATACAGTGTCAATGAGAGCTGATGGCCATTGGTCCAAGAGTCCACTTCTGTAGTGAGTGTTGCACGATCCATTCACGGTCTTACACCCAAAGCAGGTCAGTGCCTTGTACAAGTCGTCATTAACACCTGCAGACTTGTACCTGTCGTACGCAGGGCCGCCAGCACCAGCCGTCAGTCGGAAAACCAGGATTCGGTTGCCGTCCAAGTAAGTTAGACCTGAAATAACGTTGCTGTGGTCAATTTCACTTTATCTGGGCGGCTTAAATGTACCCAGCGTGAATCTGCAGTGAAAGAAACTCTACTCAGCACAAAGTACTGAGGCGTACATGCACCCGGTGTTGATTTTTGCTGCACTTTTAAACCACCCAATTTCTCAGTTAGGGAGATTCAAGCCCATCGAAAATGGGTTGATTTGAGTGGGTGGATTTTCGCTAGACAGACGCACACTAGATAGACCTACGCTCAAATACAGCGGAGAACCCAATGCGCGAAAGGCCATCGGGCCTACGTCGGCAGCCGCTGGCCCGCGCACTGCCGTGCAGGAGTCATCGCAACAAACAGCGCTGCTGACGGCCAAAGGGTTAGACAAGGCTTTCTTTGATTCTTCGGCCACTGGGAAGCAAGGTCTGGAGCCGGGAGGCCTTCTGTGTCAGGTTAAAGATCCCAAACATAAACAATCTGTAAGCACTCCCCCCCGACCCCGACCCCGGCCTTGATCCCGCCCCTGATAGTCATAAACAATCTGTAAGCACTCTCCCCAACCCCTCCCCCGGCCTTGATCCCGCCCCTGATAGTCATAAACAATCTGTAAGCACTCCCCCAACCACCTCCCCCGGCCCTGATAGTGCAGGTTTGTGATCTCGGACTTTGACGGCTTATTGCAGGTCTTTAAATTTTGACTTTAAAGTCCAAAATCACAGACCTGCACACTCACTGCCGCTTACCACTGGCACCGGCAACCTTGCTGAGCTGGTCTAGTTTAGCCTCCAGTCGCAGAACGTCCGCTTTCAGCGTTTTCATGGTAACAATCGGCTTCTGAGTGGCGTTCGCTGCCGCTCCTTTCGCCGCCTCCGTGAGGAGAGGAAGCAGCACTAGCAGCGCCACCGCGGCGTATGACGCGAGCAGAAAGATGGTGCGTGATGACATTATGGGATATCCTGATGGATTATACAGAGATTACATTACAGTTGTCTGCCAGGTCATAGTAAACATTAAAATTAGGGAGGCCAGGCAGTAAGAGGGCCAATGTTTTTTTGTTTTTGTTTTTAAATCTTCTGCCTTCTTTTACAATTTTGTTAAAGGGCAGTATGTTGGAGTTTCTTGAAATCTCTTGTCAGATGAGAAGTAGACATGTTTGGTGCTTTGATTCAAACCAGCCCTAGCTAAACCAGCGGACTCTATTTGACCTAGTTTGAGTTGCCGTGCGGATGGTGATTTGAGATGCGTACTACTTTTGGCTGCACTTGGGTGTAGGGTTGGTACAGAATCATGTTCATTGCCAAGAAATGAGACGGCTGATGTTCTTCTTTTATTTCTTGTCTTTTTTCTCTTTTTTGGAGAGGGAAGGGGTGGGGATTTGTGCGTTGCAAATTGCAACAAGTGGACGGCAGTGTTATTTAGGGGGTTGAAAAATAGGGATGACTGGCCATTTTAACAGATGTGACTGTAAGGGAGACCCATTGCAGCCCGAGACCTCCCCTAGTCAGGCAAACTAAACCACTGACGACCGATAGTACTAATTTTATCACTTCTCTGACAATGGACGCATATCGTGTTTCTTAAATGTTTGTTTATTCACTGAACAACCAAAAGCCACAACAGTCAGAGGAGCATGGTTACAAATCGATCTCTGCGAGAGGCATAGATCCTCATGAGTCCCCGCGACTGTGGGAGTCATGAGGATCTATGCCTATTGCAGGATGGGTGATATGTTATGTTCCTTTGCAGTGAAGGGTTAAATGGACCTGTTCCCGAAAAGAAAGGGTTCCAGTCGACGACGCTTAAGTCGAACCTGCGGGGGATGTTTTTGTTTTATAGATTATCTGTCGTTCGATTTATCCGTCATACGGAAAAGTCTAATTTTTCACAGAGGTGTTCGACTTAAGCGGGTTTTTTTTTTCAGCTTTATTTTTCTTTTTCTAAGAATCAAAATTATGTTCATAACACACAAGACTCTTCTAGGATAAGAATAAGATATACAAGGTCATGTTGAAACAGACAAAAAGAACCGATGCAAGGGTTTACAACAAAAGTGCATCAGGATTTACTGACAACTAAAATGAATCTCTCAAATACCGGGGTGGGAGAGAGAGAGAGAGAGAGAGAGAGAGAGAGAGAGAGACAGACAGACAGACAGACAGACAGACAGACAGAGAGACAGAGAGAGAGACAGACAAAGACAGAGACAGAGACAGAGAGAGAGACAGAGACAGAGAGACAGACAGACATGCAGACAGACAGATCTGAGACAAAGTAATACACGTGCCTTTCCCGGCAACATCTGCAACAGCACGTCTGAAAGCAGCTATAATTCTGGATATTATTTTTGCCTGTGGCAATTTTCTCAATTCCATGACTGAAGGGATTTACATCCAAATGAACAGCTGTCAGGACTTAAAGTTCAACAAATTTATTGCATGTGGCTGAGAATTTAGCTTGTATTCCATCTTTCCATCCTAGTAAAGTCAGACATACCTTCTGTCCAAACAAACTGATATTACAGAGATGAGTACACTTCTTTTATTTTGTACTATCAATAATGACAAAGAGAGAAGAGAGAATACATGTACCACGGAACGACCGACTCATTGTGTGGTTATTCTCCACAGTTACGTACAATTATTATGTATTTGGCTGTAAACATATAACATTACTAATGCAAAATTCTAAAAGAAAACACAACAAATGTAAGGCAATGGAGGC
The DNA here is from genome assembly GCA_036245525.1 of Semisulcospira habei. Lineage (NCBI taxonomy): Eukaryota > Metazoa > Mollusca > Gastropoda > Semisulcospiridae > Semisulcospira > Semisulcospira habei. The sequence goes on from BTPG01000007.1 coordinate 155,413,488, forward strand.
ATTAAAGCAGTCTGCTGTAGGATGGGCTTTCATTGCAAAACTTTCCTGATAAAATGTTGTCTTGCCTCAGCGGAGACTTCTCTACTCTTCTTTTCACAATCCATGTGAGTATGTACAAGTAACAGAGGTCTTCTAGTGGCCATGGTAAACGTCGCTAGAACTCTCCTACGCACAAAGGAGAACTGAGGAGAGCAGAGAAGTCTTTCATTTCATTACATTCAGACTTCAAAGGCTGTCAGCCTCTTTGTTCAGCATTATTGTAAAACATACTGAGAACATTTCAATACAAAGTAGGTATTGCCAACTATTGATCCGCCATTGTAGAAACAGGTCGATTTCAAAGTCACCCACAGTCACACACTTTAAAGTTTAATAATCTCTCTCTTTACCTCGCTCAGAATTGTGTCAGCGTGATACGAGCGCCCTGAAATTTATTGCCGATTGTGTCGACGCTGTTATTGCTCAACCTACGTTTTCAAAGTTCAAGTTTATTTCAGGTGTCCAATGCATTAGACTATTATCCCCTCTCTCTCTCTCTCTCTCTCTCTCTCTCTCTCTCTCTCTCTCTCTCTCTCTCTCTCTCTCTCTCTCTCTCTCTCTCTCTCTCTCTCTCTCTCTCGTGTGTGTGTGTGTGTGCGCGTGTGTGTGTGTGTGTGTGTGTGTGTGTGTGTGTGTGTGTGTGTGTGTGTGTGTGTGTGTGTGTGTTTTCATGTAGTTTGTAGCAAGGACAAGAATGAAAAAAAGTCTGCGCACCTATTCTTTTATCCTTGGAAAATAAAGTTTCATTTCTCTCAACATACTCCAGATCAAGGCAGTCCATTACTGTGCCACGACCTAGAATCGGTCTCTATAAGACACTTTAGCGTTTTCGGGTGCTAGCATGTGGAACACATTGCCCAAAACTATGTTACAACATCAATAACGCTTTCGTCTTTTAAAACCGGTCTCAGTCTTCAAGTACCTCACCTCATCATCGTAAGATTTTCACAGCAACCTACACTTGCAGTGTACGAGTTTCCCCTTTCTAACTCTTCAAATCAGTTATATCTTCAGTTAATATATGATGCTAATGCTGCACGTATTGTGTGTGTGTGTGTGCGTGTGTGTTCGTGTGTGTGTGTGTGTGTGTGTGTGTGTGTGTGTGTGTGTGTGTGTGTGTGTGTTTGTGCTTGTGTCTATGAATGTATTTGTGGATAAGTACACCTTTACAACTATGTGTATGTGTGATATTTTCTATGTTCGACTTCTACAATGATTTCTTTTTTTTAACTTTATATTTCAATTTTTTTTTTTCGTTTTATATTTTGTTTTTCCCAATTTAAAGATAGTATTTTGTGATTTCAGTGTGCATTATATGTAAAGTAGATTAGCAACGGCAAGTTCGAAAAATGTTTTCACCAAAACTTTCACCATTGTAAAATAAAGAATCGTTGTCATTGTCATTGACATTGTCATTCTCTCTCTCTCTCTCTCTCTCTCTCTCTCTCTCTCTCTCTCTCTCTCTCTCTCTCTCTCTCTCTCTCTCTCTCTCTCTCTCTCTCTCTCTCTCTCTCTGAGTGCCCCAGGGGTCTATTTTAGGCCCACTACTGTTCTGTATCTGCATTAAAGATCTACCGTTACATGTAACGTGTACTGAGGCTGAGTGTGACATGTTTGCCGACGACTCAACAATACATACCGCTGGTAAAACTGTGCCTGAAATTGCAAATAATCTTCAAGAGAGTCTTCATGAAGTCTCTCGGTGGTGTAATGAAAATCGCATGCTTGTAAATCCCACAAAAACAAAAGGCATGCTTATCACAACCCGCCAGAAACATCAGCTCCAACCTCCATCACTTAACCTTTCTTTAGACTCCATCCCAGTTGAGCAGGTCAGTCAACACCGCCTGCTTGGAGTAATAATTGATGATATAAGCTGGCAAAACCACCTAATCTATATGCGAAAACATTTGTCCAAAAAGTTGTTTCTACTTCCCAAACTTAAAAAGATCATTGACCTTAAGACGCGCAAACTATTTTTTAATGCCTATATTAAACCACACATTGATTATGCCTCAACAATATGGGATGGCTGCAGTAAAAATCACTTCAAGAAGATAAACTCACTATATAAGCGTGCTGCTAAGCTTATCCTCCCTGATCCGTGTTTATCCACTGATGCCAAGCTGCAGGCCATAGGACTTCTCCCTCTGGCTAAGCACCTCGCACTATACAAATGTGTACTGATGCACAAAATTCTTAACGACAAAGCTCCACCTTACTTATCTAGACTTTTTTTCGCCAACTGAAAAGAAATACAGCACCTCCAGGAACAGTCTTTCTATAAAAAGGCCCCGTATAGACCTGTACAAATCTAGTCTTTCTTATTCAGGTGCTCTTTTATGGAACTCACTTCCTCCCACTATTCAACATACCACGTCCCTCTCTCTGTTTAAAAGTAGAGTACATGATTACCTTTCTAAGACAACGAAATGCTGATCCTTTCTTCTTCTTTGTATCTAGACATGATACGCTACATGTTCTCACTTTTCGCTAGTTTTTCTTTCTGCTTCCAATCTAGCCTCCAAATCGTTTTTTTTTTTGTTTTGTTTTTGCCCAGCTTGTTTTGGATAGTACGCAAAATATCCTACCTACCTAAATGTTAGATATGTGTCCACATACGTGTGCATGTGTATGTACAAAAGTGCGCATGTGCACGAGTACATGTGTGTGTGTGTGTGTGTGTGTGTGTGTGTGTGTGTGTGTGTGTGTGTGTGTGTGTGTGTGTGTGGTTATTATTTAGTTAGTTTTTGTTGTTGGTTGATGTTCATTTTTTTCTTTCTTTTTTTAAAGTAGCTTATCAAGGACAGATTGTAAGAAAGGCCTGCGTGCCTAATATCTCAATCCTTGGAAAATAAAGTTTCGTTCGTTCGTTCGTTCTCTCTCTCTCTCTCTCTCTCTCTCTCTCTCTCCACTCTCTCTCTCGTCATCTCTCTCTCTCTCATCTCTCCTCTCTCTCTCTCTCTCTCTCTCTCTCATCTCTCCTCTCTCTCTCTCTCTCTCTCTCGTATGGTCTCGTCAAAAGCGGAGTGCCTCAGGGCTCTGTCCTCGGGCCATTGCTGTTCTGCATATTTATCAATGACCTTCCACTGCATATTAGTTGCCAGGATATTTCTTGTGACATGTTTGCTGACGACTGCACACTACATACTCCTCACAAAGATGTAGCTGCAATTAGCACGCGTCTGCAGGAAAGCCTGCATGAGGTCACCGACTGGTGTCATTCCAACTCCATGTCCCTGAATCCGTCAAAAACAGAATGTATGGTTATAACCACACGTCAAAAGCACCAGCTATGCCCGCTCTCTCTTAGTCTGTGTATAAACGACAGCCCAATTGAGCAAGTATCACACCACCGCCTCTTAGGGGTCACTATAGATGATCAGCTTAAATGGCAACTGCATATTAATAATGTGTGCAAAAGGGTTTCCAGCGGCCTGTATATGTTGTCAAAATTGAAAACAATTACTGACACAGATGCGCGTCTTCTTTTCTACAATGCTCATGTCAAATCGCACATAGACTATGCATCAACAGTGTGGGATGGTTCTAGTGATGTACATTTGAAGAGGCTGAACTCCCTACATAGGAGAGCTGCTAAGCTTATATTTCCCGATCCCGAACTCTCAACTGACGAAAAGCTTAAAACCTTAAAAATGCTCCCTCTATCCCATCACTTTCAGTTCAATAAAGGTGTATTGATGTACAAGCTGTACAAGCAGTCATGTCCACTGTACTTGAGTTATTTTTTCTCAGAACGAATATCTGTAGCATCTAGACATGGACACCATTTCAAAGTACCCCTGCCGCGTATTGATTTATTCAAAACCAGTTTGTCATTTTCGGGAAGTTCATTCTGGAATTCTATTCCTGCAGAAATTAGAAACGCAAAGACGCTCACCTCATTTAGGGACAGCCTCTTCAAACACCTAGAATCTCTGACGTAATCTAATCATTACAGTACAGGGATAACTTGCGCGTGTGTTCAGGTGTGTGAATGTTTGTGTGTGTGGGAATGTCTGTGTGTGTGTGTGTGTGTGTGTGTGTGTGTGTGTGTGTGTGTGTGTGTGTGTGTGTGTGTGTGTGCGCGCGAGAGAGAGAGAGTGAGAGAGACACAGAGAGAGAAAGAGAGCGTCTGTTTGTTTTTGTTTGTTTGTTATTTTATATAATATACAGTGGACCATAATATCTGAGTGTCAAGAGTACACTGAATACTGCATGTACTATGTATAATGTTTTTGCCTTCATATGTGTGTACGCGATATTTTTGGGCGCGCGCTCACGTGTGTGTGTGTGTGTGTGTGTGTGTGTGTGTGTGTGTGTGTGTGTGTGTGTGTGTGTGTGTGTGTGTGTGTGTGCGTGCATGCTGTGTTTGTGTGTGCATGCTGTGTGTGTGTGTGTGTGTGTGTGTGTGTGTGTGCATGCTGTGTGTGTGTGTGTGTGTGTGAGAGAGAGAGAGAGAGAGAGAGAGAGAGAGAGAGAGAGAGAGACAATGACAATGACAATGACAATGAATCTTTATTTTCCAAGGATAAAAAGATTTAGGTCTGAAGACCTTTCTTCCATCTTGTCCTTGCTAAACTACTTACACAAATACTCACGCGGCCGCACGCACTGACACACCATAAGCGCCCAACAAGGCGAGTCATACTGGCTGCCCCCCTCGATCAGCTTCCGCTCGAAGGCGACAGCAGGGATACAGCCAGTGTGTACATATGGCGATCATATACAAAAACATCATAAACACATTTAATACACATAATGAGATATACATGCGCTACCAACTAACAAGTGTACCATAAAATTAAAAAAAAAAAAAAAAAAAAAAAAAAAAAAAAAAAAAAAAAAAAAACCCACAAACAAACAAACAACAACAACAACAAAAAAAAAACAATAACAAAAAAAAAACACTCAGATAATCAGATAGACAATTCAAAATACCACGTCATTCTAAAAACAAAAGCAGTTTACGCTTGCATTTGTAGCAAATGCTGATGAAGCCTTGTCTTGAAAGCATTTATGGTCGTGATAGATTTTATTTCTTTTGGAAGTAAATTCCATTCTTTGGCTGCTGAATATGACAAGGCCGATTTAAAAATGTCAAGGCGGGGCCTAGGCACTACCAGGTCGTTCCTCAGTGTCGGGTACGGAGTGTGGGGAGCCTTAAAGAGAGCAGCGAGATATCCAGGTGATTTTGAAAGTGTGATCTTACGCATAAATACACATTTATTGAATAAAAAGTGCTTACGAAGGGGCAACATATTTAATTTTGTTAGTTTATCGTCGGTAGTCAAAGGGGTGTGGGAATCTTTTAGGATAAGCTTTGCCGCACGTCTATGAAGTGAATTTATTCTTTTTAAAGAAATATCGCTGCATCCATCCCATACTGTCGATGCGTAATCTAGATGGGATTTTATGTGTGCGTTATAAAACAACTGCCTGGTTGAAACGTCGGTGAATAGAACTAGTCTAGATAACAAATATAGATTTTTTTGACAAAACCTTACAAATAGAATTAGTATGCGAATGCCAACTGAGCTGGTCGTCTACAGTGACACCAAGCAAACGATGTTCTCTAACTTGCGCTATTGCAAGGGAAAGTTTGAGTGGCGGCGGGCTCAGCTGATGCTTTTGCCTTGTTGTCACAAGCATACATTCCGTCTTTGATGGATTTGGAATCATGTAATTAGTCTGGCACCAACCAAAGACTTCATTTATTGTTTGCTGGAGTGAACTAGTGATTGTGGGCACGTCTGGCGCAGACACATCCAAAGTTGCATCATCTGCAAATAAGCTACAGGTAACATCAGGCTGTGAGATATGTAAAGGTAAGTCATTTATGTAAAGTGTGAACAATAAAGGCCCGAGAATAGATCCCTGGGGCACGCCATGCATAATCAGCCCCTCAGAAGATGATTTGCCATTTACGCTGACATACTGTCGTCGGCCTTCAAGATAGGATTTTAAAAAGGATACAGCTCGGTCACTTACGCGGTAGACTGAGAGTTTTTCGGTAAGGAGGGTATGGTTAACTAAATCGAAGGCTTTGGTAAAGTCTAAAACGACCACTCCTGTCAACAGTCCTTTATTTATTGATGTGAGCCAACCATCCGTTAAATGTGAGAGAGCTGTTTGACAAGAGTGCCGTGGGCGAAATCCTGACTGTAAGGGATGAATAAGGTCGTGTGTGTCAAGAAAGTGTTGTAAGTGTTTGTGTATGTGCTTTTCTATGGGTTTTGAAAGTGAAGACAAGATAGAAATTGGCCTGAATTTACTGAGAGAGAGAGAGAGAGAGAGAGAGAGAGAGAGAGAGAGAGAGAGAGAGAGAGAGAGAGAGAGAGAGAGAGAGACACACACACAGAGAGAGAGAGAGAGAGAGAGAGAGAGAGAGAGAGAGAGAGAGAGAGAGAGAGAGAGAGAGCACATATGCATATTTGCCTTTGCTGTATGAATTCTAATGTACTTAATGATTTTCTGTGTATTGCTTTACTTTGCATTTTTACTCATTTTATATTTTTGTGCGTACGCCTTATGCGCGTACGTATGTCTGGAGTGCGTGTCCGAGAGCGTGTGTGTATATGTGTGCGTGTGTGTCTAAGTGCGTGCGTGTGCAAGTTTGTGTTTGTGTGTGTGTGTGAGCGTGCGTGTGCGTGCGTATGTGCGGGCGTGCGTGCGTGAGCGAGTGCATACATGCGTCAGTGTGTGGTATGTGTATGTTTACATGTCTATGTCATTTATGTAGTAGATGTAGCAACGGCAAGTTTGAAAACTGGTCCTGTTACCAATAACTTCTACCGTTGGAAAATAAAGGTTCATTGTTCATTGTTCATTGTTCTCTCTCTCTCTTACGTTTGTGGTTGTGCTATTCTATGTGTGTGTTGAACGTAGGAAGGATCCGATGTTTATTTGAGCTATTTTGGATACCAATCACGTACCTATTTAGTAGGATTCATTCTCGTTCACACGAAGAGCGGAATTAACTTTGTTATGATACGCTAAGATTAAACCGGGAGTTTCTAGCAAAGTCGCACGGATAGTCGCGGTCGATTTTTGTAATGCGTGGTTTCGCTGCGAATATACCAGAATGTTCGAGCGAAGCCGCCCTCTGTCGAGTGACCTCACATGTGACGTCAAAGTGTTGGCAACATTTTGCAACACTGTATAAAAGGAGTTTAAAATAATAGTGGAGCCTGGTAGTTCATTCTAGAAAATTCTTTTCATTATTATTTATGAGTTTCGGTTACGTGTTCTGTTCTGCTTGGTTGTGTTGTATGAATTTGTTGGATTATTCTGTAAAACATAATACTATAAAAGACTGTGCTAGGAAGTGCGTGTGCACATTGTCAGTGATAGAAATATGCAGTGTATCGTAGGTACATTGTCAGTGGCAGCTATATTCAGTGTATCGTAGGTACATTGTCAGTCACGGAGTTATGCAGTGTAACATTGATGTGCATTGTATGAGAGACGCAGTGTGTCAAAGTGTTGATACATTGTAGAGGAGACATTGTATCAATGCGAATGTGTTTGTGAATGCATTGTTTGGAGATCACATCGCTGCAATAAAATATTTTTGGAACTGTTACTCCAGTGTGGTCTACATCCTTAAGCCACGTGTGACGGGTTGCAGCTGAGTGAAGTTTCTTTACAAGAACCCTACGTGCGTGCGTCTAGTGTGTTGTCATACTACGACTACGACTATGACTACCCTCCCTCCCTCCCTCTCTCTCTCTCTCTCTCTCTCTCTCTCTCTCTCTCTCTCTCTCTCTCTCTCTCTCTCTCTCTCTCTCTCTCTCTCTCTCTCTCTCTCTCTCTCTCTCTCTCTCTCGCTGCCCTTGGCAAGGTGGGGACACGAAATTTCTGGCGTCCAGAAATTGCGATATTTTTTGCTGTCAAACTACGTCAAAATGCCCGTCACCGGACTTCCGTCAGCTGCAGAAGCTGTCCTGCAGTCTGTACTGTCCAGCCATCACACCACGTCATGGAAACTGACCGGGGAAGGGACTAACCTAGTGTTTGTACTACGGCTGTGTTCAGCGGACAGGGACGAACAACACACCGACATTGCACCGACCGGCTACTGGCGACGAAAACCACCGTCACAAGTGCGTAGAGACTTACGGAGGGCACAGGCCAGAAACAAGGTAGGCAGTTTGCATAGCTGCAACGGTTTATTAGACAACACGAACGTGAAAGAAATTGAGGTTCACACGTACAATGACAATTACAATCAAGAATGTGGAAATGACAGTACACTACAGTACACGAGAACCATCACCCAGCCAGACAACACACCGTGTAGTGACCATGCAGCACGTGCAACAACACCGCCGTTAGCTGAGACGCACGAGATCACAGTACACATGGAAACTGGAACACCAACAGAGACAGTGCACGCATGCACCGCTGATGTTGACAATATTAACTGTGCTAGACCTGTAACGGGTGTGTGTGACACAGAAATCAGAGATGCAGAATCAAGTGGCTTTGACCCCAAACAAGTGTACACGTTTGTCACCTCTCAGACCGAGTCAACAAAAAAGAAACTACTGGACACATCGAGGAACCAAGGACTAAAGAAGGTAGTCTCCCACTCAAAGAATGGAAAGAACTATTTAGTGGCCGAGAGTGACGATTTTGTAATTATGTACGACATTCGTATCCCAGGGACTGTGTGTTATGACGTCAAGTGTGACCCAGTGACCGGTAGAGTTTTGGAGATGGTGTTTGCTCTTGGTCTTCTGCCAGCTGTCAGTGACAATGAGTATAAACAGGACATTGAACGTATACAGCAAGACTTGCTTGCCTTGGCCAGGATTACACAGTGCTACCTGGCTAAGGCAAGCAAGTCTTGCTGAACATTAGCATGAACAGGAAATTTTTTGTTCATATTAATCAGCTGTCATTTTATTCTCCCGGACAAGTGACATGACACTTAGGCGATTCAAGGACGCTGTATTCACAGGACCCATCATGTCGCGTAATCATGAACCCAACGAACTGAACTTTAATGACATGGATTCCATGTCATTGCAAACCCCCACCCCTTCCCTAACCCCACCCCAAATCCCCTTTATACCCCCAACCCCTCCCCTGTCATTTTTCTGTTGTTATTGTGATTCTCATCGCTGTATTTTGCTGATGGGCTGAGGCCTGAAGCAATAAACCAGTTCGAGTTCGAGTTCTCTCTCTCTCTCTCTCTCTCTCTCTCTCTCTCTCTCTCATCTCTCTCTCTCTCTCTCTGTGTCTCTCTCTCTCTCTCTCTCTCTCTCTCTCTCTCTCTCTCTCTCTCTCTCTCTCTCTCTCTCTCTCTCTCTCTCTCGCGATGGAAGTAAGAGATGAAGTAAAACGAGACAAGAAATTTGCTGAATACAAGAAGCAGCGAAACCATGTCAAATCTCTAGTTCGTAAAGCACAGAGGCAAAATGCGGAACAGGTTATTGCCGACGCCAAAGACATCCGCTCAGTCTGGCAAGTAATAAACAATTCCACCAAAGGTGACAGTAAACGATCGATCTTACTGTAGATGCGTTCAACGCTCACTTCATAGCTGTTGCTCAAACTCTGGCGAAGTCAAATACACCTAACCCTGTAAACTACACTTGCTCTCATCAACTACGTCCCCATAGTCAACAGAGAGCCTGCGGCCCATTTTTAGTACCGCTTATGACTGTCCTAGATGTAGGCAAACCTATCTCCAGTTTAAAGAACAAATCGTCTTGCGGTCCAGATGGTATTAGTAGTCAGATTTTAAAACTATCTCTGCCCTACGTCGTCGAATTAGTGACCTTTATTTACAATTTATCGATCATACACAACGTTTTTCCCAACGAGCTTAATTAAAAGCGAAGTAATCCCTCTTCCTAAAAGCAAAGATTTATGCAACCTAAACGAGTACAGACCTATTTCCATGTTATCCTGTATTTCAAAACCGCTCGAAAAACATCTTCTAAACTTTCTGGAGCAAAACCATCTGATAACTGCAGCACAATCAGGTTTTCGACCTCTACATTCGTGCCAAACTGCCCTCAATCAGTTAATTGTTAATAGCTCTCTGCCATAAATGACAGTAAAGTATCAGGTACAATCTTTCTTGACCTGAAAAAAGCTTTTGATCTTGTCTACCACTCTATCCTACTAAAGAAAACAACCATTCTATCACATTGACTCAAATACTGTCTCCCTTATATCTTCTTATTTCAGGGACAGAACGCAGAAGGTACTGCTAAATGGCAAATATTCCTCTGACGGGTTAGTAACTTGCGGTGTTCCACAAGGGTCTATTCTAGGGCCCTTATTATTTAATCTATTTATTAATGATCTGCCACTGTGCATGTCTCATTTAGACGCAAACTGTAATGTGTTCGCAGACGACACGACCATATACACATCTGGTAAAGATATTACTTACTTACTTATGCCTGTCACCCTCCCCGGGTATAGGCCGTCGACGAAAGACATCCAGTGACTCCTGTCCTGTGCTTCTTCTTCGATTTTACTCCAGGTGGTTCCCAGTCTCTTGATGTCTGCTTGGAGGTCTCGACGCCAGGTGTTTCTCGGCCTGCCTCATTTCCTCTTTCCCTGGGGGTTCCATGACAATGCCTGCCTAGTGATACTGGACGCTGGCTTTCTCAGACTGTGACCAATCAATCCCCATCTTCTTCGCCCAATTTCATTCTCTGCTGTTATTTGCTCTGTTCTCTCCCAGAGTCTGATGCTGCTGATCTTCTCTGGCCAGTGGATTTTCAAAATTCTTCTAAGGCAACTGTTTATGAAGATCTGTACTCTGTTGACTGTGGTTTTTGTCAATCTCCATGTCTCTGCTCCATATAGGAGAACTGCTTTTACGTTGGAGTTGAAAATCCGGACTTTGGTGTGTTGTGACAGCTCTCTGGAACTCCACACTTTTTTCAACTGGAGAAAGGCTGCTCTGGCTTTACCGATTCGTGCTCTGACATCTGCATCAGTGCCGCCTTTTTGTCTATGATGCTCCCGAGATAGGTGAAGGACTCCACCTCCTCCAACGGGGTGCCAGCAAGCAAGACTGGTTCTCCCTGGTTGCGTTCAGCCTCATTGTCTTTGTTTTCTGTTTGTGGATGGTGAGGCCCACTTGGGACGAGATGTCAGCAAGCCTCATGGTCTTGTCCTGCATGTGTTGATGAGAGTGGTATAGATAGTAAAGCCAGGTCATCTGCAAAATCGAGGTCGTCAAGCTGTGTCCACAGTGTCCACTGTATTCCACTTCGTCTGTGCTCTGTGGTCCTCTTCATGACCCAGTCTATGGCCAGTAGGAAGAGGAACGGAGACAGCAAACACCCCTGCCTGACACCGGTTCTGACCTGGAGCTCCCTGTTGAACTGCCCTTCGTGGATCACGCGACATGTCATGCCATCGTAGCTGCTCTTGATCAGGCGGACGAGCTTTGTGGGTACACCGTAGTGTCATAGGAGTTTCCACAGAGTCTCTCGGTCCATGCTGTCAAATGCTTTCTCGTAATCCACAAAGTTGACGTACAGATATCGCAACCATTAATAAGGTACTCCAACAAAGTCTTGATGAAGTAACACGCTGGTGCAGTGATAATCACATGATTATTAGTATTCCAAAGACAAAGAGCATGTTAGTTACCACACGTTAGAAATACCAGCGTGTCCTACAATCTTTAACACTGTCCTTAGATAGCCAGCCTATAGAAGAAGTAACTAGGCATCGCTTATTAGGCAACCAATTAAGCTGCGAACCGCATAATGACTCTATGTGCAAAACAATCTCCAAACATCTGTTCCTGTTATCAAAACTACGCCATATAGTTAATACTGATATCTGTAAACTGTTTTTCCCTGTGCATATTAAAACGCATTTTGACTACAGTTCTACCGTCTGGGATGGATGCAGCGAAGTTCACATGATAAAAACTAATTCCTTGTATCGTCAGGGCATTAAACTAATACTTCCCGGTCCTACTTCGACTGACGAAAAATTAAAATCCCTCAAGTTACTAACATTGAATAAACAGTTTTAATTTAATCGCTGTGTTGTACTCCACAAGGTCATGCACGGAAAAGCTCTGCCTATTTAAGAACTCTATTTTCCGACAATAATAGGGAAAACGCGAGAAATTGTTCGATCCACCTTCCCAAAATTAGATTAGACATCTGTAAAACCAGCCTGTTATTTTCGGGAGCTAAAGCGTGGAATATTTTACCTCCACACCTAAAATCAATTTGTAAGATAAGGGTCTTCAAAGATCGCTTCTATAAATATTTACTTCAGAAGTAATAGTATGTTCGGCTCCCATATACTACTATTCATATAGTTAGTAACAAGTTTCTTATTATCTAATAATCTTCTACTGTTGCTGCAAGATTATGTAATTGTTCGTCTCTCTGCAGTTACATGTCAGGTTCATACCACTATATATATATATATATATATATATATATATATATATATATATATATATATATATATATATATATATATATATATATATATATATATATATATATATATATATATATATATATATATATATATATATATATATATATATATATATATATATATATATATATATATATATATATATATATATAGTGGTATGAACATGACATGTAACTGCCTGAACCTGACATGTATATATCAGTTCCCGACCAACTACGGATTTATCCGGATTTATCCGTAATTGGCAGTCCTGAAACTGCATCCCTTCTTATTCGGCTTGTAGTGGTTCATAATTAGAAGTGTGAGCTTTAGCCACTTCTTTGTTTTTCGTCACGTGCACGTGGCAAGTTTGAACAGTTTGCTGAGCCTTTATGCTGTACATTTTTGTACTTTATTTTGACAATGGCCAGGCGTTCACGGACTTTGAACGCTAGTCATGCTGGTGAGTTCATAATGAATTACGACAGCGAAGAAAACGACCTGATCGACTGTGAAGTGGACTAAGTGACAGAACCCTATGCTGCGGGCGAAATCCCGATTGAAAGGGGTGGAGGAGAATGCGATTTTCTAAGTAGGCAAGCGGTGTTTGTGGACATGCCTTTCAAGCGTCTTTGACAGAGACGATAATAATGAAATCGGCCGATAGTTGTTAATGTCAGCACGACTCTTAAGTTTTAATAAGTGGAATGACTTTAGCGTTTTTAGCGTATTTTAGTTTGTTAGGGAAAGTGTTTTGCTTGATACAAAAGAGTATAAATGTACGTAATATACTCTACTATGCACGGTAGTGATAACGTATGTATTTGCGGGCTGATGTCGTCAGGCCCCGAAGACTTTTTATTTGGTAGTTTACTAATGAGCAAACCCACCTCATGAACTGCTAGCAAGGGAATGCTGAAGTGGTCTGTGTCCTTTGTTTTTTGTTTACAGAATTCAAAAGGCATGTTAGAACATTCATACTTACTGCTATGAGTTTAGGTATTCAGAGAGAGAGAGAGAGAGAGAGAGAGAGAGAGAGAGAGAGAGAGAGAGAGAGAGAGAGAGAGAGAGAGAGAGAGAGAGAGAGAGAGAGAGAGAGAGAGAGAGAGAGAGAGAGAGAGAGAGAGAGAGAGAGAGAGAGAGACTCACTGCCGTGTGTTGAATGAAGTCCACAGATGACCCTGAAGCTGGGATGAGGACGGTTCATCGGTGATGGCTTTTATATACATTCACCGAACCCGAAAACTGCGTATATTGAATCAATTTACGGTTTAATTTGCAGTCCAGAATGAGGTGGTTTTTTTGTTTGTTTTTTTTTTTTTTCTTAGCGTGCGGCGCATTTATAACGTGAGTCAAAGTCGCTTTTTCATAATATGAAACAGCACGATCGCTCGCACGCCCTTTCCCCCATCCACACACACACACACACACACACACACACACACACACACACACACACACACACACAAATACGTACGCACGCACACACGCACAAATACACACGTACACACACATGCACACACGCACGCGCGCGCACACACACACACACACACACACACACACACACACGCGCGCGTGCAGATACATGCACACACGCACGGACGCACTGACACAGACATATAGGCATGTGCGCACATACGACCGCAAGCACACAGACATACACACTCGCGTACACACACGCACAAACACACGCAGATACATGCACACACGCACGGACGCTCACAAACACATATACTCATGCGCGCACATTCAAACACAAGCACACACACATGCACGCACAAATGCACACACACGCACACACATATGTACACTCTCAGTCTGGCACTAACACGCACACATAAATTTGTCAATGCAGTGTCGTGCAGGAGGGGGTGGAGAGGTTTGGTCAGGCCATACGCCGTCTGGAGATACCTCTGAACACGGTATGTCGGCCGCGCCAGGGTAGCTTTGCTGGGTTAGAACAAGCACATGTATGACCCAGGGGTCAGTTGCGCGAGTGGGGCGTAAATCATGTCCAAGCCACTAAGCAAGGTGTTCCGCTATAGCGGAGCACCTTGCACAGTGGCTTGGGCAGGATGTAACCTCATTCATGCAGCTGAGGCCATGCCTCCCCCCGTTAACCTTCCTAAGCCACTGGACAAGAATGCACTCACATGGATGCAACATGTTTTCTCTGTTGACTAGTTTATGCCTTGAAACACGTTCAGCTGCGTACTTCAGATTCAGAATTGCGTGCACACACACACACACACACACACACACACACACACACACACACACACACACACACACACACACACACACAACACACACACACACACGCACGCACGCACGTACACACACACACACACGCACACACACACACACACACGCACACACACACACACACACACACACACACACACACACACATAGTCTAACAGATTACGCAATTTCTGCAGTGGTAAGTAGCTCGTCAACAGAGTAACATTGGTTTGCAGGTACGAAACGAAAGTACTAATGCCATATAGTTTATGCATAACAACAATATTTGTCCTTAGGATAAAGACATATTTTTAGAAGCGTTTTTCAAGCGCTGTTTCTTCGCTGTCAGGGAACTAGTCCTAGTACACCCCCGGATAAGGTGCAAGACATTTTTTTTGTGCAATCATACACGTTACAAGTATATTCCAGTGATCAAATTAAAATAAGGAGGAAGTAAACATGTATTCATAGTTACGATAAAATAATTTAAAATATAATATTCTTATTGCCGTAAGCATACTCGCGTCGCTAGTATCAAAATGGCGGTCAGCGAGATGCCTTCGAAAGAAGTCAATCAGACGCGCACGGTTGATACAGGTTTACTTTGCTCCTGAAGTGAGACATATTATTTTAGATTTGAACTTTGAAATACATCACATACGTTTTTTTCTAGGTCTTGAAAGCAGTCTTTCCCATAGAACTTGGTCTTTTGTGGGAGGAGAGCATATCAAAAGTAAACTCACTTCGTGCATGTATTACATTGTGTCTTCCGACCATATTCAACATTCTGAAGACGTTTTATCCAGACACAACATGCATGTTGTTCGTCTTTTTCTTTTTTTTTTTCCAGCGAAACGCCTCTGTGTGCAGGCCTGCTCTTTTTCATTAGTAGAGATGGGATTAACTGTTCAAACACGATCTTATCCGACTGGTCTTTGGCACAAGCCAGGTAGACTGAAATCCATGTCCGAACCGTTTCCATCTAAATCACCATATTCAGTTGAACACCTAAATATAGGAATTTTTGTTTTTGCAACCCATTCAACCAATCCGCACTCAAGTACTCACAAGAACTTTTATGACCAAGCATTATCAGGACTATATGAGACAATACAGATGGTAGCCCTCTCCATTATATTACATGTTTTATATATTTATTTATTATTGATTCATTTATGTATTCACTTATATATTTATTTAGTATTGATTCATTTATGTATTCACTTATGTATTTATTTATTATTTTTCCTTTTAATTATGGATGAAAGGAATTAGTCGCCTGCTTGGCGTTAAACCCCAATAACAAACTAACTCTTTTTTCACACCGACTTGTTTGTTATGTCCTCGATCTCTTCAGTCCTACATTTTAGGCCTAGTAATAAAGTCACTTTTCTTAAGTCTCTTCTATTTATAGAAGATACTGTTTAGAGTTGGTCGCGATGGTGAGAATTCAAATGCATGTCCATGACGACATAGGCGGGCAGATCTAAAAATCTGACTACTAAAGTAACCAGATAAGAATTACGTCATGTCTAGTTCCGCTACCCTCGCTGCTGAACGCACGTTTGGCGGGATGCGCCGTATGTGTGTGTGTGTGTGGGTTTTTTTTTCAGTGTGTGTGTGTGTGTGTGTGTGCGCGCGCGTGCGTGCGCGTGTGTGTGCGCGCGCGCATGTATGAAACACGAGAATCTCTGACATTTGAGTACATACAAGCTTGGAACTTGGGGAAGTGCGTTGTTCAATGGGTGCTTAGGGCAGCCTCCGAGCATATTAAAATTGGTTGTCCCATTAAAGGGTTAATAGAGCGTTTATAGGAAGTCGTTTGTGACACATTAGAGTCCGTATTTTTTTGTCGTATTGATGACTTGTAATTTGGGATGTTTATAGATTTGAGAAAGACATTGGATGAGTTCGCTAGCCAGCGTTGTATCTTTTGAACTTAGATCTCTGCAGAAAATTAAAAAAGAACAAACCTCGATTTCTGGAGAAAATCAGACATTGACGGTGATGTAAAAACAGCAACTTTGTCACCACCTAGACATCGGCGCAGTACTCTAGACATGACGCATATCTCTCTCTCTCTCTCTCTCTCTCTCTCTCTCTCTCTCTCTCTCTCTCTCTCTCTCTCTCTCTCTCTCTCTCTCTCTCTCTTTATCTCGCTATTGCATTTTTTTTATAACTTTTTAAACGTTATAATTGTATCTCTTGTCCTGAAATGTATAGGCGGCATCGTGTGTGTGTGATGGTGTCGTGCTTCTGATGGAGCATTTACTGCTGCTTTTCAAAAAGGACCTTTTACGTGAGGTATTTGTGATTTTCTATACTATTTATAGAAGGGACTTTTTATGACGGGTCGCGGTGGGTCGAATTTAATAGCATGTCCATGATGTCAAAGGCGAGCAGACCTAAACCTCTAACAATTAAAGTAGCAAGATAATTACGTCATGTCCAGTTACGCTAATCTCGCTGCTGAACGTACATTTGGCGCGAAGCGCCCTATCTGCGTATATATATAATTATGTATGTATGTATGTATGTATGTATGCATGTATGTGCGTACCTATGTAAACAAGAGAATCGCCGATATTTCTGTACACACAAACTTGAAACTTGGCGAAACACTTTCCATGACGTTTGTTTCCAGATCTACCAAAAGGCACCGGCTGTTATTTTCCCCTACTGTAAAAAAGAAGAAGAAAAAAGTGCGGGGGGGTGGGGCGGGGGGGGGGGGGCGGGGGCGGGGGGGGGGGCGGGGGGGGGGGCGGGGGGGGGGGTTTGGGGGCGGGGGGAGCGCAACATACTATCTTTGGTCCGATTAAAAAAGAATTTATTGAAGAATAACGCCTATTGGGTGCAGTTTGACATTATCTTAACCCCTTCAATGCTGAAGACGATCCCTGTCAGTGCAAGAGACATAGATCCTCATGAGCCCCGCATTTGCGGGAGCTCATGAGGATCTATGCCTCTTGATGACTACCACTTTGTGTTGTATCCATAATAATTCTTGGTCGGATGTGGCTCCTTGTAATTCAATGAACCATGATTTATAGAAACGTAAGTCTGCGCCGGCCGGTCCACTGGCAGGGAAGGCGATATGAGAGCGCAGGGGCGGATCAGTTACCTCGAGGAAGGGGAAGTTCCAACTTTTTGTTTGGGACCTTCAACCTCACAAGAAAGGCCTCCCCGACGCTAGATCTTGCTTTCAGTGGCCGAAAATTCAGAGGAGTATGTGGGGGGGATGGGGGGGGGTGCTAAGACTCTCACCCCACGCCAAAATATCAAACAACGGGGAGGGGAGGGGGGCGAGGGGTGTAGATGTATGCATCTCAAAACTCTCGGCAAAATATCAAACGGGGAGGGGGTTGTGCGGGTGATTCCAAACTCCCCAAAAGGTGACTTTGTTATATCGTTTTAAAGAATAGGGGGGGGGGGTATGTGTGTGTGTGGGGGGGGTAGGGTCCGGAACCCCTGGACCCCCCCCCCTCCAGATCCGCCCCTGGAAAGCATCAAGCTGTCGGATGCCAGCATATATATCGGCTTCTGTGGTCCTACATTGCGCCAGTCCCTCTGACCTGATGAGATCACGGTTGAAGTGCGCAGTTTTTGACGGCGGAATGCTGAACAAAATTAAATAGAACATGCAGCAAGCAGGTACAGTGCACTGTGCAGATTATGAATGTCACAGCTTTCAATGAAAATCAGTTATTGTGCATGTGTGTGTGTGTGTGTGGGGGGGGAGCGCTGGGGGGGAGGGGGGGCTTGACATATGCCATATGCGCACTGGGATTTTGTTCGCTTCGAAATAACCGTACCGCCATTTCTCATTGATTTTAAACCTAATGGCTTCACCATGGGGATAAAATGGGGGATAAAAAGTGAACACCGGCGATTCAACCCGCCACAAGAGGCATAAATAGACCTTCCTGATGAGCTCCTCCCCCTCCCCCTCCCGGGGGCTCATGGTGATGATGGTGAGGCTCATGAGGATCTATGCCTCTTGCTGACAACAAGTTTTGTTTTCATCCCTACGTCACACTACCAGTCCCTATAGGACAAAACGTACCATGTGACCAGGATACAAAAACCCTTGTATCGACTAATGACGGACTTTTTGTAGCTCTCTTCAGTTTTGACGCGTCTTGGATGGCAGTTTTGTTTTATAAAAGAGCACCAAAACCGTCGTTCTAAAGTACAAACTTACTTAGTGTTGTTCGAAACAATAGGCACGCTACTGGATTTGTTTGCAGCACACATTTGCAGCAATAGTGAGTAACAGACCACTAAAACAAAATAGTTGCTAAATTGAAAGCACATGAGCGTCCTTTGCGACTATTTTATTGAAGACTTTTGAAGTCGTTTGAGGCAAACCTCCTCCATTGCATTACTCTGACAATTTGTTGACAATGCTGCTGGTCATGCAGAGGACAACGTTATTACAGATCTTATATTACGTCATAACTCTATTATGTATACATGTATATTCTTTTGACTTTAGTCATGTCTGGTCAGAAGATTTCAGCTGTTTTCTCTTACGAAAATAGTGGAGGAATGAAAACAAATACGTTATTAATAGCAGGGGTTTGCTGCACGGACCCTTGTAGGCCTGAGGGAGGTCAAATGAACCAATGAACCCCGAAGGCCTTCGCTCTTGGGCGCGAGGTCAACAAAGATTTCAGAAACACAATGTGCCTTCAATGGCAGTACAGAGCAGAAAGACAAGCTGGAGTCCAGAACAACCAACTTGACTTTCTGGGATCAGCTGCGTCAGTGAGAATAGTCCTACGACAGCCACGAAGCAAGGTGCTCCGCAAAAGCGGAGCACCTTGCTTAGTGGCTGGCGCAGGACTAAGCTCACTCATGGCAACTGGCCCCTGATTTTTTTTTTTAGTGCTTCAAGGATAGGACCGAACGCATTCAAATTCGGAAAAAGAGTTGCACAGTCAAACCTGCATATAACGAGACCAAAGGGTTGACTGCCAATGCTTATAATTTAGAAGAAAACTGCCAAACTGCCAAGTAAATAGGGAAGAACAAAAACCACTGTCAGAGGAGATAATGCACAATTCTCTCCCCTGATTGATTTTCATACTTTCTTGGTAGTTTCTTCAGCATATAACGACCGCCTAAGGGACAGGGCAGATGTGACTACTACTTATAAAGGGTGGCCGTTTAATAAAGGGCCATTATATAATAAATTTGAAGGAGGCTATATACTTCTTAGTTGGCTGCAATGAACAGTTGCTGGACCAGCAAAGAAACAGGCGCTTACATGAGAAACGTGTCAAAAAATCCCCAGCTGCCAGCCTGGTTAAATAACGAAATCAAGGGTGCCATCCAGACCCGAGAAGACTATATAAAAAAAAAAGATTTTGCAGCCTTTCGAAAACAAAGAAATTATGTAACGTCCCGAGAATGGCTCAGGGGCTCAAAATGTGTATCTCCAACTGGTTTAGAATGGATGCAGGCCCTTCCCGGTAATGGGTGCATAGTTATGGGGGATCTTAACATCTACCACCCGCTCTGGCTCGCAAAAATCCCTTCCACACGTACAATCGCACGTAAACAAGCTGAAGACATTCTTAATTCAAATTTATTGATCTTAAATAATGGAGATATAACCAGAGTACCCGATAGCGACTGTCAACATCCATCAGCGGTTGACTTAACTCTCATTTCTCCAAATCTTTACTTTGACGCTTCCTGGGCACTGGGCGATGACGCAATGGGAAGCGATCATCTCCCAGTGTCCCTGGAGCTAAACCTGAAACCACAACTGTCCTTCAAACTCCCCCCTAAATAAAGGTAAATTCCTATATGAAAAGGCAAACTGGCCTCTGTATGAGGCCACGGTTGGACAGTGCATTGGAGGCGTCGACACTTCGGATGTCGACGCCTTCAGTGCCACACTAACGGCGGCCATAATCAAAGCCGCGGAGACAGCTTTCCACGTAGTAGGGGTGTTCCTCCTGGCAAACCAGTCAACCCCTGGTGGACGGATGATTGTGACAGGGCTGTGAAAGAAAAGAAAAGAGTTTATAATCAGTGGAAAAAGTTTAGAACACCTATTCACCATGCGGCAATGAAGTCGGCAAATATACAATGTAACAAAATTATAGCTACTGCCAAACTTAATTACCTAAATCGCCAAATTCAAATAGAAATGCAGTCCCCTACCGACATGAATAAAGCATGGAAAATTAAAAAAAAACAAAAAACAAAACAAGTATAATCCTTCCCCTGTACCATTAATAAATAATGGAATTAAATACACTACAGATCAGGAAAAAGCTGAACTTCTGGCCGAACCTTTTGCGGCCATTAGTCCTACAAATAAATGTAATCCGTTAGCTAGTAACTTCAGAGCCACGGAAGAAAGTAAAGTAGCTTTTCAACCCCCCCCCCCCCCCACCCTTCCTTTCTTTACTAAAAGATTCATCGGAGCTTAACCTCCCCTTAACTATATCTGAATTAGATACCATACTGTCCCAGGTAAAGGCTACAAAAACCTCACCGGGACAGGACGAGATTACGTACATTTTGTTAAAGAAACTTCCCCTTGAGGGAAGAAAACTTCTTCTTAATTTATTTAATCGGTGCTATAGGGAGGGCCTCCTTCCACAATCTTGGCAGCATGGGATTGTAATTCCCATACTCAAACAAAAAAAAAAACCCTAGAAATTTACCAACATCATTTAGACCCATAACTCTTACCTCGCATATAAGTAAAATTTTCGAGCGGCTTATAAAAGGTCGCCTGGAATACTACCTGGAGAAAAATAAGGTAATTCCTATTGTACAAGCAGGATTTCGTAAAAAAAAGATCAACGTCAGATCAATTATATAGTCTCTCCTCATCGATAAAACAGGCCTTTAAGAAAAAAACAAAAATTGATGGCCTGTTCTTTCGACGTCAAACGAGCGTTTGACGTCGTCTGGCACAAAAAAATTACTGCAAACGGTTAAAATTCTTGGCCTAACTGGAAATATTTATAATTATCTTCAACATTTCTTGCAGCGTACTTTGCAGGTTAGACATGGGCAGGCCCTCTCTGTAACACATAAAACTGACTGCTGGGTACCTCAAGGTACGTGCCTCGCTTCGATACTCTTTAATATTATGATGGCAGACCTCCCGGCCTATTTAAAATCCAAGCTTGATAAATATACAAAATTAATATCTCTCTAAAATTATCCCAATTTGCCGACGACATTGCCATTTGGAAACCAGTTAAAACTATAAATCTTGAGGGCAGGGAAATAACTAAAGAAAATTCTAATAAATTTCAGAAGGCAATTGACGTAATTCAAAAATACCTAGAAATAAACGGATTTGAGCTGGCCCCCGATAAAACGCAGTTGATAATTTTTAGTCCACATAAAGTCAAGTTTCACGACCAGATTACTATAACTCATTATAATGTTAAGTACCCCATAATCCCTACAAATCAAATTACATTTTTGGGGGTACTGTTCACATCCACATTGAACTGGACTCCACACATAAATAGTCTTATCTTTAAAGCAAATAGAGCGATAAATCTGATCAGAATACTCAGGCATGAAACATGGGGCAGAAACATTAAACTATTGCTGCACCTCCATCATGCCCTGGTACACTCTAACCTATATTATGGAGCCGAGTGTTTTTTCTCGGCCTCCAAACAAGTCTTAAAAACTCTTGAAATTACGGAAATGCGGTCGCTTAAATGCATCCTGGGTGTACCCTTACACTCGTCGAATAAAGCAGTCTATGCCATGACCAATATTCTTCCCCTTGATATTTTTTTGATTAAAATTCTGCACTAATTATATAAATCGCATTTTTGGAACACCGAATAATGCACAGGAGACATTTTATAACGAAATTAAAATGGGCCGCCTGGAACAAACCTTTCAATCAATACAAAAGCGTAAAATTGAACCAACACTCACCTCAATAGTTAGTGAAGTCCAGGAATTGGCTGGGATAGTGCCCCACACAATTTTCCCTGCTCCTCTAGCTCCTATACCAACTTGGACCCTCCGCATGGCCTCTATTAAAACAGAAATTCATAATATTACTAAAAAACTAATTTATATTTACAAAGATCAGGAACCTTGGAGTACCTTGATGCTAACTATCTGCATGCTATAATCGCATATACCGACGGGTCTGTCAATGACACCGGAAGTGTAGGATGCGGAGTGTTTATTCCATCCTTAGAAAAAACGCTAAGCTATTACCTGGGTAGGGACTGGTCCATATGCACGGCCGGGCTTACGGCCATCATGATGGCCTTAAACCATGTTTTGACTCTCCCGTTGCAGATGTTCCTAGTCTGCACGGACTCCAGGGCTGCATTACAAAGTATTCAGTTGGATGATACCTCGGCTCGCCCAGATATTGTAACTGAAATAAGATTAGTAATACATCAACTTATCAGTAGGGGAGTTGATACTGCCCTCCAGTGGATTCCCTCCCATGTTGGCATCCTTGGCAATGAGACCGCAGACAGGGCTGCTCCGACAGGCGCTATGGGTGGACTTGGTGCCCAGCCAGTCCGACTCCTGTTAACCGCTGGTTGTGGTTTTGTGCTCTAGCCACGCAACGCTGGTCAGTGCCAGTGCTTTGACGAGGAAGATCGCGTGTGCACTCTTGCACGCCGTGGCACCAAATGAAGAGACGATCTTTGCCGCGTTGCACGTGAGAGCCCGGGTCACGTGGTCTGTAGTCCAAAGGCTGGCTGTGTAGAGTCATGGATTCTCGTTGAAGTGCAAGTCCTGTCTCTGCCGTCGTCTGAACAGAAAAGGTTAAACATTTGGAGTCGCGATGGGTAGGTTAAGATATCTCGAGCGCTTGGTTTTTTTTTTGGATCTGAAATGATCCTTCTTCGAACATTGTTCTGTTTTTACGTGTTTGGAATAAGGGCGTTATGTCATTTATTCTTTTGTATATTGTTAGTGTGGCTCTTCATACATTCACGTATATGTATGCGCCCACCAAGGACAATGTGTACCTCGCCGGTGGTAGTACATTCAAGTCAGGCCCGGCACTGACTTTCGTAGCTACGTACTGTTACAATCACCTTTCTACCACTCTGAAAGTCGTAGTGCGATGCACGGTCAGTGGCATAAGGGTAGCTATGCCCCCAGCCTAAGTAATAATGCGCAATATATCCTGTGTACACTACTGTTTTCAGCTTTTTTTCAAGAAACCCAAGAAAGGGGGCCCTCCCAAGAAAAAGCTTGATGTTGCCAGCCTTCAGCGTGACGACAAGAAAGCTGCCCTTCAGGCCGATTTACAGCGCATGCTCAAAGACACAGTTGATCCAGCAGACTCCTCCCCTGAAACACTCTGGGAACAACTGAAAACTGCTATTGTAAAATCCTCTGTGGAAGTCTTGGGCTTTGCTAGAAAGAGGAACAAAGACTGGTTTGACGAAAACGACGTAGAGATCCAGGAACTTCTAGCAAAAAAAAGAGCCGCCCACCAGGCCCACCTAGCCCAGCCTTCCTGCCCTGTGAAGAAGTCTGCCTTCCGCCTCATCTGCAGCAGTCTCCAGCTCAAGCTTAGAGAGCTCCAGAACGAGTGGTGGTCCAGACTCGCACAGAGGACCCAGCTCTGCGCTGACAACGGTGACTACAGGGGCTTCTACGAAGCACTGAAAGCAGTGTATGGCCCTAGGCACCTGGTACAAAGTCCCCTGCGAAGCGCTGATGGACAGGCACTCCTCACAGATAATACCTCCATCTTGAACCGCTGGTCGGAATACTTTCAGGACCTCTTCGGCGCTGAACGCACTGTTCAAGAAACAGTCATCCTCCAAATCCCACACCTTCCACTAAAGGTTGAATTGGACGAACCGCCCACCGCCGAAGAGACCCTCACAGCCATCCACCAGCTCAAGAGTGGCAAAGCAGCAGGCATTGACGGAATCCCGCCAGAGATCTGGAAACATGGAGGCCCAGCACTGCACAACAAGCTCCACGACCTCTTTCTCTGCTGCTGGGAAAAAGGAACACTACCAAAGGATCTCCGTGATGCAGTCATCATCACCCTGTACAAGAACAAAGGAGAGAAGTCTGCCTGCTCTAATTATCGTGGAATTACCCTGCTGTCCATTGCCGGGAAAATTCTCGCAAGGTTGCTCCTGAATCGGCTGGTACCTGCCATCGCTGAAGACCACCTCCCAGAGGGCCAGTGTGGCTTCAGAGCCAACAGGAGTACCACCGACATGGTCTTTGTGCTGAGACAGCTTCAGGAGAAGTGCCGCGAGCAGAACAAAGGGCTGTACGTAACGTTTGTCGACCTAACAAAAGCGTTTGACACTGTGAGCAGGCAAGGTATGTGGCAGATCCTGGAGCGACTAGGTTGTCCCCCAAAGTTCCTCAACATGATCGTCCAGCTCCACGAGGACCAGCAAGGCCAGGTCAGACTAAACAGTGACCTCTCAGAACCATTCCCCATTCGCAACGGCGTGAAGCAAGGCTGCGTGCTGGCACCGACCCTCTTCACCATCTTCTTCAGCATGATGTTGAAGCAGGCCACAGTGGACCTCGACGATGACGACGCAGTGTACATCAGGTATCGTCTCGATGGCAGCCTGTTCAACCTCAGACGACTGCAGGCCCACACGAAAACCCTAGACCAACTGATTCGTGAGCTGCTCTTCGCTGATGACGCTGCCCTCGTTGCACACACAGAGAGAGCCTTGCAGCGCATTACGTCCTGCTTCGCAGATGCTGCCCAGCTCTTTGGACTTGAGGTCAGTCTGAAAAAGACAGAGGTTCTTCATCAGCCGGCACCCGAGGAAGAGCATCACCCTCCCCACATCACCATCGGCGAGTCCGAACTGAAGTCTGTACACCAGTTTACCTACCTTGGCTGCATCATCACGTCAGACGCCAAGCTGGACAAGGAGCTGGACAACAGGCTGGTAAAAGCGAACAGTGCTTTCGGACGACTATTCAAGCGGGTGTGGCACAATCAACAGCTGAAAAAAGGCACCAAGATCAGCGTGTACAGAGCTGTCGTCCTCACCACCCTGCTGTACGGTTCTGAGTCCTGGGCCCTCTACCGCAGCCAACTACGACTCCTCGAACGCTTTCACCAGCGCTGCCTGCGTACCATCCTCAGCATTCACTGGAGTGACTATGTCACCAACGTCGAGGTCCTTGAACAGGCAGAAACTGTGAGCATCGAGGCTTTGCTGCTGCGGACACAGCTTCGCTGGGCGGGGCACGTCTCCAGGATGGAGGATCATCGCCTACCCAAGATCACTCTGTTCGGCGAGCTCGCCACTGGACACCGAGACAGAGGGGCGCCAAAGAAGAGATACAAAGACGGTCTCAAGAAGTCGCTTAGTGCCTGCCAAATCGACCACCGCCAGTGGTCTTCGCTTGCTGCGGACCGTGACACCTGGCGCTCCACCATTCACAAGGCAGCCATCTCCTTTGAGGACTCTCGCAGAGCTAACCTTAAGGACAAGCGGCTTAGAAGAAAAAAACAGAGTTGTCGTAACTCAGAACCCTGACCAGACCTTCCCCTGCAGCCACTGCGGTCGAACCTGCCTGTCCCGGATTGGCCTCCGCAGCCACGAAAATGCCTGCAGACGACGTGGGCAAGCCCTATAGAATCTTCGTTCGCGAAGTCAAGCCAAGAGAGAGAGACACTACTGTGTCAGCGTTTTCAAAAATCTGATTTCGCCTCCACGATTTTGTTTGTTCTTTAAATTCCTTTTTCACAGGTGTCGGCACACTTTTGTTTGTGTCCCACTGTTTTTCTGTTTGGTTGTTGTTTTGGTTTTTGCTGTTTGCCGTCAACTTTGTGGATTACGAGAAAGCATTTGACAGCGTGGACCGAGAGACTCTGTGGAAACTCCTACGACACTACGGTGTACCCACAAAGCTCGTCCGCCTGATCAAGAGCAGCTACGATGGCATGACATGTCGCGTGATCCACGAAGGGCAGTTCACCAAAAAGCTCCAGGTCAGAACCGGGGTCAGGCAGGGGTGATTGCTGTCTCCGTTCCTCTTCCTACTGGCCATAGACTGGGTCATGAAGAGGACCACACAGCACAGACGAAGTGGAATACAGTGGACACTGTGGACACAGCTTGACGACCTCAGTTTTGCAGACGACTTGGCTTTACTGTCCCACACTCATCAACAAATGCAGGACAAGACCACGAGGCTTACTGACATCTCGTCCCAAGTGGGCCTCACCATCCACAAACAGAAAACAAAGACAATGAGGCTGAGGCTGAACGCAACTAGGGAAGAACCAGTCTTGCTTGCTGGCACCCCGTTGGAGGAGGTGGAGTCCTTCACCTATCTCGGGAGCATCATAGACAAAAAAGGCGGCACTGATGCAGATGTCAGAGCACGAATCGGTAAAGCCGGTTCAGCCTCTTTCCAGTTGAAAAAAGTGTGGAGTTCCAGAGAGCTGTCACAACACACCAAAGTCCGGATTTTCAACTCCAACGTAAAAGCAGTTCTCCTATATGGAGCAGAGACTTGGAGATTGATAAAAACCACAGTCAACAGAGTACAGATCTTCATAAACAGTTGCCTTAGAAGAATTTTGAAAATCCACTGGCCAGACAAGATAGATCAGCAACGTCAGACTCTGGGAGAGAACAGAGCAGATAATAGCAGAGAATGAAATTGGGCGAAGAAGATTCTGGATGGATTGGTCACAGTCTGAGAAAGCCAGCTTCCAGTATCACTAGGCAGGCATTGTCATGGAACCCCCAGGGAAAGAGGAAAAGAGGCAGGCCGAGAAACACCTGGCGTCGAGACCTCCAAGCAGACATCAAGAGACTGGAAACCACCTGGAGTAAAATCGAAGGAGAAGCACAGGACAGGAGTCGCTGGAGGTCTCTCGTCGACGGCCTATACCCGGGGAGGGGTGACAAGCGTAAGTAAGTAAGTAGGATAGATCCTTGGGGGACTCCGTGCCTCACTATACCTTCTTTCGAATACCGGCGGTTACTGAGGTAGGAGGAGAAAAAAAGCTATAGAGTTCGAATCAAGCTTATATACTGAAAGTTTCTTTAAAAGAATGTTGTGATCGACTAAATCAAATGCTTTGGTTAGGTCCAGAAAAACTGCACCATTTAATTTGGAATTGTTTATTGGTGAGAGCCAAGAGTCGACAATGTGAACGAGGGCAGTATGACATGAGTGTTTAGGTCTAAAACCGGACTGAAGAGATACGAGTAGGCGGTGATTCTCCAAGAATTTGAGTAGATGCTTATGAACGTGTCTTTCTATTGGCTTCGATAATAGTGATAACACTGAAATAGAACGGAAATCGTTTGGACTTTTGGGATCTGTACATTTGGGAATGGGGACAACTTTAGCATCTTTCATGGCATCTGGAAAAAATACCTTGCTTGATAGAAAGGTTCAATATAAATGTCAAGGTTTCAGCTGTGTATGGAAGGGACAATTTCAGTACCATGTTGTTTATTCCATCCGGGTCCCACGATTTACTTGTTAGAGTAGAAATATATTTACCTACTTCAAACACTGTCATAAGAGGTATGGAGAATGACGCACCTGTTGCAGACTCACAGTGCGCAGTTTATCAGAACAACTGTAACTATCAGTGCCACTCAAAAAAGACTGCACACGAGACTCAGCAATATTTAAAAAGTGGGAATTGAAGACGTCTGGAGTTATGCCTGGAGAGGTAGCAGCATTGATGGAACTCCTCTTCTTTGTAAACAAATTGATTGCATTCCAGACACTTCCGGTATCATTACCCTCTGCGATAACTTTTTTCCGGAAGTGTTTTCTGTATTTTTCTAACTAAGGATTTTACAAGATTACGTTGTTTCTTACAATCCGCAAACTTTTTCTGCCGTTTTAAGTCATCTCTTATTTTCATTGCGTGAAAGATGTCCTTTGACAACCAAGGCGGATGGGTAGGGTGTTTAAAGCGTTTAGTCCTTAGTGGGGCATGTTCATCGAGGACCCAAAGAAATAGCTTGTACCAAAGCGAGAGGGCTTCATTGGGATCATAAGTGTTATAAATAAGGTGAAAGGGCGTGATTGAGAGGTCATGAAAAAAGTCATCTTTGTTGAACTTTGTGTAAGACCTGCATGTGATGGTAGTGTGGTGTTTGTGCTGGTGTCTATCACGTTTAACTGAAAGATTAAAACAAGTAGGAAAGTGATCACTAATGGCAACATTCGGCACGTAGACGTTTTTGACAGCAGGTGCATCTGTAGTGTATATGTGGTCAATCAATGTGGCGGATGACAAAGAAACTCTAGTGGGAGACCAAACCATCTGCTGCAGGCCAAATAATGAGGTGGTGCAATTCCACTCCGCATTACCAGTCTTTAGCAGGTCAATATTAAAATCGCCTAGAAGTTGTATGTCTTTGTTGTGACGTTGTTGCACCATATCCATCATGGTGACAAAATCATCATACCATGAGAATGTGGCTGAAGGGTAGCGATAAATAAATCCAATTAGTGTGGGGGGAGATTTGTCACATTTCAATTCAAGAAATAAACTTTCTATGTGACAAGACTGTAAATCCTTGCGGAGGGTAACGTACTGGCGGATAGAGTTATGAATGTACACAGCTATACCGGTGTGACCGTGGGATGATGCATCTCTACGGAATACAGCATAGTTATGAATGAAGATCGAGGCGTTACTAATATGTTCCCTGAGTCTAGACTCCGTAAATCCAAATACATGAAAGGGTTGGGGTTGTGAAAGGAAAACAGTGGCGTCGGGCACTTTGTTGTATAAATGATAAACGTTAAGATGCCCTATCCGTAACTCATGCTTATTCAGCGAACACTGATGTACATGTGGGCTACAGGCAGGCATGATGAATCAACACGTGGGTGGGGGGGATTGTTTACGAAAGTCAATGAAGAACAAATGAAAACTTTTGAACGCTAACAAAGTTAAACAAAACCCAGGAGAAACTACAGTGGTGAAAACTCAGCTCAGTCTATCGCTTTCGCTGCAGACAACGTCACGCCCCACGTAGGGAAAAGAGAGAGAGAGATGATGATGATGACGAAGATAATGATGATGATAATGATGAAACGTTTTATAGATGATGATGACTATGATGATGATGATGATAATGATGATGATGATGAAACGTTTTATTTACAGGATAAACTTTTAGGCGAAAAGCCTCTCTTACGAAATGAACATTAAAATGGACGAGTAAAAGAACTACAATAAAGCGAACAATAAAGATGTACACGAAAAAGAAAAAAAAAAAAATGCAATGCAAATAATGTGCACACAGCGTATCAGTGACAGTGAATGACAAAAGGGAGAGATAGAGAGATTCAATGAATCAACGAAGCTTTATTTTTCAACGGTTGAGACATTGACATCGACACAGGCATAGCCATTTTTCAAACATGCCGATAGATAGATAGATAGAGAGAGAGAGAGAGAGAGAGAGAGAGAGAGAGAGAGAGAGAGAGAGAGAGAGAGAGAGAGAGAGAGAGAGAGAGAGAGAGATATGGAATGAAATGAAATGAAACTTTATTTCTCAAGGATAAATGATTAGGTACACAGACCTTTTTTCAATCATGTCCTTGCACACGCATTCACACAACAATCTCACGCGCGTGACTAAAACTAATAAATTAGTAGTCACACACACACACACACACACACACACACACACACACACACACACACACACACACACACACTAAGAACCTGATTAAACATGAACGTTAGAAGCTTAGTTTGAACAGCAACAGCAATCTCGACAATACAACTCAATGCGCTCGAAAAACGCCGACACAACTACACAACTATGGGCTTAAGTTTCTTTCAGCTGCCGAAATAAGCGGGCCCTGAATGTGGACAAAGAAGGAGCCCCAGTAATGTCGATAGGCAACAGATTCCATAGGGAAAATCCGGAAGGCTCCATCAGGGAGCATGCCGCTGATAGATCAGCCGTTCGACCGGGTAGCAGCGGACATCTTTGGACCCATAATCCAAGCATCAGACAGAGGACACAGGTTTATTTTGGTCATAGTAGACTTTGCTACAAGGTATCCAGAAGCGGTATCTCTGAAGAGGATAGACTAATAGTATTGCAGAAGCTTTCTGGAATACATAAACTCGAGTGGGAATTCCGCGGGAAATCCTCAAGGACAAAGGGACACAGTTCACACGTGAAGTCATGGCCGAGGTGAACACACTGCTCGCGATCCGAGGCATGACCACAACGCTGTACCACCCTCAGTGTAATGGGTTAGTAGAAAGGTTCAACCAAACCCTGAAAATGATGATCAGAAGGTTGTATCAAGAACAGCCGAGAGAATGGGGCCGGTTCTTACCAGGGTTCCTATTTGCCTACAGGGAGATTCCGCAGGAATCTACATGATTCGCTCCGTTCGAACTACTCTTTGGTCGTACAGTAAGAGGACCACTGCAAGTTCTCCAGAAGTTGTGGACTGATGAGGAGGCCGATGCCGAATCACGTACTGTGGTAGAGTATGTGGCCGAACTTCGAAACAGAATCGAGGAAACTTGCAAAATAGCCCAGACACAATTGGCAAAATCTGTCCAAAGGTACAAACGCAACTTCGACAAGAAAGCCAGGACCAGAACATTCGAAGTGGGGAGCAAGGTACTACTCTTCTATCCTGCCAAGAGCAAGATGGAAATGGCTTGGCAAGGCCCGTACGTCGTTACCGAGAAGAAGGGAGAGAATAACTGCCGGATACGCATCAGGGGAAACGAAAAACTGTTTCATGCAAACTTGCTGAGGGCCTACATCGAGAGAGAGCCACCCGCACTGGAAGAGAAATTGGCAGCAATGGCCGTGATTACTCAAGATGAGTGCGGTGATGAAGATGCTGAGGAAGTAAGTGTTTCGACAGGAATAGTTCCTTAGATTCAGTTACAAGTAGAAGAATCACACCGTGATGTCAAGATCAATCCGGATCTCACGCAAAGTCAAATCAAAGAGATGGAGGAAGTATGTCGCAGTTATCAATCCATTCTGACAGACTTTTCTTTGAGAACCAACTTGGGGGAACTGTAACATTACACTGACTTCGCAGGTACCAATCAAAGTTAGACAGTTTCTATTACCACATTCTCAAGTGGAAACAATCAAGTCAGAAGTCAAGTCCATGCATGAAATGGGGGTACAGTTCGCCAATCGTACTAGTGAGGAAGAAGGATGGTTCCATGAGATTCTGTGTTGACTTCAGACGTCTCAACACCGCGATAGAGTTGGATGGGGAACCCATGCCAGATATGGAGCATCTGTTTGCGAAACTGGGGAAAGCAAGTATTTTAGAAAGCTGGACCTGAGCAAGGGATACTGGCAGATTCCGATGGACCCAAACGACAAACCCAAGACTGCGTTCACTACTCCTCAAGGGCAATTCCAATGGACAGTGATGCCCTTTGGGTTAAAAACAGCCGGACCAGTCTTCTCCCGTGTAATGAGAGAACTTCTGAGGCCAATGGGATCGAACGAGGTTGACAATTTCATGGATGACATACTTGTCGCTACAGAAAGTTGGTCTGACCACATGGTGACCTTAAATAAGGTGCTACAAAGGGTCGTGGAGGCAAACCTTGCGGCAAAACCAAGCAAGTGCTTTCTTGGTTACACTACCATTGATTATCTGGGACATCGCGTTGGAAACGATGAGCTCAGGCCTGACGCTGAGAAACTGGAGAAAATTTGGATGGCTGAAGTACCCAAGACGAAATGCCAGTTGCGTGCATTTCTAGGTTTAACAGGGTACTATCGTCGTTTTGTACCCAAGTACGCTGAAACTGCTCGACCGTTGACTGACGTTACCAAGAAACAAGAACCGAACCAAGTTCGGTGGATACCGAAATGTAAGGAAGCATTCGAGACGCAAGGGCAAGTTGTACAGAGAGCCAGTGGTCAAACTACCTGATTGGGACAAACCATTTTGCTTAAGGACGAATGCGTCTGGGGTAGGTCTAGAAGCAGTGCTTCTACAAGAGGGGACGACGACCTACTACACCCCGTGGCGTACGCCAGCAAGAAACTCAGTCCAACAGAACAAATGTACTCGCAATCGAGCGAGAGTGTTATGCGATTGTCTGGGGAATAGGCAAATTTCACACATATCTGTTTGGTCAGCAGTTCACAGTCGGGTGTGATCACTCACCACTCCAGTATCTGCAGACCATGAAACCAGTCAACAGTCGTATTGCTCGATAGGCTCTTTTGTTGCAAGAACATGACTTTGTGTTTAAGGTTATTCCAGGGGTGGAGAATGTCGGAGCCGACTATTTGAGTCGCATGGCGGAATAGGGTGCTGTAGTTCGTTTGTTTGTTTTTCCACGTAAAGGGGTGCTTTCGACTTAGGTTGGATTGTCACGGTTAGTGAGTGTTTTGACAGTGGTAGTCGAAAGTTACCGAAACGCCGGTCATGCAGAAATAGTGACGAGTTGGCAGAGACGGGCTAGTGTTCTGTGTTTTGTGCGTGCGGGGCACGCTGTATGCAGCAGTGTGTTCACAGCCGAGTTTCCCTTGTCGGCAGGCAAGGGAATGATATGTTAGTTAGCAGCTGTACTCGGTTGGATCAGGTTGTCCTGCTTAGCTGACTGTTGGGAGTCAGTGACTGACTGAGGGTGTCAGTGACACAGCGCCGGTCCAGTCCCCGAGTCGTTGGTGGCCGGAGACTGAGGTTGGTTTGCCTACGGGTGGCGGCGCGTGTGACGGGTCTCAGAGGAGGTAAGTGCTTAAAAATCCCGCGTGCGGATGTTATGTCATGTTTGTTATGTGTGTTTTGTACTATGTGTTAGGGCTAGAAGTATCGTGGGAGGGGGGAGGGAGGAAAAACACGATGGGTGGCAAAGGGGAAATTGTTTTAGTGCTGTTTATTTATTAGTTATTTTAAATTGGTTAGCAAAATGTTGTATTGGTTTGGTATGGAAGTGTAGAAATTTTTATATATAATTTTGAAATGGTTTGGAAAGCACGTGTCACATGGGTGAATGTCAGGTGCTTGAACAGTTAGTTGGTAGTGCTATTGTAAACCAAGCAGGGTGGGTGTGGGAGGTTAGCTGTTTTTAAAGACCCACTGGTTTACGTTACTTACGGGGCCGTTCAGGCTCCTGCTTTTGTTTTGCATTGGCAGTTGGAGGGCCGACGTGCATCCAGACCAAACACGCCTCGTTGGACCGGGTGTCGGCGTGGGATGCGCACGGTCACCTATACTGCCGAAGCCGCCGCGTCACTATTGCGGCCAGACCAAGCACCAGGGAGACGCAGAGAGAGGGAGAGAGAGAGAGGGAGGGAGAGAGAGAGAGAGAGAGAGAGAGAGAGAGAGAGAGAGAGAGAGAGAGAGAGAGAGAGAGAGAGAGAGAGAGAGAGAGACCCGCGAAGCTGAACGACCATTAAAGGAAGCCGGACGGGAGGGATCCATAGGCGTTCGTCGTCTCACCACGGTGGTCCCATTCCTATTCACCTAGCCATTACTCACTCTGCCTTGGTGTAGTTTTTTTTTATTCCTGTGTATGAACAATTACGTTGTAAATGACTTTTTTTAGCCGTCAGCGTTGAGGACTGTAAACTGACTTTCGTTGTTGCGAAGCAAACAATGCTGCATAGCGTGCGGAAGTGCTTGGTTCCTCCACTCGACACAATGTTGATGTTGTGAAAGTGGTATTGACTTTTTTCCC
This sequence comes from Semisulcospira habei, assembly GCA_036245525.1. NCBI lineage: Eukaryota > Metazoa > Mollusca > Gastropoda > Semisulcospiridae > Semisulcospira > Semisulcospira habei. Next base: position 155,447,860 of record BTPG01000007.1, read on the forward strand.
TATTTTTTTCTTCCTTATATTTATTCATAAGATGAAAAGAGAGGAGGGAGATGGAGAGGGGAAGGATCGGTGGGGAGGTTGGCTAAAAAGGGAGGGGGATAGTTAGCATAATAATGATTAAGTGTACGCTTAATGGAAATGTGTTGTGTTGCTTGTGCTGAGCTGTAACCTGTCTTGAGGCAAGACACTAGGGTTCTTTATCTGTTTTCTACCTTTCTTCTACTCCTAACCTTCACTCTCGTCTATTTCTCCTTAGTCGGGACATTTGGGGATTCTACTTCTAACTTTCACTCTCGTCTCTCTCTCCCTAATCGTGACTAATAATAATAATAATAATAATAATAATAATAATAATAATAATAATAATAATAATAATAATAATAATAATAATAATAATAACGATGATTTATAAGGCGCCAATACATGGTAAGATGCTCTAGGCGCCGTACATATGAACAAAAACAAATGACACAAGAAGTGACAAAACCAAAACCACATGTACAATTACACAAAAGAACAGAAAATGACTAAATACATGAACACTAATAATCAAGATGGGAAAAGATGGGTTTTAAGACTGTGTTTAAAACTGGCACTGATAATCAAGATGGGAACTGGACTCGCTGTGTTTCAAAGGTTTAGGAAGATCATTCCAGACTGATGGACCCTGTTAAGAAAAAGATCTCTGCCCAAATCCTTTAGTTCTCACTGTAGGAATCCGAAGCATTTTATTGTCAGACTAACTGCGCAACTGCCTGGAAGGGATATAACGGTGAAAGAGCTCTGAGAGATAAGTGGGTGCAAACATGACAAATTGACAAGACTTTGCGTTTAATCTCTCCACTGGCAACCAGTGGAGAGCATGTAGGATGGGGGAGACATGGTCTGCATTTTTCGCTTTCATGACCAGACGTACGACTGAATTTTGGACTCAGTGTTTATTCGAGGGACAGTGTACACTGTGAAGGGGTGCAGTTCAACACTAACACAGAGAGTACATGGGGTACAGTGCCCAAAACACTGAGTGACCACTTCAGCCATATTTGACGAAAACATTGACCCGCTGTTCATTACTCTGAATACAAAGGGGCCAGTGGCCAATCATTCTGGGTTGTTTTCGGACTAGTGTCGCGTGTCATCTGCAAGCACGTGATGTCGGCGGTCGGACTTGCACCAAAACAACAACCATTAGCGCCCAAAACAACAACACTTACTGTTCAACCGTAACTGACACGTTTAAAACAAGGCTGTTACACCGTCAAGGTCGATCAGTGGGATATGCTCTCCAGCTGCAAGAGGCAAAGATACTCATGAGCCCCTGCAGTGGCAGGGGCTCATGAGAATCTTTGCATCTTGCTGGCTTGCAACGGTACCAGGTCAAAGGTCAGTGTTGGCAGACTTAGGGTGGCAGTCGGTGTTTAGTAAAATGTTTACAAGGCCTGTGGCGGGTTGATTCAGTACAACCGGCAATGCCGCATTGCCAAACGGTCGTTCAAAAATGGATCTTTTTCAGGGTGAATGTGGATCAGTTTAGTGCAACGCCGTTGCCGATAACTTACATTGAAATGGTTTTCAGAATATAGAACTGCCGAAACCAACTACTCTTTTTTCACGACTTATGATCCGTGAGAGTAGGTATCCTACATTCAGGGGCGGATCAGTTACCTCCAAGGGAGGTGTGAGGGGGGGGGGGTGGCGTTCCAGCTTTTTGTTTTTGGTACAGAGCCGTTCAGACGAAAAAAAAAAAATCTAATATTATGTTCATTCAGATCACTAACCATATGTTTATCAGTTTTTGTACAACTTCCCACATAGACCCACTCGGGGAGTACGCCACAAGTACACTTCTATTCAAATGAATAAAAGTGTACTTGTGGCTTACTCTCCAAATGGGTCAGCAAGACCACGTAATGAAATAACCTGCACCAGGTGTGACTAAGGAGATATAGGGGATGAATTTCAATATTTTTTGCTGTTCTTTCTTTTGTGATAAACGTAAAGAGTGTATTAAACCATATTATTATTAGTACCCCAATACAATGAAATTTGAGAAAGTGTTGAGCTCAGGTTGTAAAACTACACTACCAAAGTTGGTACACTTTAACCCTTTCAGCCCTGACGCCCTACAGCAGGAGATGGATCGACGGCGCCAAGCTAATCTGGCACTACCCTTGAATTATCATGGTCGATCCATCTCCTGCATCTGGTGCATAGTCATTAGACGACGACTGAAAAATTTGGGAAATACGGCCGTCGGGCTGAATGAGTTATAAAGGTCATAATAAATGAGTTTAAGACGTAGGTTTTTATTTCTATTATCGTTATTATGAATAGCTTAGTTTGATGATCTGTCAATGTCTTGTAAGAGTGTCACAATGCTCATCCTTTGTTAGTGTGGAAAGGTTGCCAGCACAAATTCTATAGTTTTTTTTTAATTATTATTGTGAGTTGGCTAAGGAAGTTATATACCTGTAAATCCTTTCATCTTGAGCTTGTTCATAATTATGTCTGTAAGTTAATTTTCTATGTAACCTTTGGTTGTATTGTTTTGATTTCTAGCCTCACGTTTGTTGTGAGTTTTTTGTTGTTGTTATTATTGTTGTTGTTTTGCTTGTTGTTTTTTCTTCTCTTTCTTATGCCCCCAGGTGGCCAAACATAAACGACTTGACTTTTCTGTTTGGGGAGTACTCACGGCTCCCGCAAGCACTAGTAGTGTGGTCAGACTTGCGTTTTTCCTATATACGTGTCACGTTTGTGGTTGTGTTATTTTTTTGAGTGCATGTGTGTGTTGATCATAGGACAGATCCGATATTCATTTGAGTTATTTGAGATAAGAATTACGTACCTTTATAGTAGGATTCGTTCCCTTTTTCTTGAAGAGTTTAGATCGTTTTCTGTTGTGTGGCTAGAATGACGAGTTTTTTAATTACACTGTTTCTAAAGTCCGACCTCGTTTGACCTAGAACGTTCTCGAAACGGCGCGGTTATACTAGTGACCTCATATATGACGTCAAAGTTGTTGGCAACATTTCGTAACATTGTATCAAAGGCGCCTAGGTGGTAGTGGAAATTTGTAGTTATTTCTAGAGAATTCTTTTTCATGAATATTAATAGTTTTGGTTACGTTTTCTTTTCTGATTGGTTGCATTGTGCAAATTTGCTGGATTGTTCTGGATATCTGTAATAGTATCAAAGAGCGGGTTAGGAAATATGTGGGTACATCTTATGAGAGACGCAGTGTGTCGAAAGTGTTCATGTATTATAGAGGAGACAGTGTATCGGTGCATTTGTGGATACATTGTGCGGAGATCGCATCGCTGAAATAAAATATTGTTGAAACTGTTACTCTAGTGTGGTTTACAACCTTGTGCAACGTGTGACGAGTTGCAGTTGAGTGAAGTTTCTTTGCAAGAACCCTACGTGAGTGCGTCTGGTGTGATTGCACTACGAGTAGGACTACCACATAACAATACGAAATGATAAGACTTACAAAAGTCAAAGTCAAAGACAAGGCACTTTATTAACCCACTAAAGGTAAACTATTAGCCACCACACCAATCAACTGATGACACAGTGCGCGCGCCTCTTTCTCACGGTGTTATTACAGATGTAGTCTTTTCACTGTTTTTAATGGCGTAATGTCCGACAAACCCAACCTAAGATTAAAAAATAGCAGGCAAAAAGCGAAGTTGTACTTTTTAGTGCCAGCAAGAGGCATTGATCCTCATAAGCCCCCCGCAGCCGGCGGGGCTTATGAGGATCTATGTCTCTTGTAGATGATGTCCTGGTTGTGTAGATCCGTATTTCAAGGGTTGGTGTGGTTAGAACCGTTGGGTCTGTAGAAGGCAGTGACCGGCGCGTCGTTATGGGAACCACACCTCTGCCAGTAGTAGTCAGCACGACCAAAGCATTCAGCTTCGTCGCTATCTGGAAATTGGAAAATATAACGAATATATAAGATGATAAATAAAAGCACGACAGTAAACCGTGAGTTTATTGGAGTCAGGTATACGAGCTGAAATTTGAGGATCCGCCGCCAGTTTATTTTTTTGTCTACCGTATTTTAAAAGTACGGTAGACTTTGAAATAGGGCTGGTCAGAGCGCATTCCGGAGCATGCACATGACGTTTTTCGCGTGCGGGGCAGAAATTCTGGCAAAGAACTAACAAGATAAAAATGACGTCACGTCTAGCTACGCAAACCTTTTGGGGCGCCAAAGCGCCGTGTGTGTGTGTGTGTGTGTGTGTGTGTGTGTGTGTGTGTGTGTGTGTGTGTGTGTGTGTGTGTGTGTGCGTGTGTGTGTGACAGCGACTAGAGTCCGCGTCTGAGGACGGACAAGCTTGAAATTTTAAGATATTGTCCCTAAAAGAATTATCTCTAGACCCTTTTTTCGATTTTTTTATTAAGATGTTCATTGGCGAGAAAATGGCCGTTTTCAAAAACCGGTTGATCCGGACTGGAGTCCGTAATTGTTCTTATTTTTACTAGATATTTTGCTTATCGCTAGATAAAAGGGGCATACTGAATGAGTTCGTTAACAAGCATTGTACCTTTAGAACTTTTTGCGTGAAAATTAAATATTAAAAAATATATATATTTTCACGTTTTTGGGATTAATTTCACGAATTATATGGGTTAATCTTAAAATAATTGAATCTTTTTTACGAAAAAAATCTTCTCATTAATAATCGCATGATTTTCCTACACGGTATTTACATAACCCTACAGTTTGTCTCGGCTGTCGGGTGCGATTAGGTCAATTGTGACTTGTGTGCCATAGGTGTGAAAATCAATATTCTGCACCACTTTTTAGAAGTCATTTGTAAAACATCTAACAAAACTTTAATTTTTCCGTTTACGAAAAAAGCTATCTTCTCATTAATACCCGCATGATTTTTCATAAACAGTGTTTGCATAAGCCTTCAGTTTGTCCCGGCCCTGGGGTAGGATTAGGACAAATTGTGACCAGTAAAATTGCGTCAAATGTTAGTACTGCGATGAGTGACGTATAACATCGAGTCGTCACTATGACCGCAGCGTCGTGGGACTAATGATGCCATGACGTGAAGCCTAAAGTAACGTCATTTCGCTGCGCGTGCTATTCTTCTTCTTCAGAATAGCTATGCTACGCCAGACCACAGAGCTTACGAATGGCGGGAATCGCTATGTATCCGTCTTTATTTATGTGTGCCAGTGTGTGTGAATCAGAGGGTGGTTTAGAGTAGAAGGAGATGGACTCCTGTCGCTAGACGAGCCCACATAGTGTATTAAAAGCGGGAAGCGCGTCCTGTGTCCGTCTTTATTTGTGTACACCGACGTGTCTGTTGATCAGAGGTTGGCTTAGAGAGGAGGGAAATGGATCAGCATAGTAAGCCTAAAAATATGAACAACTCTGAATGTTCCTAAAAGATCAACGCATCTGAGCTCCACAAAATACGGTAGACTTTGGGATGAAATCCTCATCTTGTTTTTCTTGCGTCTGAGTGAAAGTAACCCCTTCACTGAGCAGAAAACCTGAACACTGTCCAACTGCAAGAAATACAGATCCTCATGAAACTTTCTTTAATTGAACGTTAATCCTGGATAGTGAGGGGAAAATTGACAGAGGCAACGCTTTTCGACACTTTCGCAGCCGCTGATGCGGGGCGCCTTTAATGAGTTCGGGACAATTCACACCACTCACCTGAGCCCACGTTGGTGGCGCCCCACGCGTCATAAAAGAATCCGGCCTCGTTAGGATGGGCAGGACAGGAGGGTACCTTGATCCAGCAACCACCTCCCGCTGTTCGGAAAGCCCCTATGTCGCCACAAACACATACGTCACCGTCAATGTAAGAAATTATAGCAGGGAAAGTCTGTAAATGCATATCTCAGCCGCAGGAGGTGGACATCCTAGACAGACTTTGCACCCTCCCAGACGCCATGGAGTATATCTCATTAGCTTTCAACATGTACTTGCTTGGCCAATCCAACTCCCACAACAGTGTCTCATGCTCAAACCCCCGGACTGCTACTGACGATACCGATCGGCAGAAAAGATGCGTAAATAACTTGTGCATCGTAAGCTCTCTTCTACAACTGGCCTCAGTTGACGATATCGCTAGGCTAAAAAAGACACGTATACGATATCGATAACTAGGGCCAGTTGTTTAAGAGAGAGCTTACCATGTAAGTCACCTACGAGGAGCTGGGCACTCCGTTATAGCGGAACATCCTGCTTACTGGATTGTGCTTAGGACGAGTACAAAGTAAAGTAAGTCAAAGCACTGTCAGGGGAAAGAATTGTGAATTATCGACCAATGATCATAGAAGTTCCTGCCTTTCCACTAGCATGCCGACTCGTGTGTTGACGAGGTCGCCTAAACCGAAACATCTGTCCACACCGGCTAAACAATTTCGACCCCCCCCCCCCCCCGCCCTTGGGGGATTTAGATCTAAATTTCCATGCATCAAGGGGCTGGAAATCCAGTGAATATGCGATACGACCCCCTCCCCGGGCGGCCGGGGGGGGGGGGGGTCTTGCATATTCACTGCTTCCAGTCACTTACTTAGCGCACCTTTCTTTCCTAGCTTCTTTTTTTTGTTGTTGACCAAACTAGATCTATGATCTTTGGTCGATAATGCACAATTCTCTCTCCTGTAAGTGCTTTTACCTACATTACTTTGTAATCTTCCTAGCCTTGAGTCGTAAAGTCAAAGTCACAGACAAGTAAACAAAATGAAGCCGAAATGAGTTAAGTCTATCTTTTTCTTTTTTTGCATGGACGTCCTTCATTTGTGCTGTCGGGAAGCTAGGAACAGTTACTCGTATAATAGCTTATGGTATTATATTATATTGAGCAACATTTTGCTTGATATAGTGCCGATAACAGGCAGATGTGATTACGAGACCCAATTCAGAATGTCCGAGTCGTAAGACGAGGACATTTTGATTCGAGTCAAATAATCACACCTGTTTGTTAATTGGCACTATATCAAACAAAACTATTGCTCAATATAAAAAAAAAATGAAAAGAAAAGGGGAGACTGCCAGTGCTAATATTTTAGGAAGGTTACAAAGTAAAGTAGATTATAGCACTGTCAGGGGAGAGAAATGTGCATGATCGACCAGTGATCATAGATCTACTGTGGCCAAAGCACAAAAAAAAAAGAGATAGGAAAGAGAGGGGGCGCTTCAAAAGTGACTGAAAGCAATGCATATGGAAGCCCCCCCGAAGGGGGGCGTATCACATATCCCACTGTTCCAGCCACTCAGTGCATGGAAATTTAAATCTAGGTCCCCCCGCGCGGGGTCCAGATATTTAGCCGGTGTGGACAGCTGTTTCGGTCTTGGCGACCTCCTCAGCACACCATCGGCGATACTGGAGGAGGCAGGAATTTCTGCCTACCTGCAAAGACAACCACATTTTACTGTGGTGTCTGCAAGGGCATACATTCCATGCCACCACCTAGAGCCAAATTTCCATGCACCCTAAAAGAGAACCTACCAAAAGGGGGGAAGGGGTTGCAGTCGATATTGTAGTAGTAAATGAAAAGAAAAGGGGAGACTGCCAGTGCTAATATTTTAGGAAGGTTACAAAGTAAAGTAGATTATAGCACTGTCAGGGGAGAGAAATGTGCATGATCGACCAGTGATCATAGATCTACTGTGGCCAAAGCACAAAAAAAGAGATAGGAAAGAGAGGGGGCGCTAAAAAAGTGACTGAAAGCAATGGTGCATGGAAATTTGGCTCTAGGTGGTGGCATGGAATGTATGCCCTTGCAGACACCACAGTAAAATGTGGTTGTCTTTGCAGGTAGGCAGAAATTTTTGCCTCCTCCAGTATCGCCGATGGTGTGCTGAGGAGGTCGCCAAGACCGAAACAGCTGTCCACACCGGCTAAATATCTGGACCCCCCTCGGGGGGACCTAGATTTAAATTTCCATGCACTGAGTGGCTGGAACAGTGGGATATGTGATACGCCCCCCTTCGGGGGGGCTTCCATATGCATTGCTTTCAGTCACTTTTTTAGCGCCCCCTCTCTTTCCTATCTCTTTTTTTTTGTGCTTTGGCCACAGTAGATCTATGATCACTGGTCGATCATGCACATTTCTCTCCCCTGACAGTGCTATAATCTACTTTACTTTGTAACCTTCCTAAAATATTAGCACTGGCAGTCTCCCCTTTTCTTTTCATTTACTACTACAATATCGACTGCAACCCCTTCCCCCCTTTTGGTAGGTTCTCTTTTAGGGTGCATGGAAATTTGGCTCTAGGTGGTGGCATGGAATGTATGCCCTTGCAGACACCACAGTAAAATGTGGTTGTCTTTGCAGGTAGGCAGAAATTCCTGCCTCCTCCAGTATCGCCGATGGTGTGCTGAGGAGGTCGCCAAGACCGAAACAGCTGTCCACACCGGCTAAATATCTGGACCCCCCTCGGGGGGACCTAGATTTAAATTTCCATGCACTGAGTGGCTGGAACAGTGGGATATGTGATACGCCCCCCTTCGGGGGGGCTTCCATATGCATTGCTTTCAGTCACTTTTTTAGCGCCCCCTCTCTTTCCTATCTCTTTTTTTTTTTGTGCTTTGGCCACAGTAGATCTATGATCACTGGTCGATCATGCACATTTCTCTCCCCTGACAGTGCTATAATCTACTTTACTTTGTAACCTTCCTAAAATATTAGCACTGGCAGTCTCCCCTTTTCTTTTCATTTACTACTACAATATCGACTGCAACCCCTTCCCCCCTTTTAGTAGGTTCTCTTTTAGGGTGCATGGAAATTTGGCTCTAGGTGGTGGCATGGAATGTATGCCCTTGCAGACACCACAGTAAAATGTGGTTGTCTTTGCAGGTAGGCAGAAATTCCTGCCCCCTCTAGTATCGCCGATGGTGTGCTGAGGAGGTCGCCAAGACCGAAACAGCTGTCCACACCGGCTAAATATCTGGACCCCCCTCGGGGGGACCTAGATTTAAATTTCCATGCACTGAGTGGCTGGAACAGTGGGATATGTGATACGCCCCCCTTCGGGGGGGCTTCCATATGCATTGCTTTCAGTCACTTTTTTAGCGCCCCCTCTCTTTCCTATCTCTTTTTTTTTGTGCTTTGGCCACAGTAGATCTATGATCACTGGTCGATCATGCACATTTCTCTCCCCTGACAGTGCTATAATCTACTTTACTTTGTAACCTTCCTATTGCTCAATATAATTTATGTACCCAGTCCAAAACAAAACTGCCTCGCGTCATTAATTTTGCGGCTGATTGGGGTTTTCAGACAAAACACATGTATGGCAGACGACCGCATATCGCTGTCGACTCAGCGCATAGATTGTGTCTGACTATGAAGACATCAGTGCATTGGGTAACCGTGCGTGTTACTGAGTAAATCCTACTTGTAACTAGATCACGAATAATTGCGGAAAAGGCCAGCAGGTTTGTTTATTTAGTTCTTTTCTCAGGTTGTCGCTGTCGCCAGCTGACATCTAGTTATTTCACTTGTTAGTCCAGCGACTCGCACGTTTCCTGGCGTCTTTTCTCCGTTCGTGTGTGTGTATAGGATATAAAGTTCGAGCGTTCATACACACAAAGAAGTATTTTATTACTACTACACATAAGGAGCTTGTTAATGTTGCAAAGTAGGCACATTTCGAGTTTCCGTTTTGAAAATGCAAGTCAGTTTCATCAGATCGAGTCTTTTTGGAGCGGAATGGTTTTTGGGAAGGGAAGTATATCAAGCATATTCATGAATATCAATTTGCTTGTATATACAATATGTCAAATGCATGTGTCAAAGAAGGGAAAACTTTATGGAGTGGGTACATAACATCATATCGTGCAAGCAACTTCGAATTAAAGGTCCTTGATTGTGACCTGTGGGTCTGTAGATACTGGTGATAGGCCGGTCCTCGTGGGATCCACAGTAGCGCCACTGTGGGGCTGCGCGTCTCAAGCAAGCTGCTTCGCTGGTGGCCGCCCCTTCGTGCTGCTCCGCGTAGGTGTCTCTGTGGAAGCCGGGGTTCCGAGTCTGGCACCCCCACTCCGCGAAGTAGCATCCCACACCTCCCACCGTCATGGCGCCTGCAAGAGATGAATATGTGCTGGTCTATAATTTTGGACCTTACGGCTTTATGCCGTAAGGTCCAAAATCACAGACGAGCAAACGATTTATTTGAGCCTTCACTTTCATTGAAATCTGAAGTGTTTAGATAGTCATGGGGGGGGGGGGGGGTGGATGTCGGGGGGGGGGGTGGGGGGGAGCGTGGATACTACAGTCCTGGTCTATTGCATCATGACGAATTTGCAAGGAAGGTTTAATAGTACATCTTTTTCTTCTTCTTCTCGAACGCCGTCACACTTAATAGTACATGATTCAGGCTTTAAATATTAAAATTATTTAGTAAAGTTAAGCCTGCGAGGTTCGCCCTTGCCCCAAAATTCGCATTTTCTTTGACTGAACTTAATTCTTTCGGTGTGTTTTGTTTGCTTACTGCTTTTGGCGTCTTAATTCTTTTTCTTCTTTTCGATCGCGTTCATGTCTGCAGTTCAGTGGACGAGATGAATTTGGCTGTCCGATGAAGTTCTTCTCGTCAGGTTTTTGGCGTTCTTTGGTTTATTTATTCATTTCTTTATCTGTTTATTATTTATTTATTTGTTATTTATTATTTGTTTGTTTGTTTGTTTGTTTATTTTTTTTCTGCGAGGGGTGGGGGAGGGTAAAGGGATGAGTGGGGGGGGGAGGGGGTGGGATGGTGCTATAAGTACTCGTGCACGTTTACCGGCTACTGTTCATCGACAAAATTATCATGTTACGACTTCAGTGACGCTCGTTTCCTGAACAAACAAATAAGGAAGACAAAAATGTGCCAATCTTGTAAGATCACCTGTGGGTCCGTAGACTGCTACGACCTGTCCGTTATCTGGAGAACCACACCATTGCCACTGGGGGCCGGCCCGGGACAGACAGCCTGCCTCAGTTCCGTTCTGGGTGCCGATATCGTCCTTGTGCGTGCCTTCCGCGACGGTGTGTTGGGGGCAGTGGTCAATGACGAGGTAGCACCCTGAGACAAACATGTACGAACAGTATTTGTGTATTTTTCTCAAAGGCGTTCAAAACACACACACACACACACACACACACACACACACACACACACACACACACACACACACACACACACACACACACACACACACACACACACACACACACACAACGACGACAATAAATACCCTGACGAAGTCAAGTGAATAAAGCCACTGCTCCATGCAATAAAGGGTTAACCCCCTTCGCTGCCGTGGTAAAAAGTTAATATGATCCAATTGCAAGAGACATAGATCCGCATGAGCCGCCCCCCCCCCCCCCTCTGCCCGCGACTTTGGGGGCTCATGACGATCCATGCCTCTTGCTGAGACCAATTTGCATCCTTTTTTCCTTGACGGTGCTGGCTTTTGGTAGTTGAATGACCCAAGATTTCAGAAACCAAAAAGTGCGTACAGTTTACGTACTGTGGCATGAAAGGGAGTAGTTTATAGTTCGCTATAATGATCTCTTCAAGTGTTCTTAGTATGTCTACCATAATGCTGGGTAAAAGGATTCACTTCACTTATAAAGATTGAATGTCCTAAAATGAAAGATATTATTTTCTTGTCTTCCTCTCCTTTATACACAGAGGAGCTCTTCCCTTATCCACAAAGGGCAGTAGATCTCTTCTGTTACGTGTATCAACTCACACTGATTGTGAAAAGAAGGGCAGAAAGTCATAGTTATATTCACAGTCATGGGCAAGACAGAAATGATAACCCACTGGGTCGGCTAATTTTAGCTTTTTGCCGGCCATGGAGCAGATCGCTTTAACACCTTGTGCCCCAAGACCGATATCCCCAAATTTTGTAGTTGCCCTCAGAAGGACTGTATCACAATTCTAGAGCCAGATCGAGCATGATATTTCAAGGGCTTGAACTATCATGCTCGATCCATGTCTTGCTGTGGTGTGTTCTAAATGCGTTAAATCTGTCCTAACTGCATGTCATCCAAATGCAACATGCAAATAACGTCATAAGCGGGGTCTAATGATTTACTTCGCCTCTGGCCGACCCCATTTAGATCTGTGTTTGTCTGGGACTCCGTGTTTATGTCAACTTAAATTGCTCATGCTCAAGGTGCATATCAGCAAAATGCACAACAGAAAGGCTGTTCGAAACATACGCACACCTATACACGAACTATAAGCATTCTCACACTTGTCAAAATGGATTAACTCATTCAGCTCCGACAAGCCACAGCAAGACATGGGTCGAGCTTGATAGCCCAAGGGTGGTGCCAGAATAGCTTCCCGCCCATAGGCGCCAAGTTATTCTGGCACCACCCTTAAACTCTCATGCTCGATCTGTCTCTAGAATTGTAATACAGTCCTTCATAGCGCAACTTCAAAATTTGGGGATTTCGATCCTGGGGTAAAATGTGTCAAACGTATCAGCGGGCAGAACGTAGGCTATTTGGTGCGTTTAGGTCAGTCCGGAATCTGGTGAGATTATGTCAGTCTTAAATGTTACATGTTGTTATAGCTATCGATATTTTACGGAAAGTAGGCTACTTTGCCCGTGTCACAACTGAATCTAAAAGGTATTTACACAGACTGAAACATTTCGTCCCTGTGAAGGCAAAAGATCGTTAAGCCCATTCTTTTGAAAAAAATATATTTTCATTGTAATACATTGAAAATCTTGCTTGTTGCAAAATTGACTGTATGTCCGCCTCCGAGGGTAGATTTCTAAAGTCTAAAGTTACGTTTCCATAATTTCGAATCTGATACGAATCCGAACCCGGTGATTTAAGTTTCCTTCAACAATTGCGCCATTTTCGTTCCAAGCCGGATGCGAATTCGTTTCCGCATCGGCCGTATTGAAACACAGAAACATGAAATCGACTTGCACGAACTTTTCTGTTTCGGACCTGCTTCGGATTCGGAAACGTGTTCATGGGTGGCTCACTAAACATTGCATTGAACAACAAACAACTTTTATTACATGCATGTATGTACATGTGTGCTCAGAGTCAACCTACCGTCTTTTGGTATATTGGGGTACAGCGTGTTGTGGCTGGAACCATCAGGCATGTAAGCTCCCTGCGGCGGAGTTGTGTCGGGGGCAACAGTTGACGCATCGCATGCGACGGGGGCTCTGCTGGTATGGGTGGTGGGGCTTGGACGGTGTGCTGCACATAGCAATACATCTACAGTGAACAGCGCAATCTCAGTAAACTTATGGCGGCTTCACTGTGAGGGTGCAAAAAGAAAAGTGTGCTTGTCTGTGATTTTGGACCTTACGGCTTTTAGCCGTAAGGTCCAAAATCATGAACCAGCACACATATGGTGTCGAGTTGTATACACAGAAAAATCCAAGTCGGTACCAGCCTCAAGAAGCTATTTTACACTTCCTTTGACCATTGGAAACAGTCAAAACTACAAGTATGATTTATCAGAATCCAGCTCATCTCAGTATTAATAATTATACGGAGCACATTTGATCCGTTCATTGCCAGCTGACGAAGATTGTGTTCTGCAAGCTTCGTTGCTTCAACACCCACAAACCCTAGCTATCCCAGAAAATGGATTTGAGAGTGGTGTCAGCAAGGGGTATATATCCTCGTGAGCCCCCGGAACTGCGGGGGCTGGTGATGACCTATACTTCTTGCGGTTGGGTGTGTTCAAATTTTCTCGGCACTGAACGGGTTAATTATACTGATGAGGGAAAAAATGCCGTATTCCACTAGTCGAGTACACTTCATTCATGATGTCGCATTTCTTTTGCTCGTCATTATGCATATTTTTACTGTTTCGTCATATTCCGACCATAAGATTCGAATTTTTTTTCTTAAAAAGAAAAACAAACAAACACTTTAAGTGGCAACATTTGTCAAGTGTATATGCCATATAGAATGGGTCAGGAGATCCAGCGATTCGTTCGTGCAGCGCTGGTCCTTGGTACGACTATGTGAACTGTAGCAAATGTCAAAGAACCCTCCATCTTACTCACTTCTGAGGTAATTGGGTCCTGTAGGCACCTGAGGTCCCACCTGGTCCAGAGTGACTGGTTCTGCCACGTGCTGTCTGCTGGCCCACTGCGCAACCTCACAGCGGAAACGGAAGTCAGCCTCCTCAGGCGACCAAAACTCGGTCGTTTTGTATGCCTAGAGAAAAGGAGAGAAGTTAGGCAGCATGGAGACTGTTTTGCCTTATCACCTTTAAGTCATTCGCGACGTGCTGCAAGAAGCCGCGTATCCGAATGCAGCACGTTTCGAATGTGTTAATGAAGACTTTCGCAACTTTGTAGAGGAGTCTGTGAAGAGATATTGTGTTTCAAGTGTGAGTGGTGGAACGGCCGTGATCGAATTTCGTTTAGCAACCACCATTCTGGCCAAAATGTGGCTTTACAAGATAGGTGCTCTCTCATAGTAAGTAATGAAGCGCAAAAAGTGTCATGCGTCATTAAAAAATCATCATTTAGTTGGCTACAGCCACCTAAACTATGATCTTTAACTCTTTCTACCCCATCACCGAAATCCCCAAATTTTGCCGTTGTTCTCTGAAGACTACATTGCAGTGCAGGACACAGAGCAACCATGATAGTTCAAGGGTGATGCCAGAATAGCTTGGCGCCCATAGGCGCCAAGCTATTCTGGCATCACCCTTTGAACTATCATGGTCGATCCTTATCTTGCTGTGGCGTGTCTCGGGTAGAATGAGTTAAAACATGTGCCGAGCTCCTAAAACTGATTTAAGGATACCTTTACATGTATTTTGAAATAAACATGAGTTTGTTTTAACCCTCCAGGCTATTTGTTTGACGTACTCAAAGCGCCCCTCATTATTAGCTGCGAAAGGGTCGTACAGCGTTATCGCTGATATTACCTACCCGAATATTGTCGTGTACATCAAAGTAGTCCGCCCTCTGAAGGCCGCCACCGCTGTAGTGTACCCCCTCTTTGCCAGGACTGTAGTAGAACACGTTCTTGTATATCTGGTTACCTAGGGGGAAAGACATATACAGAATCAACCAACACAATACAAAAACGTATAAAATTAAACAAACACACCTGCACGCACTAAACAACCCAATGCACTAAAGGTCATCGGTCGACGTCGGCCCGATGGCCTTTTGCGCATTCGGAAACAATAACCTCTCCCTCCCTCCCTCCCTCCCTCCCTCCCTCCCTCTCTCTCTCTTTCTCTCTCTCTCTCTCTCTCTCTCTCTCTCTCTCTCTCTCTCTCTCTCTCTCTACCTTTTTTTCTGAGGTTGGGGGGGGGGGGGGGGTCTTTTTACTTATATATTTTTTATCTTTTGCTGTATTGTCTGATGTATTTTTATATGTGTAGAGTAGCAGGACAGTTTGGAAAATAGGCATTGCTATGCCTAAAACTTTTTTATCGTGAATAAAAACGTTTCATCATCTCTGCACAAGAAATGTGTATGTGTTGTTCTGTGTGTGTGTGCCTTCACTCGTACGGTCTAACCCCACATACTACTACACGTAATGATGATGGATGCATACCTTCTGGGGCCTCCGGGTGTTTGCTTAAAATGTTGGCCAACTCTGGATATTTAGACTGCCACACTGCAGTCTGGTAGGGACTTTTCTGCAACAAAACCAGACTGGTAGACGACGCAAATATGACAAAAGAAGTGGGGAGAATTCATTAATTTCCAATTCTCCCGAAGTGTGGAATGGTCTTCCTAATTATATTCGCCATTCACCATCTTTGGCCATTTTCAGGGCTAGAATGAAAACTTATTTTTTAAATCTGACCTTTAAAATGGTGATAAACCCTACGTTTACCCATCTGCATGTATATATCTGATCAGGTTCTTCGAATGCTTTATGTTTATTATTTTAGTATTGTGTGAATGTGCATTTGTACTTATGAATAAGTGCATTTGTATGTTGTCGGTACCTTAGTTTATTTCAGTTAGATTATCTAGATGTAAAGCGCTCTGAGCCTTACTTTGTGGGAATATTGCGCTATAGAAGAGTAATATATTATTATTATTATTATTATTATTATTATTATTATTATTATTATTATTATTATTATTATTATTAGTATTATTATTATTCTTATTATTATTAACAAAAATGAATTTTGTAATTTTGTAAACCATCACTGATGAAGTATCGGTGTCTCTTCTGTGCTTGTGTTTTGTTTCTTTGTTGTTTTTATTCATTGTTTGTTTGTTTGTTCCTTTATCAAAATGATCCATCATTGTCTTCTTGGCTTGACTTCGCGAACGAAGATTGTATAGGGCTTGCCCACGTCGTCTGCAGGAGTAAAGCCTGCGCGGTGGAGCTTTTTGGTGGAGTGCAGTGTGCGCAGTACTGGCCCCACCCTTTAAACCCATGGTTCGTTTGCCATGGCCTAGCAAGCTGGGACGGTGGCATCGAGGTCCTCGGGTCGTAGGTTTTATGTCAGACTGTCCTTATCTTAGTCTCTGGCTCAAAAGCCTTCCCCGGAGACACGGGGGTTTTGATGTCAGGGGTTTACTCCCTTAGCCTTTCCGCAGCCAAGCGGCCAGGCCTGCAAGGCATCATTGTAACAAAGGTAAAAATTTAATAACTGCAAAGGAGCTTTGTTGTCCAAACGTTAACACGTGGATCAAACAAGTCGTAAAGGCACTACCGGCGTATATAAAGAGAAAAGTGTGCTGGTCTGTGATTTTGGACCTTACGGCTTTTAGCCGTAAGTTCAAAATCACGGACCAGCACACATATCGTGTCGAGATGTATACACGGTAAGCCAAGCCTAACTCGGCCACAGGCAATGTTGCACAGCTGAGGTCCGCCTGAATTGACGAGTGTTGAGGTCGTATCTCATAGGCAATCGCTTTCTTTGTGCCCCATAACCCGCCAGTTAAGGCCGTCCATTATCACTTCGGTGCCGTGGACGTTAAACCCTGAGCTAACCAACCATCCAGCTAGCGCATTAGGCGTGACCGCCGATTCTAGTACAGTTTCACAGATTCATAACATGATGAACCCGTGCAGCGCCGAGAAAGTTTGAACACCACCCAACTGCAAGAGGTATAGATCCTCATGAGCCGCCGCAGTTGCGGGGGCTCATGAGGATCTATGCCTCTTGCTGACACCGCTTTGTTTTTCAATACTTTATTGTCCCACGAGGGTAAATTTGGGCTGCCTTCCCTATGGAAGACGAGCCGCACCGGTGCAGCGCAAACGATCTACCTTTTTTGTTTTTTTTTTTTAATAACTAAATGGTCAATTTCGCTGGTGGAGGAAAGCCGGAGTATCCAGAGAAAAACATTACCCGGCAGAGTGGCCCAAAATCACGGTGTCATTTATCACAGGTTGGCGCAAGCAGGGATCAATCCCACGCCCAACATTCCGTGCGACATTGGTTACGGTAAAATAATAATAATAATAATAATAATAATAATAATAATAATAATAATAATAATAATAATAATAATAATAATAATAATAATATAATTATTATTATTATTATTATTATTATTATTATTATTATTATTATTATTATTAAGAGCATTTATATCGCGCTAAATCCCCAGGAGCAGTGGGCTCTAAGCGCGTTACAGAAAATGTATGCATGCAAAATCTCACTACCTTTAAACGAATTTAATCTACGCACACACACACACACACAACTGAAACACACATAAGAAAACTATCCTTCCACTTTGCAATAAACTCGCTAGGCGAGAGACACTGTCCCCTCGTCCACCCCTCACCGCTTTGAATCCCTGTTCCTGGGACATGTAGGTTATGTTGGTCTTGAATTAACAAAGACTGCATAAAGACAGTCTGCGTCCGCTGGCACTAAACGGGTTAACTCATTGTGCCCGAGGTACGAAATACCCACATTTTGGAATTATCCTCTGAGGACTGCATTACAATTCAGGAGACTGGTCGACCATGATAGTTCAAGGGTGGCGGCAGAATAGCTTGGCGCCTATATAGGCGCCAAGCTATTCTACCACCACCCTTGAACTATCATGGTCGAGCCATGACTTGCTGTGGTGTGTCGCGGGCAGAATGAGTTACGTTTACTTCTGTAGTGATCGGTAAGGGTGGCTCTCACCTGCAGTTGGTCACGCATGTATACCCCGTGACCGCTGCTGCCTAGACCCCTGCCGTCTACCTGGATGGCGGCTCCCGTGGCGTTGTACATGACGTTGTAACGGATGACGTTGTCACGGCCTCCGCCGATGTTTGCGTCCACCTCATTCTGATAGTTGAAGCAATAGTAAATCCAGGACATTTTAATATGTATAGGCGTCTTATGAATCTTCTTTATTATTATTATTATTATTATTATTATTATTATTATTATTATTATTATTATTATTATTAACAAAAGGTGACTGCCAACCGTCTAAAACGGATGCAAAGAAATCATAGCGAAGGAAGAAACACGCTTAGAAACAGAAGTTACGACACAGCTGAGCTTTAATCGTCCTTTCCAAGTGTGCTTTTATATCCCCTTGTTAGGATTTTCAAAGTGATAACAGTGTGTTCACTTTGTCACTGCCGATACAAGTGAACACGACCCAGGTGCAAGGGACAATAAACCTTTATGAGCCCCGCCCTGGCGAGAGGTTCATTGGAATGTTTGCCTCTTACTGACACTGCTTTGTAACTCCCGTAGTAATTTACGTTCGCATCTGTCCTCACAATGAATGAGTTAAGCATATTGCTGTGTTTTTCTTGCAACTTCAAGTTGTCATGCTTAAAAATATATATACTGAGATTTGCACCATCAGAGTGAGTGCATGGATTTACCTTGGCTAACTCATTCGCCGCGATAAACATTAAACACAGCCCGGCTGCAAGAGGTATAGACCCGCATGAACCCCCGCAATGGCGGGGGCTCATGAGGATCTATGCTCTTGCTGAAATCAATTTGTATAGATCGACGTCCCTTTGATGGCTGTGGATATTTGACCTTGAATTTACAATTATTTCAAAAATGCAGTCTGCATCCACTTACAGTAAAGGGCTCCCGATACAACTACTTACGTCATAGAAGACGTTGTGCTCGATCAGGACGCTGGAGTACTCGTCATCCAGCATGATGCCCCTGACTTGAGCTCCGGGATGGTAGCGCAGTGTATGGTGAATGTGGTTATTACGGATTACGTTACCACGCTGAAAAAAGACGACATAATAGAGGTTTTGAGAAGTGGAAGTTAAAACTGCCAATCTTTTTATGATAACAGTAGATAACAGTAGATTAAAAGCCCAGAAAAAACATGCGATATCGCATGTTTGTCTGGTCTTTAATCCATTGTTGTGGCAGAAACCTGTACAATATTGGGCTATTTGTTTAATTTCAGGTTAATAGGACCAGCATATTTGAATCAGGAAACCAAGACCACAATATAGGAAAGACCTTTATGAGGCCGTACGATCGTCAACGCCTACCTTCTAATAGACAAGCAAAATGGAAAGAAACCGTCAACGCTCATTGGATGTCCGGTGGCATAATTTGCACTATGAACGCATTGTTTCCCTCTAAACGTCTTTCTTTGTTCTTGACGGTTCTTTCTTGTGTTCATTTACTTCCAATACAATAATTAGACACTAATCATGAACTGTCATGTTCGATCATTTTCTTGCGACTTATATGCAGTGTTTATAAGGCGACTTAGAATTTGCTCTAAACCACTCACCCAAGTCCAGTCTCGGCCGCTGTGTATGGCTCCACAGTCACTGGAGTTCCAACACATGTGATGCACGTGGTTGTATTCGATTATGTGGTCGTTCCCCTGTTGAAAAAAAGAAGGCAAGTTATGTTTTAACTATAGGCAGGTGTAGATATCTGAGTCTTTTCATGAAAGATCATCAAGTGACAAATTACGCTAATCACATGCACGTTAGCTGTTTTGCTCTGAAACTGAAACAGTTTAAGCCTTCAGTCTTAAAGTCATATGTCAAAACAAATCACTGAAGAAGTTAACCCTTTGCATGTCGGTAGCGGTTTTTGTCGCGATGATTCCTGTAGAAATCATAGCGACAAAAACCGCTACCAACATGCAAAGGGTTAAAGAAGTGACATGGTAGAAGCGATTGTTGACCAACAAAAAACCCGGGTAAACAGCAGTAAAAGAGGAAGCAGAACAACAACAACAACAAAAACAACAATAACAAAACAGCAGCAGTCGTTATTGTTTTGTTGCAATAAGATCAACAAAAACCACGACAACAACGGCAACCGCAACGAAACAGCAGAAATAATCTAAGCGAGAAACTTAAGCGAAAACGAACTTTTACAAAAGCTACTCTTGTATCATTATTAATAAATACATACCACACAAAGTGGCAAAGAAAGCGCTTACACTCCATCTAATGCCTGTGTAGGCTCCGTGGTGGAGGTGGTTGTTGACGACGGTGATATGCACTCCCCCTATGTGAAGTGCGTCCCCGTTCTGCGCCCCGCACCGACTGTGGTCCCAGATGTGGTTGTCACGGATCACGTTCTCAGATGACGTCAGCGTGGTGCGGTCCCCGCCTGCAATAGAAAGATCGAGTTTTAGGCTTTTGTACAACAGCAAAACGGAGTCTATGTACTGAGCAATCCATCGATTTTTTTTTCATCGCAGCTGACATACCCTGAAAGCCCCAGATACCCTGGAAGCATTTTGCCTTGCCTGATAGGCCACGCCCACTGCAACGTTAGGCCAGACAAAATGCCTCCAAGTATCTGCAATAGATCATCTTCCGTTCAAAACATTTAACTCATTGTGCCCAAGGTACAAAATAACCACATTTTGGAGTTATCCTCTGAGGACTGCATTAGAATTCAGGTGGCAGATCGACCATGATAGTTTAGGGTGATATCAAAATAGCTTGGCGCCTATGGGCGCCAAGCTATTCTGCTACCATCCTTGAACTATCATGGTCGAGCCATGGTCGAGCCATGGTCAAGCCACATCTTGCTGTGGTGTGTCGCGGGCAGAATGAGTTAAAATCTTTTAAATCGAGTCTTTCTGAACGATCACGCAGAGCAGAGCAAGGAAGAGAAGGACAGGAAGGCGAGGTATGCTCTGCAAACATTGGTACAGAAGTAGAAAGACTACACTGAAGCATGAATACGTTGATGCAATAGATGACAACATACCACTAATGGTGATTCCAGCCCCGACGTCGTGTATTTCTGATGCCAGCACCGACACGCGACGGCAGTCCCCGGAGCACTGAATGGCAAAAGAACCTAAAAATAAAACCATAAATTTTGCTTACTCACTTTACTGCTATGGGTCGTAGTTATAACAAAGACTGAGACGACACGCTCTACAGTCTTGTGATAAACACGCAGAGCCCTAAGTCGATATCCATTTTTTCATGAAGACGGTTTCACATGTGTTGAGACAGACTTAAAAGGCTTAAATTTAAAGTGGATTTTTCAAGGTTAGTGCCAGAATAGCTTGGCGCCTGTAGGCGCCAAGCTATTCTGGCACTAACATTGAAAACTCCACTCTGAATAATTCAATCTATATATCCTAAAATCACCCTTAAACTATCATAGTACGTCGATTCATAATTGTTGTAATGTGACCGGGCTGAATGGAGTAAATACCTGTGTTTTTTATTTCCATATTCTTGAAAGTGACGTCTCGGGCATTTTTCATTACAACTCCAAACTGACGGCAGTCCTCGATGGAGAAATCCTCAAAGTGGACATTGTCAGCACTGCTCTCAATACTGCAAGAAGAAATCAAATTAGTCCAACAATCACCAGTCCGTTAAACCATCAAACCGTCCATCCTCCCATCTGTCCATCATGCAACAATCGGTCAAAGTTAAAACATAAAACTGGTACATAGTTCAGCCTATTCCTTTGAATTTTCTAATGTTTGATTACTGACCACAAAAAGAGGAGGTCCAGCTAAAAAAAGAACCGTTTTAAATGGTCTCTTTATATAGTACTGCATCACTACCCGCACCTTTTCATCATTAGAAAAGAAAAGAAAACAAAGAACACTCACACGACGCATTGGTCCACCATAGAAACATACACAACATCTGATGACGTCAGCGTTTGTTGCGCTGTGTTCGGCCACACATAAAGCTTTTTGTTGGTTCTGTCAACGTAGTATTCTCCCTGTGAATAGACGGATGATGTGATGACAATTATGGAAACAAAAAGCACAACAGAATAGCATAGCTGCATATCCGACTCGACTTCGTGGAAGGTGAAACGTCACCTGACGAAATCAACCTGGAGTTTATATATTGATTACAGATCTAAGCATTAATGTGTTTGCTTCAGTTTCCGTTCATTTAACACCCGCCCCCCCCCCCCCCGCGCCCGCCCCCACCCCCCCACCCCCCCCCACCGCACCCCCCCCCCACCACCACCCCCCACCCCGCCCCCTCCCTTCCTCCTTCACAATGGCCCCTTCCCAAACCAAATCTCGCTTTCGGACTACTACATACGATGAGTACAAAATATCCCAAGGCCCAGAGGGCAAAGGCCATCGGGTCGACATCCGCCGCCGTTGGCCCGCGCACGGTTGTGCGGGAGCCAACGGCGACCGACGTTGGCCCGATGGCCTTTTGCACATTGGGATTTGGATGGATCGAGCATGGATGGTTAAAGGAAAGTGCATGGATAACTGTGAGTACTTGAGATGGACCGTTCTCATGAGGAGGCGCCAGACTAATTAGTCACTACTTTTCGTCTGTAGTCTGTCACGGCTGCTAAAATTCATTTCTATCTCTCTAAAATAAGAATGACACTCACGGGAACATCAAGTTCACACAGCATGTTGATGACCCTGAAGTACCCTCCCTGGTCAGAAAATCCTACTTGACCTCCTGTGCTGACCCAATGACCTGCAGAAAAGATGGATAACTCATTGGAGATCTACCAGCGTACGTCTGGCTCTCGGTAGCGGTTTTTGTCGCGATGATTCCTGCATAAATTAATCATCGCGACTAAAATCGCTAGTGGCCGCCAAAGGATTAAAGATCTAAAATAATCTTAACCCTTTGACAAAACCCCCTACCGACAGCAGGAGTTAGAATAGTGCTAGAATGGCGTGGCGCCTCTACTTTGGCACCATTCTTGAATTATCGAGTTAGGGCCCAACTAATTTGGCTTCACTCTTGAACTATAATGGTCGATCATACCTTGCCGAAATGTGTAATTTTATAAATCTGCAAGCAAAACAAAAGATCGTCTACATGCAGTTTTTGTCCTAAAATAATAGATACTATATCACTCTTAGTGCACTGTATAATATCAATCTCCTCTGTAAAACTTTAACAGGTAGACAAAAAAATGTTTTTTTTCTGATTTCGCTTCCTTTTTCTTATGCAGCGCAGACGGCTATGAGAGCGTCTGCGGGTTTGACACGAGTGATGTTCCGTGTGTCGTCTGCTCAATAATTAATCAATTATTTAATTATTTCATCAATTAATTAATTGACTCGGCGTAATAAAAGGGATGTGGTCGGGCGAGGAAATTTTTTTTTTCTGGAACTGAAAAAAAGCTGATAAATCGAGACACAACACAGGAAAAAAAACTATTCAAAAATGATAGTGGGGCATCCCTGTAAGCAAAGACCCTCGGGCCGACGTCGGCCTCAGTGGGCCCGTCATGCACCAGGTCACTGCGGCCGACGTCGGCCCGAATATCTGTTGCATACCGCGATTTGAGGTTGATGCTGGAAATCAAAAACGTCATTGTATCCCGCGCTCTGAGACATACTTACCGACACGTAGTCCGTACTGGCTGGCCTGGGTCAGAGTGATAGTGTGTGAGCTGGAGTCCACACTGGTCACCTTCAGAGAGGCGTCTGCCCAGCTCCAGTACCTAGAAAATCATCACCATTATCATCGTCGTCGTCATCATCACTGTCGTCGCTATAGTCAGCAGTAAAATCATCAACGTCATCACCAGCAATAAAATCAGTATGACACACATTGGCGTAAAAACCGGAAGGGGGAGGAGGGGGGGGGGGGTTAGGAAGTGGACACGGGGGGGTTAGGAGTAGTGGAGGGGGCTGGGGGAGGGGGGGGGAGCGGGTGGTGGTGGAGGGTGGGGGGCCTTGCTGCCACGCTCCCATTCCCCAATCAAGAAGTAATGGGGGGGGGGGGACGGGGGGGCAGGGGGGTGCAGAGTATCCCCCTTCTAATATTTTTTTTGAGAGAAAAGTATTTTTGGAGAAAAAAATCATAATGGATTTTTTATACAGTCGGATTGTCTCTTGCAGCTAAAAGCTATCTGTAGGTTGATACTATGCTGACGAGCAAAAGAAATGCGATATCATTCGAGTCATCGGAAACACTGAAGCCAGTACAGGTTGTGAACAATACCATAGAGCATGTAAATGTGGAAGGCAATTGAACTGCTCAGTGATGCCGAAACACTGACCACCAGCCGTAGACCCAAGGTTCTGTCTCCTGGGCCCAGTTGGCGTCCCTGTTACCGACATTGTAGGTAAACCTCTTGCCCTGGGCGCCGTCTGGTACGGAGACGATGTTGATAAAGTTCTGATGGACAAACACAAGGTTTAAAATTTAATAATACTATTGCTTTGGTACGGAAAGTCAATTTTTTTCGAAAAAAAATTTCATGATATGCTTACCTCATCGTGCCCGAGGTACGAAATACATTTTGGAGGTATCCTTTTAGGGCTGCATTACAATTCAGGAGACAGATCGACCACGATAGTTCAAGGGTGGTGGCAGAACAGCTTGGCGCCTATAGGCGCCAAGCTATTCTGCCACCACCCTTGAACTAGCATGGTCGAGCAATATCTTGCTGTGGTCGGGCAGAATGAATTAAACGGCTGCAATGGCAGTAAATGACGAATCATATTCAATTATTTAGAATTTTCGTTTTTTACCAAGTGTGTTATAATAATAATAATATAATAATAATAATAATAATAATAATAATAATAATAATAATAATAATAATAATATAATAACAATAATAATAATAATAATAATAATAATACATGTTTCTTATATAGCGCAGGAGTAGGCTCAGAGTGTATTATTCGTAATAAAGACTTCATGTACTCTATGCAGGGTTTTTCCACAGAAGCGTCTCATTTGAATAGAAGTGTACTTGTGGCGTACTCCCTGAGTGGTTATATCTGGGGGGAAACTCCATCAAACGGAAAGAAATAATTACAGCTGCATACCAAAGCATACGAGCGTTACCTACCCTGTTTGGATATTCGGCCAGAATAAGAGGCTTCCCGTTAATGAAGATCTCCAATGGTGCTGTCCACGACATGCGACCGAAGCCATACGTGGTCAGCGTGCCAAGGTTGGTGATTCCAGCCGCCGTCAGATCCAGCTCCAGAACCTTGCCACGTGCCTCCTGGGGCAACCGCTGTAGCACGTGCTGGTCGGTCACGTGATGGAACTGGCTGCTTTGAACACGCTTGCCTCCAGTCTGTCAAAACATATCAGGTTTAAAGTTTAAAATAATTTCAAAATAAAATTTACCATTTTTACCAATGATTTAAGTCTTCAAACTGTAGGCCAATTTTAAATGTTCAAGATAATGTATCACCTATGGGGTGAGGGGGGAGGGAATGGGTGAAAAGGGAAGAGACTGAGTACATACCACGTGCACCTCCTGCCCCTGATAAGCCCTGAACACAACACTGCCATTGATGTCATGGTCGAAATGCAACGTCGAGGTCAGGTCATGGTAACCTTGCATCAGCTCCACAAACACGGCTGCAGCAAAGTCGTGTAAAATTTAGCCTATTCAGTGCCGAGAAAATTTGAACACCACCAACTGCAAGAGGTATAGATCCTCATGAGCCCCCGCAACTGCGTGGCCTCATGAGGATCTATCAATCTTGCTGAAACCGTTTTGTATCCATGTTCCTGAGACAGCTCGGGTATTTTGGTGTTAATTCAAATTAGCAACAAACAAACAAACAAACAAATAAAAAAAGTTAAATACCCAAAAAAGAATTGAAACACAATTTGCGTCAGCTGGCACACTGAACGGGTTGGAGGAAACACACAGACGACTAACGGTGGATGACAGAAGCTATATAGATCTAGCATAAGCAGTCGCAGACATTATGTTCTTTGCACGCTACTCAAACCCGGCTGTGAAGGCCAAAAGCAAGAAATCTATGTTTCTGAAAAGCAAGGTTTTCACTGTATTCCAATTAAAAACTCGCTTTTAACCTCTTCACTGCCGAGGAAAATATGAACGCAATCTAACTGCAAGAGACATAGATCCTCTTGTGCCCCCGCGACTGCTTGAGCTATGAGAATCTATGCCTCTTGCTCAGATCAATTTATGGCCATGTTTTCTTTTGGTCGTTCAGTGAACACAGATTTTCAGAAACGAAATGTTCGTCCGTTGGCATGGTAAAGGTTAACAAAAACGCACTTATGGGCAAATGTATGCTTGCTTGTGATTTTGGACATTACTGCACTAGGTCGTAAGGCTTAAAATCACAGGCCAGCACTTTTTTTCCCACGAAATTTTCATTTATTCGACTGATGAGGTTCTTGGGCATTGATATCCTTTGCATGTATATATGGTGTTCGCATGAAACCTAGTGACAGTTTAAAGCGAATCGTGTGTTGATGCAATAACCTTCTTTGATTTGTTGGTTTGTTTTGATTATGTATTTATTTATTTATTTGATTATTACTTTATTTATTATTTATGTTATTTATTTATTTTTATTTTTTTGGGGGGAGGGGTGGTGGTGGTGGGGGGGGGGGGAACGGGAGGGAGGGGGCTGAGGAGGTGGCGGCAGTTTCTGTAGCTCACTTGGAAATACCGACTCATAAACGCCATTGAAAAGAGCCTCTATCGAATATTCTGGCCAAAACTTTTTTTTTTTTTCTCTAACTTACAAAATTTATAGTTAGGAGCATGCGAACACCAGTGTTATACAATTCACTTGCAGATGAAGAACTGTAAAATAACACTCACTGTTGCCTCGGATGCCGTCTGCCTGAAGCATGTCCTTTACGTGACTCAAGGTCTTCACGGGGTGGGAAGCCTGTCGTCTGTATCACGCACAGAACAAAATGTGATAAGCTATACAGGTGGGTGGGATGTGGAGGTGTGGAGAGAAGAGGGGCAGGGAGGAGGGAGGGAGGAAAGGGGCGGCCAGGAGGCAGGGGGAGGGGAGGGATGTCTCTGTCTCGGGATGTCTTCTCATTTTCCCCTTTAACCCTGTAAGGCCCAGAACTAAATGACTTCCATTCTATAAAATGGAAATCTTTTAGTTCTGGGATTTAAAGGTTAACTCATTCGAGACGAACGGCGTCCAGACACGCGGCTTAACGTGTCCGGATGCCGTTCGTCTCGAATGAGTTAAAGCACAGGTATGCAATCTATTGTCCACACCCTCCCTATCTTTCGTCCTCATACCCCAGAAAGCAAACGACCCACGGCTGTGCGCGGGCCCACTGCGACCTACGTCGGTCCGGACACGTTTGCTCACTGGGATAGCGTACAGTATACTCGTCCATAATACAGTATCTTCCAAAAGAAACGCAGCCACAACCACACTAAATTCCGATATAACAGACTGATGTTTCTAGTTTGATTTTTGGTGTGCAGTTAGCTCGTAATGTGGTTTTCAGACAAACTTTTCATTCACTTTCTGATTCAATTTGTGTATCCAATATACCTGTATACGCAGTTCGCTTTCTCCTAATGTTTGTTTGGTTTTGGTTTGTTGTTGGTGGTGGTGGTGATTTTTTTTTAATCCATTGACTTTTAACCATCAGAAAAATGCATTGTCAACATTTTATTTTTATTTTTGTCAACCAAACACTTTTGAAAAAAAAATTGATATCATGAGAGAACATCATAACACAACGTACGATAAAATGTCCGTCCGTTGCATTGGAATTACCGTGCTTATATATTGCCTTTCTTTTTAAAAAAAATGTATATGGACCAAGATTTTATAACTCATTCGAGACGTGCTGTATCCGGATACGCGGTTTCATGCCGCATATCCGGGTACGGCACGTCCCGAATGAGTTAACATATTACATCTAGATCCTAGTGACCCCCGCCATGAAAAAAAAAACCAGGGGCTTACTTCAAACCAAGTGGGACAAAATATACGTCAAAATGTTTATGAAAGTGAATTCTAATTTCTGATTCTAATTTAAAGCAGCAAAAAGCTGATCAAAATTATTTAGAATTCAGATGAGTAAATATACACTTTTACCCGTCATTAGAATCAGAGCCTGCAGGACTGACATAAAGGTTGACAGTGGCCGCCCGCACGTTGAAGCTGCACCACAGTAACGCTAAGGTTACAACACGTAACTTTCCATACAGCACAAGCACAGACATGTTATCTGAACGATGCTAGTGTATAATCCGGTCAGAAATGAGTATAACAGCGTCAGATCTGTGTTGAATGGTGTAAAGAACATGTGGCCTTTTCTCACAATTGTTAACTCTTTGTTTCTTGACACCAAGTCCTATACAGCCAGAAACGTGTCGTCCACTGTGTTTCAAAAGCAGTGTCAGATCCGCTCGGTACCTGGAATGTTAAAGGGTTTCAATGTGGTAGTTCGCGGGTTGCGCCAGATTAGCTTGGCGCCTTCCCAGGCGCCAAGCTAATCTGACACCACCCTTAAACTACCATGGTCTAGACGTCTCGTGCAATTGGCATCTAGCAATACAACTACATCTTCCGACTGCTTCTAGGGTTGTGTGTGTTAAAGTTCAAGGTCACTCGATCAGAGATAGAGTGGTCAGGCAATTGTTTAATATCCGACCTAAATAGACCCACTATCCTGTGTGTGTCGCCTTTGACATTCTGCGGTGTAATCTCAAGTGCCGAAGAATGCTGATCTTTCATTATATTTTAGACTTTTATTAGTTTTAGACGTTGTGATCTCAATTGTAACGCTGACCTTTTTGAAACTACTATACAATACTTTAATAGCGGCTCGGCGTAAAACTGACCAACCGTTCATATTATACGTTGTTAATCAGCACTCAAAGGTATGGAAATGAAAACAAAACAGGTTGGCGTCTACGGAGATAATTCAAATGCTCTCGTACACAAATTACAGTCAACAATGGTGACTGCCGACCATGTAAAACGTTTTTCCTATTTGTTCTTAAGAGAGTGATATATTGTTGCAGTTTTTGGTAGTTATTTTCTAGTAAACATTAAGTCGTCTTATGACCACCGCAAAGCTGATTAGGTTGAAAGACGGGGCATCAACTGCGAAACGCGATCTGAAAAAAAAGTTGACCCCCAGCTGCATAGGTTCGAATTTGCCACCTTTCTAACCGTCTCCCCCCAGTCCCTTGTTTTAGCCTCAGCAGTCATACTGTGCTTATCTGTGCCGGTCTGTGATTTTGGACCTTATGGCTTCAAGCCGTAAGGTCCAAAATCACAGACCAGCATACATAGCCACTGCGTTGCCTCAATCTTTAACTTAGTCCATGGCGGACAAAGTTAGTAGTAAAAAATAAAAAAAAAAATCTGAAGGCTAAAAGAAAAAAGCCTAGACCAACCTTTCCGTCCTCTTTTATCTACTCGCCTGACAAAAAAAAAAGTGTTACAGGCTAAGGAACGGAAAAAGAACAAGATGAGGACT
The DNA here is from genome assembly GCA_036245525.1 of Semisulcospira habei. Classification (NCBI taxonomy): domain Eukaryota; kingdom Metazoa; phylum Mollusca; class Gastropoda; family Semisulcospiridae; genus Semisulcospira; species Semisulcospira habei. The sequence continues at coordinate 155,477,461 of BTPG01000007.1, forward strand.
TCATCCCAAAGTCTACCGTGTTGTCTGGAGCCCACGTGCATTTTTCTTTTAGAAACATTCAGAGTTGTTTATATTTTTAAGTTTATCCTTCTGATCCATTTCCATCCTCTCTAATCCAACCTCTCATCAACACACACGCCGGCGCGACACAAATAAAGACGGACACACAGAGCTTCCCGCCATTAGTACGCTCTGTGGGCTGGAGTAGCGACAGGAATTCTGAAGAAGAAGAATAGCACGAGCAGCAAAATGACGTAACTATAAGCTTTACGTCATGGCATCGCTGGTCTCACGACGCCGTGTATACTGTGACGAACTTGATGAATCGCGTCACTCATCCGAAAAGCACGCTCTTCCAGAGCTGACTGTTTTGTTCCACACAATCTCTTCGAGGGCCGACTGTTTGATGGGAGTAAATAGTGGCTCCAAAACTTGCAAAAATAAATAAATTATTATTGAAAAAGTTGAAGAGGTACAACGCTGGATTACGAACTCATTCAGTATCTCCCTTTAATCCCCCCCCCCCCTCCCCGCGCCTGATCCGCACGGCAATGGCACACACAAACACAAACGGCAGAATGGCAAACACAGACGGCAGACACACGGCGCTTCCTAACGGTTATACGTTCTGTGGGCTGGCGCAGCCACAGCCATTTTGAAGAATAGGGTGGAATGGCCCATGCCCACAAAGCCTCTTCTGTATGAGCTTGCATGCATATTCCACTTTTTAAACAATACGTTCGCAAATATCATACAAAAATAGAGAACCTGTCTTCCTAAATGAAGGAAAACTTCGCCCCAGCTCATACACGTGTAAAACACTGACGTGCTGCTGATTTGCGTCAATTAGGAACATTGTATAAAACACTGACGCGTTTGGTGCTTTTATGTCACCGTCACTGTTTGATTTTTCTGATGAAATCAATTTTTTCCGCATTGAACATTTATTTTCGAAAACGTTGAAGAGGTACAAAGATGGCTAACGATCTCATCCAATGTCTTTATACAAAATAGCAATATCCAAATTTTCAAGCGCATATAATCAAAATTGCGGACTCTAATCTGGGTCAACCGACTTTCTATAAACGGTAATGAGACATCCAATTACAATATGCTCGGAGGCTCTCTTAGCCACCCACTTAATAAAGTATTTGGCCAAGTTACACGTTTGTGCTTACAGTAATATTGGAGATTATCGTATTTACATACATATGCACACACACACACACACACACACACACACACACATACGCGCATACGGCGCTTCGCGCCAAAACGACGTTTAACAGCAAGATTAGAGTGACTAGACGTGACGTCATTTTTATCTTGTTACTTTTTTGCCAGACCACGAGCCCCGCCCGCCTATTATGTCCTTTGCATTCTACGGAACGCGCTCCGACCAGCCCCATCCAAAAGTCTACCGTATTTTCAAAGTCCCTTCTACAGGAGAGCTGTCTTCGCTGTCAAGGGCCTTTTGTCTTTAACTTGATTCTGATGTTGAAATATCTCCTTTTCAAAAAAAGTCTCGCAGATGTGCTAATGCGTCATCGTGAACTCTATAAGGGGCGCGCGCCATACTCGTCATTGGTTTGTCAAACGTCATTTGTCATGATGTATTTTTTTGTTTTGTTTTTACGTCATTTTATATTTAACGTGATATGAGTTTCGCTTTCGCTTCAAGACTTGCAAAAATGGTGTCAAAACTGGAAGTTCACGGTACAATTTCAATCTTGCTATAATTTGTGTGAAATCAGGCTGACTTTACCTAGCTACATGCTATACTAAGTACACCTGCATGCTCTTCTGAAAGCGCGTCGTTGTGTGTGTATGCGTGTGCGCGTGCGAGCGTGCATGCGCGCGCTCCGAACATCCTCAAGAGGTAGTAAAACTGTTGCCGCTAGGGTTTCACGTGAAAGAAAAACAGAAGATAGTGGTAGAAAACCCTTTAAAATAGAACAAATAACGACGTTTCGGATCAAAGATCCTTCCTCAGGTGACATGGAAACAAACGTAAAACAGAAAAGAACACGACATAAAGAAAAGACGTCATCCTGTATAGAGAGAATTTAGAATGACGTAAAAAAAAAAAAACCCACACACACACATAATGACGCAAATACACATGCACAAAACACGTACCACAAAACTTACGTCTATATACATACACGTCACTGCATACATTCGCATTCACTCGTGCCTGCTGCAGCTCACGCACATGCACACACACACACACACACACACACACACACACACACACACACACACACACACACACACACACACTCAAAGGTAGCATCCAGTATCAACAGTGAGGTCAAGTCTGGCACCAACTACCCATCAGGCCGAGCATACCCCTAGGGGCGAATGTTCAAGCCGCGCGGATGGTAAGTGCCAAGCCTGTCCGCGAAAAAGGATTCTGTCATTTTGCGGCGGATGAAGTGGGATGTATTTTGCCAAAGAGATATTCATCCGCGCACATGAGGATCTCTGCCTCTTGGAGATGCAGAGAGAGAGAGAGAGAGAGAGAGAGAGAGAGAGAGAGAGAGAGAGAGAGAGAGAGAGAGAGAGAGAGAGATGATGATGATGATGATGATGAATCTTTATTTATTCAGAATAAAGCTATTAGGCAACTCAATGCCTGTCTTACAAGCTGTCCTGTAAACAAACAACATAACAGAAAAATAAACAGAGCATGCAAATACTAACAATAATAATAAGAAGAAGAAGAAGAAGAGGAAGAAAAACTACGGGGAAAAAAACACAATGGAGAATTTGTAACTGCCTCCGATGCAAAAAGCAAGAGAACGAAACGCGTGCACAGCATTAATATTATACTCATTTAAGATAGTGTCAGAGAATCAGCAGCATCAATAGCGTATAGTGACACCGACAAGACAATAGATGATCAGGTAGCAAATTTAAGGAGAAAGAGAAAAATATTTGACGTTTACGTGTTATCAGCAGAATTATTTTTTATATGGCAAACTGTGAAGTCACGCTGATTGGAAGTGAGTGTGTAATGTACGTTTAAAATGGGTTTTATCGCAAAATGATTTAATGTTTAATGGCAATGAGTTCCACACAGAACTACCAGAAAATAGAAGGCTTGACTTGTAGAGATCTATCCGTGGGCGGGGTAAGTGAAGCAAGTCATTCCTCGTATGTTGTTGATGCCGAGGGCTGAAGTGAAATATCATGCGCAGATATTCCGGGGCTTGATAATGAAATATTTTGTGCATGAGGACGCAAAAAGCAACTCCGCCACTACGCGAGAGAGAGAGAGAGAGAGAGAGAGAGAGAGAGAGAGAGAGAGAGAGAGAGAGAGAGAGAGAGAGAGAGAGTTAGAGAGAGAGAGAGAGAGAGAGAGAGAGAGAGAGAGAGAGAGAGAGAGAGAGAGAGAGAGAGAGAGATAATACTACATTACATTAGGTAGTAATTAATACTATTATAATAATAAGTATAATAAAATTACGTAGTGGTATTAACTAGACATGACGTAATTTTCATCCATCCGCGCACATGAGGATCTCTGCCTCTTGGTGATGCAGAGAGAGAGAGAGAGAGAGAGAGAGAGAGAGAGAGAGAGAGAGAGAGAGAGAGAGTTAGAGAGAGAGAGAGAGAGAGGGAGAGAGAGAGAGAGAGAGAGAGAGAGAGAGAGAGAGAGAATTACATAGTGGTATTAACTAGATATGACGTAATTTTCATCCATCCGCGCACATGAGGATCTCTGCCTCTTGGAGATGCAGAGAGAGAGAGAGAGAGAGAGAGAGAGAGAGAGAGAGAGAGAGAGAGAGAGAGAGAGTAAGAGAGAGAGAGAGGGAGAGAGAGAGAGAGATGATGATGATGATGAAACGTTTTTATTCAGGATAAAAAGTTTTAGGCATAGATATGCCTATCTTCCAAACTGTCCTGCTACTCTACACATAAAAATACATAAGACGATACAGCAAAAGATAAAATATATATAAGTACCCATACCCCCCCCCCCCCCACCATCAGGAAGAAAAAAAAAATACAAAAAGAATTAAAACAATATATGTACGTGCATGGGCCTGACATGTTAATACAGTCAAACTATTACATAATCTGCAGCAATCTGCTGTGCTGGAGCAACATACTAAACAGAAAAATAGGACATTCACATCGACAGCAAATATTTATGGACGCGAGCTCTGAAGATAGATAACTTTGAAATAGACTCTAAATGCGAGGGCAAGTTATTCCATGATTTAGCACCGGAAAATGATATGCTAGATTTGAAGATGTCGATTCTCGGTTTTGGGAGATGGAGTAAGCTGTTCCTCGTGTTCTCTCTACTCGTGTGGGAAAACAGCTCACGGAGATAGGGAGGGGCGGCATTGTTTAGAATTGTTTGCACAAGCAAGCATCTATTAAGTTCCAATTGTTTACTGAGTGGTAGAATATTAAGGGCCTTCAGTCTTTCATCAGTAGGGGACGAACCAGGAAGAATAAGCTTAATACCTCGCCGGTAAAGGGAATTAATTTTTTTCAAATGAATGTCTCCACAGCCGTCCCAGATATTGGAAGCATAATTACAATGTGTCTTGATGTGTGCGTTAAAGAATAGTTTTCGAGCATCAATGTCAACTATACGACTTAATTTGGATAATAAAAATAGGTTCTTTGAAATAGTTTTACAGGCAGTTTCTATGTGCGGCTCCCAGCTGAGCTGTTCGTCGACTGTCACTCCTAACAAACGATGTTTTGACACTTGCTCTATGGGCTGAGAGTGAAGGGACAGCTCAAGGGGTTGCAAACCACGTTGATGCTTTTGGCGTGTTGTCACCAACATACATTTCGTTTTAGGAATACTAATAATCATATGATTTTCTTCACACCAAGTTGACACTTCATCTAAACTATGTTGGAGGACAGCGCTCACGGTTGAAACATTTTTATCAGATACATGTAATGATGTATCGTCAGCAAATAGTTCACAGTTTGTGTCGGGGTGTGATATTGACAGTGGAAGGTCATTTATAAAGATGTTGAATAATAACGGTCCTAGGGTGGATCCCTGAGGAACACCATGGGTCACCAGTCCTTTCGCTGAGTATTTACCATTCAAGAACACTTTCTGCGTTCTGTCTAAGAGATAGGACGAGAGAAAAGCGACTGCATTTGAGTCAATGTGATATAAAGGTAACTTCTTTAGTAAGATTGAGTGGTTAATGAGATCGAAGGCTTTTTTAAGATCTAGAAATACTACACCTGAAAGTTTGGACTCATTTATGGCAGTAAGCCATTTGTGGGTTATGAGAGTCAAGGCTGTCTAACACGAATGTTTGGGCCGAAAAGCTGATTGTGCAGTACTAATAAGGTGTTTTTTCTCCAGGAATTGAAGTAAATGATTATGTATATGCTTTTCAAGTGGTTTGGACACTGCTGATAAGATTGAAATAGGTCTGTACTCACTTGGGTCGCTCAGATCTTTGCTTTTCGGTAGAGGAGTAACTTTTGCTATTTTCAATTCATCGGGAAACATGCTCTTTTGAATCGAAAGGTTATATATAAAGGTTAATGATTCCACAATATAAGGGAGCGCAATTTTCAGGATTTTACTGCTAATACCGTCTACACCACAAGATGTTTTACTTTTCATGTTGGTTATAGATTTTCCTACATCAAGGACGGTCATTAGGGGAACTGAGAAAGTATTGCCGGCGTTTATCTGACTGTGCTGTTTCAATTGTTCTGAACATACGTATTCACCGGGCTCACTGGTGTTCGTCTGTGACAGGGTTTTAGCAATGTTAAGAAAGTGTTCATTAAATACATCAGCTGTGAGGTGCGGGGGGACACTCGTTGATTTGCTAGATTGTCCTTTAGTAAATGTGTTAATCACCTGCCACACGCTGCGTATGTCTTTGCCGCCCGCAATAATCTTTTCAGCATACTGCCTCTGTGCTTTACGTACTAATGATTTAACTAGGTTTCGCTGTTTTTTGTACTCGTCAAATTTCTTTTGTTGTTTCAATAGATCTCTTAGTTCCATCGCAGTTTTAATCTCATCCGTCAGCCACTCAGGCACAGTGGGATGTTTAACACGCTTAGTGCGCCTCGGAGCATGTCTGTCAAGAACACCGAGGAACAACTTATACCAGTGGGACAGCGCTACATTGGGATTGTTATAGTTATACACATCGGAAAATGGTGTTTGGGAAAGTTCATGCAAAAAATCATCTTGATTAAATTTTTTGAATGATCTGTAGAGAATGGTTATATGCTCCTTTTGAGGTTTCTTTGGCAACTTCGCAGATAATGAAAAACAAATAGGAAAATGATCACTGACAGAGTTGCTGGGTACATAGACATTGTTAAGGGCACTGTCGTTGGTTGTATAAACATGGTCAATCAATGTGGATGAAGTAGCAGTGACCCTGGTGGGTGACTGAACTACTTGTGTAAGGCCTAAGAACGTTATCATGGATTTTTATGACGTGTTGCCAGGTTTCAATAAATCAACATTAAAATCACCAAGTATATGTATATCACCCTTGGAGTTTTGTACTTTGTCAACCATTATAACAAAATCATCTTGCCAGGACACTGTAGCTGCGGGGTTTTTGTAAATAAAACATACGAAGTCGGGTTGACTTGCGGTTGCTTTATCTCAGCACAGGCTTCACAGGGGATTCCAGTCACATCGTCGTGTTACGTTGTTAGCAATAGATTGTGACATATGATTGATTGTACATGCTAAGTCCGACAGCACAGGCTTTCTCAGGCCTGCATGCTTGTGAAAAAAAACCACGAACAGACTTGAATGTATGTCGCCAGCGTCAACATTAAAAACTACACATGGGCCTAATAAAGCTAGACATTAGCACACACTCCATATCAAGAGCTACAGTGCAGACAGTAGGGAGTTTAAAAAGGCAATACAGTGAATGGACAAGGGTAGACGAAACATGCCCAGAATAGAGAAAACCCACCTGGGGCTGACCAGGTGACCTGGGACAAAAATACTAACCCCCCAAGTCCCCAGGCAGACCGGGGGGTTATTGACATAGCCAATGCCAGTATGACCAGGCACTGAAGCATCTCGCCTATGAATGGAGAAATTTTGTATGGTGATAGCTTGGTTACTTATATTCTCTGTCAACCTACTTTCTGTAAAGCCAAATATATGATATGGGGAGGGTTGGTTGAGTAGTACTGTAACATCTGATACTTTGCTGCAAAGGTGATATACATTGAGGTGGCCTATTCTAAGCAAATGATCGCTGACACTAGTAAACATGTCAGGTAACTTCGCAATACTAGTTTAAAATATACTAACAAACTAAATGACAGTTTAAACAACAATAACAAAGTGTCACAATGTGGCATGCAGATAAGTGGTCAAAACACAGCACTGAAACATGCGCGAAAGATAAAAAAAAGGAAGAAAAAGATAACGGATCGTAGATGTAAATGAAAAAAGTCTGCAGATATAGGTCTCTGCGTGTGCAACGTACTGTTGCTAAAAACAAAACGCGATGAAGCGTACCAGAGTAACCTTATTCTTTGCTACCGCCACAGTCAGTGATAAAACAATGGCAGCAGGAGGATTTAATCATGAAGATTTTGAAATGGATGGCATGTATGATTTTGGTAATACAACAGATATGTCAGATATGACAGATATGACTGGTACAAGAAATATTTACAGTTTACGTCATGAACTTTTAGAAACCAAAGTGAACTCGTTTTATGATCATGTTGGTAATCGCCCAGACAACATAGACCCTAACCAGTTTGAACTTGATGGCAAAGGTCATTTATATTTAAATACTGTTGACAAAGGAAAAGTACTATTGACTAATAAAAAAGACCCTGGTAAGTTTAGGGCTTTAAGTACAATAAAAAATGAAGGTGGTGTTGGTGCCTTGCGTCAACTTGGAATTGGAGGGTCTCCTGTCACGCCTAGACTGGTTAGTGTTCTTTATGACATGCAAACAAAGTTACCAACAGGGCAACAAATTGAAATGGCACCTGTAACAAGCCTACCAGAAATAGCAAACACAGTGATACAAGAAACTTCATTTACTGAAGGACAAATAAATGATGCTATGAAAACAATAGAAGACCCACCTTTGTCAATGCGGGAGATTATAGGGTTAGATAAATCACTGCAGACGATAAGAGGTGAGATGGTAAACAATGTTGCCAAACTAGGTGAGCTTGATAAACACATAGAACGTGAAAAAGAGAAACTGGCTACTGCAGACAATGGGAATCTTGACACAGAAATGAAAGAAAGAATCCAACACAGATTAAATGATTTGCAGATAGAAAGATCAGGATGGTTAGAAACAATTAGTATTGGAAGACAAAAACTAAAATCACAGGTCAACAGAATTAGAGAAACTATTCAGAAAATACTTCACGAAGACACTACTCTGGCTGAGAGACTAAAAACACTTTTCAGAGAACAAGGTATCACTATTGCAAGTTTAATTACTGCTCTTGGATTTATTATCAGTACTGTTGTGTTAGCTGTCTCTGGGGGACCTGGGGTTAGTGGTTCTCTGCCTCCAGCACCACCAGGCCCCCCAGCACCAACAGACCCAAAAGATTTACAGTCATGGGTAAAGAAACAACTGTCTCACATATCAGACTTGCTTAAGAAATTGGCTCTGAAAGCAATAGACGCTTTGCCTGGCATAATTGGCACTGTTGTCAGTTGGCTGATTAGTACTGCAGCGAAGGCAATAGGGTTTATGGCAGAAAATGTGTGGGTCTTTTTGGTTACAGTAGGAGGGTTAATGGTGGGTTATTTAATGAAACAGGTAAAGAAGTAATATACCTAATCCTGTTAATCCTATTGTCAATGCGGTTCTTTCTGATTCATGTGTGTCAGGGATTGGTAGCAGTGTTTGGGGCATTACTGACTGTATGGGTGTTGGGGCAGGGGAAGTAACCACCTGTAATGGTTTTAACAACAGTACAGGCGCAGTGGTTCCTCCTAAGTTTACAGATTGATTGAGACCGAGTTTTTGTTCACTACCTGCAACAACTATTTCATTATTATAATTTGTTATTGTGCCCATTTGGAGTTGAAGGTCAGATGGTAACATGTATAATTCGATGCCAACTACAAAGTCAACTTTTGATCTGGCATATCTGAGTACGTCTTGGTAGCGTTGTATGCTTGATGGGAGATCAACTGTTGAATTGATTGAATCTTCAAGATTAGCAAGAAACTGTTTTTGAGATTCAAATTTTCCACTTCCATTCAAAATATTCGATTTTGTTAGTGATTGTGCTCCTAGTATACACCAGACATATGTTCTGATAGACTCATTGACGCGCTCGACTCCTGCTTGAGTAAACCCGTCAGTTTTATCTAAAATAAATGTGGTCCAGGCGTTAGACTGTTTCTGCTCTATTGATCCTAACCAGACTTTAGATTTAGATGAGAATGAAGTGTAACCAGGGTAATAATCTTGAGGGTATTGTCCTTGACTCATAGCATAATATAATGTACCCATACCATTGTGATCATCAAGTTTTTGTGTGAAGTCATACCGGGGGCTGATGTTAAACTCATTACAAATGCGTTCAAATGCTTTCATATCCATGGGGTTGTTATACCTGTTGAAACTGGATTCAGTGGGCAGTGGGGTATGCAGTTCTGACACTATTCTTCTTAACTGGTAATATGTGTGAAAACGATACACAGACCTAATCAGTTTGTTTGAGTGATTCAAATGGTCTGTAAATGAAACACCACAGCCTGTAGTTGAACACAGTATGGCAAAGTTAAGCTGGTTTTGAAACATCTGTAGTGGACTTGAGGACCACTTTCTTGCAGTAGAGTCGTCTGTTATTGGAGGGTTTAGATATTGGTCAAATGGATTTGGTACTTTGACTTGAAATAAATCTTGTTCGTTTACAGCTATATCAAGCTGGTTTAGTTGAATTATTTTCTGTTCATAAGTTGGTGCAACATTGTATTTAGCATCCACATTAAATTGAAATGCGTTTGTAGTGGTAATGGTTGGTGATTTAAATTCCATCCTTTTTTATATGAGATAATAAAAATGTTTATCACATTAACAAATCTTGACACAAGCAAACCAGTGTGGTTAACTAATGGGATTGATAATCGTGATGGTAGCAAGGCTGTAGCTATCCATGAAATGTTCTACACAGTAAAATGGTTTAATGTAGAAGATGATATATATAATAAAGTAAATCTTGATAATAAAACTGAAGCTTTACCGCCTGGATATTATGACTTTTGTACTATAGCTGAATGGTTTCAAAGTAAATTTAAAATTAAAGCAACTTTAAATCCGGCTAACCTACTTGTTACATTAGAATTTCCGACACAAAATTGGTTAAGGATCTCAGATAGATTTGCATATTTACTTGGATTTTATATTGATGAAGATTGGTGGAGATCAGATGATTTAGATGAAGCTATGTCTGGTATTATAACAATGAAGACCAAAAAAATTAAAATAACTGGGAAACGCCCTGTCAATTTGTCAGTACACACAGTATTTAATGTGTATTTGAAAGAACTGAACACAACTGAGAATGTTCACAATGGAAAGCCTTCGACTTTGTTGAGATGCTTACCAACTGGAACTGCACCCTATTGCGAAAGTGTGGTTGTTAGATTTCCTGCGCCGTTTAAGAAATTAGGTTGTAGTTTCTTTGAGTCACTGAGTATATCTGTAACTAATCAGGATCACAAAACAGTTGTTATGCATGATTTTAGTGTTGTGTTGGAAATTAAATAATTTTATTTTTGTTTATAAAAATTAGTGGCCTTGGTCCAAAGCCGAGAATCATACCAGTTGCATGTCCGGTAACAGAGTTGAAAGATTTGGCAGACGTACAGGATTTTGAGAAGGAAGGGGAAATTGGAGAAATATATGGTTTTGAACTTGATTCGACTGGTATGTACAAGCGGAAAGTAATTGTTGACATGAAAGACGGTGAAAGACAGATTCCTAAACTTGGTCAGCTACGTGATGTTACTCTACCTACTCCACCTGTAAATAATGTGCCCTACAACTTAATACATGTGGGTAGTAAGTGGGTTGTTTCACCTGTGCCGGCACCAGCACCCGTAATTGACTGGGACATAAAGATTGAATTTATTAGTCCTTATGTATACACTGATGACGAAGGCACCTTAGTGTTTAGGAAGGTTGTTAATTCTGGGCCGCTGATTGCAAGCCTTGTTCCAAGTTTTGCCCCAGACAACAATAGCAGAGATAAACTGAAAGTTGAAAATTATGAGAAACGACGGTATCTTCTTACAACTAGAAAGGGAAGATCAGATACTTCTGTTGTGTTTATGCCAGCAAGCTTAGTCGTGGCTAGAGAAGCAACAATAGTATTTGAAATTATCTTGAGATCTGTAGCTTCTGTGAAAGAGGCAGATATTGCGCAGGGAATTAAACTTATGTGGAATGACTCTGTCAATGAATCATCAAAGGTCTTTATTGCTATTACAAAAAATGTTGATGTTATTAATGTTTCGAGCAGTATTCCGGCTGTCAAGGTGGTTGTCGACAAAACAACTTTTGTTCGTCTAACTTACATAAACCTTAAACACATTGATCTTGTTGCTTTTTATTATGCCAGCAAATTGTTTACTTTTGACGAGTTGCAAAATGTAATCACTGATTAAATTAAAAAAAATATTTGTGAATAAAAAAAATGGTAAACTTCTATCCGCAACTACCGACGCATGAGACTGTGTCATCATTTGTGCCTGATCCACATGCGACAGCTGTGCCAATTGCATCAGATAAAACATTACCGGCAGACGCATTCAGATTAATAAATATTACAGAAGCTTTGAAATATTTGGAAGGAGAAGAAGCGAAATATTCACCGTGCAAAAGACGGTATAAGACCGTTTTCAATTCTGTACAAAACACATCTATGGCTGTTGGCGCTTTTTCAGCTGGTTGTTCTGTAGGGGGTATAGTGTTAATTTCAACTGAAATTGGAAGTTTAATTGGAATCGGATTGGAAGGAGCTAGCATTGCCACAGGACTGGCTTGCTTTGGTTTGGATGCCTTAAACAAGAGGTTTCACACGAAATTAGAAAAACATGAAGCATTGAGTACTTTGGCGGGTGCGAAGCTGAGCAGTCTTAAACTTATTATCAGTAAAGCGTTAAATGATAATTTTGTTGATGACGAAGAATTTAAGCGCGTCCAGGATGATTTAAATAACTACAAACAAATGAAATCTGAAATCCAGAATAAAATGCGTAGTCAGTCTCCCGTGAATGTTGAAGAACTGAAGGCTAGTTTTTTAGCAGAGGGAAAAAGGATAGGGGTACAGAAAACCACAGAAAAACTACACATTCTTTTAAACAAATAAAAATCAGATTTGGTAATCGTTTATTTTTTCATTACACTTCACAGAGAGATGTCATGCCACTTACACAGTTTAGGCCTAATTTTTTAACACCATCTGCGCCACCAGAATATTATTGAAAAAAAAATGTTTTCCATTGCCCTTGTATCTTAGTAAAAAATACTTAGTATACGTGACTAGTCAAGTTGTTATTAAGTACTTGTAAGTAATTAGGATAAGTAATTAATAAGTTCTTAATGGTAAGTAGTTAATAAGTTCTTATGGTAACTCACTTAAGTGAGTTGTGACTTATTGTTTTTACTTGAGGCCACTTGGTAGTTTTTTATCCAGCTGTTTTTTTTTTCAGTGCCTGTATAGTGTAATAACCACCAGTTGATTTTCTAATTCCTCAGAAACCACATGAGTACATTAAGCCCACTTGTACAAATCCCCCCCTCTTTCAAATCATGATGTCTCCTTCTTGATCTTTGACATCACTTAGCGATTTGAAAGGCTGTAGCTGTGAAAGGCCTTTGACAGCTGAGAGCTTTTCAAAAGCACAGTCCCGTTGCGGCTGAGTGTCTGAATTGAAAAGAGAGGAACGCCGCCGCTATTGAATAGCGGGGTGTGAAGCAATACAAAAGGCAAACAAACCGTGACACTACCTGGCAGCACAGGCTTACGGTAAATTGTACAGACATGAGTGTCTGTAAGTGTGTTTGTTTATGTGTACGTGTTTGTAAGTGTGTACGTCTGTTTGATTGTGTGTTTGTTTGTGTGTACGTCTGTTTGTAAGTGTGTTTGTGTGTACGTCTGTGTGTGTGTGTGTGTGTGTGTGTGTGTGTGTGTGTGTGTGTGTGTGTGTGTGTGTGTGTGTGTGTGTGTGTTAGATATTACTTGTTAGTTTCTTATACAACTGTTTTTCCAGCTGCCTGTATAGTACAGAGTATAGGCCACCGTTCGATTTCTCGGGAACCAGTCATTGAGTAAATATGAAGTCAATTTCGAAACTCTTCTTGAGTGTATTGACACCTCTCAGCAAATAGCCTTTTCAGAGCTGTAGAGCCGGATTATTCATAACCCCTCTCACAGTTGAATAGCAGCGTGTCAACATTAGACACCACAAAGGTAAACAGGTGAGCTGGCTTGCAAAGGACATGTGCCACAGAGTACTTACTCGCTGAGATCCTTATGAATATCTAGATAGGTGTTGTGAATACAGACTTAAGCATGGCGCATATCGATCTAGCAGCTATGAATATCGATATAGGAATGGTACATATCGATCTAGCTATGAATACAGACTCAAGCATGCTACATATCTAGCAGCTATGAATACATTGTAAGTGCTACGCTTATTTTATTCTGACGCGTTGTGTCCTTTCATGCCTAGAGTGCTGGCGACGGGCTGTGTTTACGTACATAGTAACATTACGACATCGGACATATGAGCTAATTAAGAGAGAGAAAGAAAGAGAGAATTGAAGTATTATTAACACAATGACTGAGTTAACCCCTTCAATTATTATTTTTGATTTTCATAAAAATGTGGCTGTTTAAATAATAATGATTAGGGGTAACTTCCAATGGTATTTACTCTGTGCGGGGGACATGGTTAATGGAGGGTCAAAAAGTTATAATTAAGGGGGTTAACTCAGTCATTGTGTTAATGAAGCTTCAATTCTCTCTTTCTTTCTCTCTCTCCTCAATCTCCATCTGCTTTAGATGAATTTCGTGTTGACGCTGCCTCTCCGCCTCTTCTCGCTCCTCTATTCGTTGTTTATCTGCTTCTCTTCGCTGTTTCTCTGCTTCTTCAGCTTGGATTTCGAGTCTCCTGATTTCACGTTCGTAGGCTCTTTCTTCTCTCTCCAGTCTCTCCTTTTCTTCTTTCTCTCGTTTCTTTTCTTCTTTTCCCTCTCTCTCCTTTACAAACTCGAGGAGTTGAGCTCCTTCGAGTCCACATTCCTTTCCAATTTTCAGGAATATCTCCATCTCCGATGTCGCCATCTCTGCATTTCACTGCTGGCTGTTTTCTCCTGCTACCCTTTCCACTGAACCAACTGAAGAGATCTCGTCGGGGTCGCCAAAATGTTACGTGGTGGAGTTGTAGTCGAAGTATGATAAACACACTAGACACACACGCACGTAGAGTTCTTTTAAATAGACCTCATTCAGCTGCAATCCGTCAACCGTGGCTTAAGGATGTAGACAAAACTGGAGTAACAGTTCCAACAATATTTAATTCAGCGATGCGATATCCTCACAGTAATGCTCTTTCAAATGCACAAACTACTGAATACAAAGTCTCTTTTGCTATGTCCACACTACGACTCAAAGTTTCTCATACACAGCGTCTCTCGCAATAAACTGCGTATCTCTACAACTGACAAAGCAAGACAATGTACTAACGGGCTTTCCCAGCGCCCTCCTTATATACACTATCAAAATCTAGAATCTTCTACGGAAATCATGAACTCAAACAATCAGAACAAAACGCGCAGCCGAAACTCATTAACATGAATTTTCCAGAAACAATATATCAGGCTACAAAAACACGGCTGCTCACTTCAGCTCTAAATTCTAGCATATAATAAAGACACATAAAAGTATAGTATCCCTATCTATGATAGCTCAAAAAGGTACGAGAACATTCACCAAACAAAATAAAAGCTGCTCACTACACGCGCACAGGAAAAGTAGCGAAAATTGTTGCGATGTCAGATGTCAACTAACCGACGTGACACTTACGAGGCCACCAGACAGTGCGACCTGTCTACAACGTTCTGGACTAAACTTAACAAAACGAAATCGGCTCTACTCACGAACAAAAGAAAAATCTATTAAAAAAACACGTGAATCATAACCGTGATAGCTCAAATAAACATCGGGTCGTTACCTACGAAAACACATGTACGCTCTCACAGGATAACACAACCACAATCGTAACACCCTGAAATGTTCAAGAAAACGCTGAAAACGCGATAAAATAAAAATGTTTGTGTTGTTCTTCGATATGTTACCTCTCGGTTTTAAACAGTGACCTGTGTTAACTTTTCTAGATATCTATACACAACACTGATTCTCGTTGAAAACACGTACAAACAATATGTCTCCCAACTCCACAGTTCATCCCTGGATTTGATAATCACTCAAACATTAACTTACACAATAATAAAAGCAGCAAACCAAACTAATTCTGGATAACGTACCCGGTAGGCTCCTAAAAGAACTAACTTATTTTTCGTTTTTGATTATTTACAATGGACGAGGCGTTAAAAGAAAATCGAATGAACTCAGATACATAGAGCTAAAAAATATAACTCAACAAATTGTCGTCACCATTGATGACAAATAATAGCGTCTAATTATTATCAAAGCTTACCGTGCGTGTCATCTGGATATACCGCTTGGCCGTCTGCGCGCCTACTACAACTTTCTCTGTAGAGAGGGGAGTTGTGGGTGTTTTTCGACAATTTATATCTATCCCAAAATTCCGGGATTTTGAGACCACAAACTTCCACGCCTTTCCGCCGCCCAATTTTTTCAGAGCCTCGGCATGTTTGTCTAAATTTCCGTCCGCTACTGAACACGCCACTGCATTATTATTTGAACAATCACCATTTTATGTACCTCTCAGCAGAGTAATACCAACAGGGGGTTAACACATGAGCTAATTAACCCATCGGTTATGTAAGTGTGTTCATTCTAAAATGCGTAGTTTATTGATTACTTAGTCAATTACAGGTATTTCCGATAGCACAGACAAAAGGGATGTAACTTTTGGTTATAAAGCAAAACGACATACACAGTTACTTCCCTTAGACATGACACGCACTCACCGCCGTCGGCTCCTGGCAACGGTCACATGTTAGTTTGTAAACACCAAGCCGGTCTGTTCTTTCTGTTAAGCGGGCTTTGTAGGAGACGGGACGTGTTTTGAGGACTGACTTGATTCTCAGAGGTGATATTCAGTGGTCGATAAATCTTGTGAATATATACGACGGTAAGATCGATAGTTTGTCTGTTTAATTTGTCACATTTAGAAACAAGACAGGCCTCGCGGTTAGTCTGGATAAGTTGCGCTCAGTCTTACTGTTCAATAGTTAACCAGACCGGTCTAGTTTTATTTGCCCAGGCTACGCTAACTATCATTCGCTCATTTCAAAAATGAATTGGACTCAGGAAGAGGTGACAATCTTGCGATCTCATGGTAAATACCATGAAAAAATGACCGCTTTTATTCATTCCGTTTTGAACAAAGCTCCGGAATTTTGGCTTGAAAAACCGGGGAAACCACTTGGAAATTTGAGTGATATACTCAACAGTGGTTCGAAAAAACAAAAGACAAATAAAGAACCAAAAGAACTAGATTTGTTCTTTAGACAAAATCTTTCTGATGGCAAGCCGCCTGCGTGCAGTAGAGTAGAACATTGCGATTTGACCATATTTACTTTAGACATGTTAAAAAAGAATTTGGAAGACGGCTACAAAATACTTCAGGGAACCAAACACCTAAACATTTCAGCTTCAATCTGCTATGGAGAGTGGCTAATCCAAGGTTCCGAAATCCTTAAAATACAGAAAATACGAAAACAAACTAAATTGAACTGGCCAGATTGGCTAAAAGTAAACGTAAAAATTTCCAAGTCGTATGCTCATCGGTTGTGTGTTCTAGCCAGGCTGCTACGAGGGTACCCCAAATTTCATTTTCTTGCACTGTCTTTCCGAAAGGTGTTTAGTTTGCGGGAGCAAATTGAACAAATGCTGAAAATACAGGAAATAGCCGATTTTTGGAAAAACCCCTAACGCTGGTCTGTAACATTGTTTATTGTTTGTTTTGTTTGTGCAAAGGCTCTGGCGTGGCTTAAAAGGCCCGTAACCTACTGTTTTGAACGGTTCATAAACTTGTTCAGTACTGCAATTGAACAAAAGTTTTTGGCACGACCAAAAGAACCATAATATTGCTGTTTAAAACAAAGGCTCTGGCGCGGCTTTAAATGCTCGTAACCTTTTGTTTTAAACGGTCCATAACCTTGTTCAGAACTGAAATTGAACAAAAAGGCTCTGGAGGACCATAATCTTATTTGTTGTTTGTGTTGTCACGTTGCACAAAGGCTCTGGCGTGGCCTTAACGGCCCGTAACCATGCTTTTTATGTTTGTATTATCCCAAATGTTATGGACCAAGTGTGAGGTGTTTTCGCCGCGCTCATGCAAGTAGCTTGCTTTTTGCAAGTGAATTGAAAACGGATTTTACATAGGTTTTAGTAACAAGACAGACGGTGGGGTATACCTGTAGCACACTGGCAAAGAAAGATGATTTTGGCTTTGTATCTGAATAATTGATTTACAAAACGGCACCCTGGTCAGCCCACTTGTAGCACGCTGTCAAAGAAATGTGTTTATTTGCATTGTATCTGAATAATTGATTTATAAATCACTCAGCGCCCTAGTCAAGCCTTCATATCGTGGTATCCAACGTAAACACATGACGTATGTCCTTAGCGATTCGTCCCCCACTGGGGGACAGGTATCCAAAGTAAACACATGACGTATGTCCTTAGCGATTCGTCCCCCACTGGGGGACAGGTATCCAACGTAAACACATGACGTATGTCCTTAGCGATTCGTCCCCCACTGGGGGACAGGTATCTAACGTAAACACATGACATAGAGCCTTAGTGACGGGACGAAGTGCACAGTGTCGATTTGAGTACACAGGTTGTGTATCGCGTGTCATACGGCCCGCGGTGTTTTGCGGACGAGTCTACAATATTCATGCAGAATAAAGATTTTGTGTTTGTTTGTCTGTTTGTCTATGCGTGTGTGTGTTTGTAGGTATGTGTGAGTGTTTGTGTGTGTGCGTGTGTGTGTGAGTGCGTGTGCGTGTGAGTGTTTGTGTGCATGAGCGCATGTTTGTGACAGCGTGTGCGTGCGTCCGTGTGTGTGTTCGTCTGTGTGAATGCGTGCGTATGTATGTATGTATGCGTGCATGCGTGTGTGTATGAGTGCATATGTGCGTGTGTTCGTCTGTGTGAATGCGTGCATGTGTGTGTGTGTGTGAGTGCATGTGTATGCGTGTGAGTGTTTGTGAGTGTGTATGCGTGTGTATGTATGTGTGTGTGTGTGTTTGCGTGCATGTGTGCGTGTGTGTGCGTGTGAGTGTTTGTGTGTATGTGTGTGTGCCTGTGTGAGTGCATGTGTGCGTGTACGTGTGTGTGTGTGTTTGCGTGCGTGTATGCATGTGTTTATATGTGTATGTGCGTCCGTGTTTGCGTGCGTGCGTGTTTGTTTGTGTGCGTGTATATATGTGTGTTAGAGATATAAAATATAAGATTCCAAGAACATTTTTTTTTTCATTGCCTCTGTGCCAATACCCCCCCCCCCCCCAAAAAAAAAAAAAAAAAAACCAGTTATTTAAATAATAACCACACACACACACACAAAAAAAAAAACATTGCTATATGCACTTGATAACAAATTATTTAAGTTACCTGCAGATACTTGTTAACAAATTTTCCAAAGTCACTTATAACTGACAGATAACTTTACAGGTAACCTTTTAAGAACCTATAATTAGTTATTAAGTGACTTAAGTCAAGAACTTATAAGAACTTAAACATAACAAAATGTAAGTTCTTGACTCAAGTCACAACTTAAGTCACAACTTACTCGGACAGATTTGTCAAGATACAAGGACAATGAAAAAACTTTTTTTTAGTAATAGTCAGGTGGTGCTGGTGGTGCTGATGGGGTTAAATAGTTAGGTGGCATGTCATTTTTCTGTGAAGTGTATGTCATTAATAAACGATTACTAAATCTGATTTTTATTTGTTTAAAAGATTGTGTAGTTTTTCTGTGGTTTCCTGAACACCGATCTGTTTCCCCATCTCTAAAAAACTAGCCTTCAGTTCTTCAACATTCACAGGAGATTGACTACGCATTTTATTTTGTATTTCAGACTTCTGTTTCTTGTAATTATTTAAATCATCCTGGACTCTCTTAAATTCCTCGTCATCAATAAAATTATCGTTCAATGCCTTACTGATAATAAGTTTCATACTGCTCAGCTTTGCACCAGCAAGTGTACTCAATGCTTCATGTTTCTGTAATTTTGTGTGAAACCTCTTGTTCAAGGCCTCCAAACCAAAACAAGCCAGGCATGTAGCAACGCTAACAGCCTCAACTGCTATTCCAGCCAAACTCCCAATTCCTGTGGCGAACAGAACGATACCCCCTACAGAACATGAAGCTGAAACTGCACCAATAGCCATAGAAGTGTTTTGAACAGAATTAAATACTGACTTATACCTCCTTTTGCACCGTGAGTACTTAGCCTCTTCACTTTCCAAATATTTCAAAGCTTCTGTAATATTATTTAATCTGAATGCATCTGCCTGTAATGTTTTATCTGAAGCAATTGGCATATGTGGATCAGGCACAAGCGTTGTTTTAGTCATCACATTTGTTTCAGTCGGATCAAGCGTTGGTAGTTGCGGATAAAAGTTTACCATTTTTTTTATTGACAAATATTTTTTTTTTTATTTAATCAGCAATTACATTTTGCAACTCTTCAAAAGTATACAATTTGCTGGCATAATAAAATGCAACAAGATCAATGTGTTCAAGGTTTATGTAAGTTAGACGAACAAAAGTTGTTTTGTCGACCACCACCTTGACAGCTGGAACACTGCTCGAAACATTAATAACATCATTATTTTTTGTAATGGAAATAAAGACCTTTGTTGATTCTGTTACTGTTTCATCCCATGTAAGTTTAATTCCCTGTGCAATTTGAGCCTCTTTAGCAGAAGCTACAGATTTCATGATAATTTCAAATACTATTGTCGCTTCTCTAGCCACGACTAAGCTTGCTGGCATAAACACAACAGAAGTATCTGATCTACCCTTTCTAGTTGTAAGAAGATATCTCCGTCTCTCATAATTTTCAACTTTCAGTTTTTCTCTGCTATTGTTGTCTGGGGCAAAACTTGGAACAAGGCTTACAATAAGCGGCCCAGAATTAACAACCTTCCTAAACACTAAGGCGCCTTCATCATCAGTGTATACATAAGGACTAATAAATTCCAACTTTATGTCCCAGTCAATTGTGGGTGGTGGAACAGGCACAGGTGAAACCACCCACTTACTACCTACATGTATTAAGTTGTAGGGCACATTATTTACAGGTGGAGTAGGTACAGTAACATCACGCAGCTGACCAAGTTTAGGAATCTGTCTTTCACCGTCTTTCATGTCGACAATTACTTTCCTCTTGTACATGCCATTTGAATCAAGTTCAAAACCATATATTTCTCCAACATCCCCTTCCTTCTCAAAATCCTGTACGTCTGCCAAATCTTTCAATTCTGTTACTGGACATGCAACTGGTATGATTCTCGACTTTGGACCACCACTCATTTTTTATAAACAAAAATAAAATTATTTAATTTCCAACACAACACTAAAATCATGCATAAGAACTGGTTTGTCATCCTGATTAGTTACAGATATACTCAGTGACTCAAAGAAACTAGAACCTAATTTCTTAAACTGCAAATTAGGAAATCTAACAACTACACTTTCACAATACGGAGCAGTTCCAGTTGGTAAGCATCTCAACAAAGTTGAAGGCTTTCCATTGTGAACATTATCAGATGTGTTTAGTTCTTTCAAATAAACATTTAGTACTGTGTGTACTGACAAATTGACAGGGCGTTTTCCAGTTATTTTAAGTTTTTTGGTCTTCATTGTTATAATACCAGACATAGCTTCATCTAAATCATCTGATCTCCACCAATCTTCGTCAATATAAAATCCAAGTAAATATGCAAATTTATCTGAAATTTTTAACCAATCTTGTTTCAGAAATTCTAATGTAACAAGTAGGTTAGCTGGATTTAAAGTTGCTTTAATTTTAAAATTACTTTGAAACCATTCAGCTATAGTACAAAAGTCATAATACCCAGGTGGTATAGCTTCAGTCTTACCATCAAAAATTACTTTATTATATATATCATCTGTTACATTAAACCATTTTACTTTATAGAACATTTCATGGATAGCTGCAGCCTTGCTACCATCACGATTATCAATCCCATTAGTTAACCACACTGGTTTGCTTGTGTCAAGATTTGTTAAGGTAATAAACATTTTTATTATCTCATATAAAAAAGGATGGAATTTAAATCACCAACCATTACCACTACAAACGCATTTCAATTTAATGTGGATGCCAAATATAATGTTGCACCTACTTATGAACAGAAAATAATTCAACTAAATCAGCTTGACATAGCTGTATCAGAACAAGATTTATTTCAAGTGAAAGTACCAAATCCGTTTGATCATTACCTAAACCCTCCAATAACAGATGACTCTACTGCAAGAAAGTGGTCTTCAAGTCCACTACAGATGTTTCAAAACCAACTCAACTTTGCAATACTATGCTCAACTACAGGCTGTGGTGTTTCATTTACAGACCACTTGAATCACTCAAACAAACTGATTAGATCTGTGTATCGTTTCCATGTTTATTACCAGCTTAGACGTATTCTGTCAGAACTTCATACCCCACTGCCAACTGAATCCAGTTTCAACAGGTATAACAACCCCATGGATATGAAAGCGTTTGAACGCATCTGTAATGAATTTAACATTAACCCTGGCACTAAGTATGACTTTACACAAAAACTTGATGATCACAACGGCATGGGTACATTGTATTATGCTATGAGCCACAGACAATACCCTCAAGATTATTACCCTGGTTACACTTCATTCTCATCAAAATCACAAGTCTGGTTAGGATCAATAGAGCAGAAACAGTCTAACGCCTGGACCACATTTATTTTAGATAAATCTGACGGGTTTACTCAAGCGGGAGTCGAGCGCGTCAATGAGTCTATCAGAACATATGTCTGGTGTATACTAGGAGCACAATCACTAACAAAATCAAACATTTTGAATGGAAGTGGAAAGTTTGAAGCACAAAAACAGTTTCTTGCAAATCTTGAAGATTCAATTAATTCATCAGTTGATCTCCCATCTAGCATACAGCGCTACCAAGACGTTCTCAGATATGCCAGATCAAAAGTTGACTTTGTAGTTGGCATCGGGTTATACATGTTACCATCTGACCTTCAACTCCAAATGGGGACAATAACAAATTATAATAATGAAATCATTGTTGCAGGTGTTGGTCAAAAACTAGGTCTCAATCAATCTGTAAACTTAGGGGCCACAACCACACACGTACAGCCCTTAAAATCATTACAGACGGTAACACCCCCAACCCCGGCCCTGGCCCCAACACCGGCACTCATACAAGCGGTAACCCCTACACCAACCCCGGACACTCATGAGTCAGAGAGAACTGCATTGGTAATAGGCCTCACTGGATTAGGGGTTTTACTTCTTTATCTGTTTCATTAAATAACCCACCATCAACCCTCCTACTGTAACCAAAAATACCCACACATGCTCTGCCATAAACCCTACTGCCTTTGCCGCTGTACTAATCAGCCAACTGACAACAGTGCCAATTATACCAGGCAAAGCGTCCATTGCTTTCAGAGCCAATTTCTTAAGCAGGTCTGATATGTGAGACAGTTGTTTCTTTACCCATGACTGTAAATCTTTTGGATCTGTGGGGGCCGGTGGGCCCGGGGGTGGCGGTGCACCCCCACTAACCCCAGCACCGGAGACAGCCAGCACTACAGTGCTGATAATAAACCCAAGAGCAGTAATTAAACTAGCAATTGTGATACCCTGTTCTCTGAAAAGTGTTTTTAGTCTCTCAGCCAGAGTAGTGTCTTCATGAAGTATTTTCTGAATAGTTTCTCTAATTCTGTTGACCTGTGATTTCAGTTTTTGTCTTCCAATACTAATTGTTTCTAACCGTCCTGATCTTTCTATCTGCAAATCATTTAATCTGTGTTGTATTCTTTCTTTCATTTCTGTGTCAAGATTTCCATTGTCTGCTGTAGCCAGTTTCTCTTTTTCACGTTCTATGTGTTTATCAAGCTCTCCCAGTTTGGCAACATTGTTTACCATCTCACCTCTTATCGTCTGCAGTGATTTATCCAAACCTATAATCTCCCGCATTGACAAAGGTGGATCATCTATTGTTTTCATAGCATCATTTAATTGACCTTCAGTAAATGAGGTTTCTTGTATCACAGTGTTTGCTATTTCTGGTAGGCTTGTTACTGGTGCCATTTCAATCTCTTGCCCTGTTGGCAACTTTGTTTGCGTGTCGTGAAGCACACTAGCCAGTCTTGGCGTGACAGGAGACCCACCAATACCAAGTTGACGCAAGGCACCAACACCACCTTCATTTTTTATTGTACTTAAAGCCCTAAACCTACTAGGGTCTTTTTTGTTAGTCAATAGTACTTTTCCTTTGTCAACAGTATTTAAATATAAATGACCCTTGCCATCAAGTTCAAACTGGTTAGGGTCTACGTTGTCTGGACGATTACCAACATGATCATAAAATGAGTTCACTTTGGTTTCTAAAAGTTCATGACGTAAACTGTAAATATTTCTTGTACCAGTCATATCTGTCATATCTGTCATATCTGTTGTATTACCAAAATCATACGTGTCATCCATTTCAAAATCTTCATGATTAAATCCTCCCGCTGCCATTGTTTTATTAATTTATTATTTTTTATTGTGCATAATAAAAATGACACAGTCTTACGGATCAAAGTTAGACCCATACAGAAAACTACGTGAGCCTCTGGGTGTTAAGGGCATAAGACAATCAATCGTCATCACGAACAATCCAAGTACCATAGACCAGAACCAAACACTTACAGTCAAGTTTCCAAACCTAGGTCCCAGTGACGTTATTGTTCCTGGCACTGCACGCCTAGCATTTAATATTGAACTATCATCAGACGCAGATGTAAACAGAACACTGGTTGACAATCTTGGCAGAGCAATTGTTAGGACTATTAAAGTAAAACTTGAAGGACAGGAAGTGTTTAGTCTTGACGACTCAGATGTATTTTACTGTTACAAAGATCTTTGGCTCACAAGAGAAGAACGAGAAGATCGTATTTATCAAGGCATACAGCCAGATAATGTTGGTGAACTTCGAATCAATGCCGGAGACAAAACAACTACTGGGGTACCAAAGGAAGTTATTATAGCTGAAACATATGGAACCAGATTTTACATTCCACTTGAGTTTGAAATCCTAACAGCTCATCTGCCTTATTATCAAGGGGCACTGAATGACCGTCTGAGCTTTGAACTAACTTTCAATGACTACTCCAAAGTTATTAAATCATCTGCCACAGATGCAACATACAAGATCTCTAACATTTCCTTGGAATATGAAATTGTCACACACACTGAACTAGCCAGACTCATTCAAAATCAGTACCAGTCAAGACTTCCAATTTATTATGACAGGGTGATTAGACATAGTTTAATACCCAAAGACAAGAGCGACCCAATGTGGAACATAAACTTGAACACACCAGCTAGGTCACTGAAAGGTATTCTTATGTTGTTTGTTGAACCGGTGAGTCCATACAAAAGGGATTCAGAAAAATTCTACAATCCAAAGATTACACATTTGTCCTGCACAATCGAAGGCCGTCCTAATCAAGTGTATGCTTCAGGAATCTTACCTTATCAACACTATGACGAAACCACAAAGTATTTTGCAGGAGGAAGGATTAGAGATAAACCTGCAAACATTGCGTGCAAAGATCTACATCTGTATGATGTTAGGATCGGACAATACCTGACAAACAAGTATGCACTGTGGCTAGACCTGCGTAGTACAGATGACGATTATCTTCATGGGTCAGGACGTACTGTCGAGAACGGTAGTGATGGAATAACAATTCAGATACAAAAGAAGGTTGAAACTGCTGCAGCCATTAACATATATTTGTACCTGATATATGACGCACAACTCAATATTGCAGAAAGCAGACTGAGTGGACACATATATTAAAATTATATTGTGTATTAAAATGAACTGGAGCTTAATGACCCTTGACCCACACTGTGGCTTATTTGTTGGTGCCACAGGGTGTGGGAAAACTGAATTTGTACTTAACCTCTTACAAACAAGATACATCCATCATTTTGAAAACATTGTAATATTCTGTCCTACTATCAAACACAACAAAGCTTATCACAACCGTTTATTCATTTGGACTGACAACAACATATACTTAGTTGACCCTGAGAAAAAACTGAATGACTACCTACAATATTTTTACAAGCAATTTGAAGGACAGCCAACTTTGTTTATTGTTGATGACTGTTCTGCAGAAAAAGACATTGTCAAAAAGAGAAACACTCTAGCAGAACTTGCCTTCAGTGGCAGACATGCTAATGTAAGTGTATGGATTCTCACTCAGAAATATAATGCTGTACTGAAAGATTTTCGAGAACAGTTAAAGTTTATCTGTTTGTTTTACTGTAAGGATCGTGACAGCTTTGAAGACTGTCTCAGAGAGAATGATGTCATACCAAATAAGCATGAACGTGATGATGTAAAAAATAAACTGAAATCAACTAAGCATCTAAAGCTCATTTTAAAGACAGATCAGCCCACAGGGTATGGGTTAGTAAATTGATGTAAATTAATTTATTCTTTTGTTTGTCCAATAAAAATGACAGACGGACAAATCATACAGGTGCTTGATCTCACACACCTTTTCAAAGATGTTATGCACTTTACTGATTTAATATCACCCAAACAGACTTACATAAGCCTTTCAGCACCATCAGAAATATATGTTACATATAGTGTGACTTTGGATTATGTCGATGAGCATCCAAATGTGGAGTGCATGACAGTTGATTTAAAGACACCTACTTTTAAAGTTGATGATACCAACTATGGCTGGTTAGGGGAACTTTGTTATAGCATATTTAAGCAACTACGTAAACTAAATGTTCATATTAACAGTGTTACAGTTAATAAAGTGATATTACACAAAGTGAGCCAGCGGTAATATTTTTTCATTTATTATTTTGTCGGTCAAATAAAAATGACGGACAATGTTCAAAACCCTGGCCCATCAAACCCTGGCCCATCAGGCCTACGTAACGTGTTTCACACAACAGACTTGCCTATATCCAATACTAATAATGTCTATGAATCAATAGAAAACTCTTTTTCTGTCATACAAGATAATCTTCTTACAGGCAGTGTTAAGATTCAAATTGTTGCAAAAATAGAATTCACTAGAGTAGACGGTGAGGTGATTGTATCGTATATATCAACAAGACAACACACAGTTAACACAGGAAGAGAACCGGAGGTAGAGAACGTGTTTAGAGACAGACTATTACCAGACTTTCTACAGGCAATTGACAGTGCAAAAATGAAAGGATCTGGTTGGCACGAAGGACATGTACATGAACTGCAACTAAAGCAGTCTAGGTATCATCCTATACTAGGTAAAGCATGGTTGCCACTGCCAACAGAAGTAGTAAACAAAAAGGCTGTCGTCAACATACAGAACAATGACAACTATTGTTTCATGTGGTGTGTGCTTGCTAAACTACACTTTGTGAAAGCAAAACCTGAACGTGTATCTAACTACACCAAATTTGTAAACAAACTCGATTTTAGTGGCATTGAGTTCCCTGTTAAAATAGAGGACATAGACTTGTTTGAAAAACTAAATCCTGGTATATCTGTAAATGTGTATGTGTGGGATAATGAGTCTGTTGATAAGTTACAGCCAATTAGAGTGTCCCCAATTGCCCCAACCTATGGGCAGTCAGAAGATAGGCATGTTGACATGTTACTAATAAGCTCTGGTGATAACTTCCACTACACAATTATCAGAAATATGTCACGTCTAATTCATGGACATACAACAAAACACAATGGTAAACAAGAAGTTTGTAAAAGATGTTTACAAAGATTCTCCTCTATTTCAGTAGCGCACAAACACGTCCTACACTGCAGATCAGCTGATGATATACAGACTGTACTTAAGTATCCAGATCCTGGCAGCAAGGTTTATTTTAAGAACTATGGGAATCAGCAAAAGTTGCCATTTGTAGTGTATGCAGATTTCGAATCATTAGTTGTTCCGTATGAGGGTCCAGTTCCAGAGTCATTACCAAAGACTATAAAACTAAGTGACCAAGTGGTGTGTTCTTTTGGATACATTCTTGTTAGGTCAGACGGTCTTCATTCAGAGCCTGTTATCTACAGGGGAGAAAATGCAGCATGTCTGTTTTTAACAGAAATGAGACATCTGTATAGTCAGGTAGTACAGTATCTCACAACATGCCAGATGCCTTTGGTGATGACAGAAGAAGACAAACTAAAATTTGATACAGCTGAGACGTGTTGGATTTGTGAACAGCCTTTAAGTGGTGATAAAGTTCGTGACCACGATCACATAACTGGGCGTTACAGAGGAGCTGCACATGGTGATTGTAACTTGAAATTAAAAATAGATCCTAAGACATACAAGTTACCAATCTTTTTCCACAATCTCAAAGGATATGATTCACACATTATCATGCAGGCTGTGGATGAATCTTACAAAAAAATTAGTTGTATTGCCCAGACAACTGAGAAATACTTGACTTTTAGATTGGACAACAAATTATCATTTTATGACTCCATGCAACATTTGTCTTTAGGATTGGCTAGTCTTGCAGAAGGACTGACTGAGTATCCAATAACAAGTAAATATTTTGAGCCAGACTTGATTAAGAAAGGTGTGTATCCATATGAGTACATTGATCACTGGGTTGTGTTTGAAGAAACAAGACTGCCACCAAAAGAGAAATTTTATTCTACACTAACTGGAAAAGGTATTTCTGACTCTGAATACCAGCATGCACTTGATGCGTGGGGGAAGTTGGGGTGTCAGACAATTGGTGACTACCATGACCAGTACTTGAAAGCTGACGTTTGTTTGCTAGCAGATGTATTTGAAAGTTACTGTGAGAAGGGTTTGTTACACTACAGACTTGACCCTGCTTGTTACATAACTAGTCCTGGAATGACATGGGATGCATTTTTGAAATCCAGTAAGATATTTATAGACCTGTTGTCTGATCGGACGATGGGTGAAATGGTGGAACGTGGCTTGAGGGGAGGGATTAGTATTGCAGCAAACAACTATGCCAGAGCCAACAATAAATATCTGGACGCCCATGGTGACCTTGGCCGGGGGTTTGACCCCTCAAACCCTGGGTCAAGGTCATTCATTACGTACCTTGACGCTAATAACCTTTACGGATTCGCGATGTGTGAGTTATTGCCCTTGAAAAACTTTTGTCTGTATGATTTGTCACAGTATGATCATAACAGACAGGTTAACAAAATATATTATGAATCTTGACCGAAACGACGCGAAGGGTTGGATCTTTGAAGTAGACCTGGAGTACCCACACCACCTACACGATTACCATAATGATTATCCCTTAGCTGTTGAGAAAATGAGTATGACAGGGAAAAAAGAAGACACCAAACTTGTACCGAATCTGAATGACAAATTCAATTACGTTTGTCACTACCGCTTGTTGCAGTTTTACATCAGACACGGGTTAGTACTAAAGAAAGTTCACAGAGGAATTCAATTTGATCAGAGTGCTTTCATGAAAGATTACATAATGAAGAACACAACCCTTCGTGCCAGAGACGGCAACACTGCATTTGACAAAGACTTCTTTAAGCTTATGAACAATGCCTGTTTTGGCAAGACAATGGAAAATCCTCATCACAGAAAAGATGTGAGACTGGTCACAACTGAATTGGGTGCAATTAAACTTACAGGCAAGCCACAGTACACAGGGTATAAAGAATTTCATTCATCATTGTATGCAGTGTCACTCAAAAAAAAGATTGTTAAACTGGACAAGCCAGTATTCATTGGTATGGCAATTCTGGAGTTGTCAAAACTGTTGATGCTTGAATTTTATTATGATTACTTCAAACCAAAATATCCTGAGTGTCGTCTGCTATACACTGACACTGACTCTATGATCATAGACGTGCCTACTGAAGACTTTTACGAAGACATGAAAACAGAGTTACACATGTATGACACATCTGACTACCCTAAAGATCACCCACTGTTTAGCACACAAAACAAGAAAGTGCCTGGTAAGTTTAAAGATGAACTAAATGGTGTGCCAATAGTTGAGTATGTTGGACTGAGGTCAAAAATGTATTCTATACTGCACCAGAAAGGTAGTCAGTCAAAAGCCAAAGGAATTAAAAAAACAGCAATAAAAAATAAAGACATTCGTCATGAACATTACAAGCAAGTGTTAGATGGTGCATTGATGCCTGACTATCCAAACAAGTCACTGAGATCAAACAAACATAATCTTGAAATGATTCAAACACATAAGAAATCACTTGCAGTTGGAGACACGAAACGTGTTTTTCACAGTAAGGAAAAAGCTTATGCACCAGGTCATTACAGGCTCAAGTTATCTGAAGACATTTGTGATGAACTGGTTGATGAATTAATTGACGACTTAGTTACTGAAATGAGTAACGGTGTCTGAGGGAATAATCTGTAATTCTTCTCTGACAAATGCCCTCTGGGGCGCAGGGTCATACAGATAATATATTGTTGCGCAGGACCGTCAGGACC
Organism: Semisulcospira habei; assembly: GCA_036245525.1. Taxonomy (NCBI): domain Eukaryota; kingdom Metazoa; phylum Mollusca; class Gastropoda; family Semisulcospiridae; genus Semisulcospira; species Semisulcospira habei. The sequence goes on from BTPG01000007.1 coordinate 155,507,410, forward strand.
GGGAATTATTCTTTTTATATTGTGTACAGACGTTGACCAGATGGGGTCTGTTGCCCTGCGTCTGTCGTCGTTCTCAGCCTCCCCTGGCTGATATAAATATCTCACCTGTTTAGTAAATAAACTTGTGTCTGGTGCCGGGGTTGGTCCTGTTTTTGGCTCTGTAATTGTTTTCAATTTAATAGCATCAGCAGGTTTTGGGTGTCCTTCATTGTTCATTGCTTTTATCACATGTGGTAACCTTTGTACCCATTCAGTGTTACGTGTGTCATGCATGAGTTCCTTAGAATACTGGTAACTGAAAAGTCTTTCTGATAACTGTTTGTTAAAGTTTTCAACAATTGCCTGCGATCTGTGCACACCTGGAATGCCTCGTCTGACCAGTACACCATGCTTAGCAAATAACTGATTAACTGCACCTTTGAATTCTGATCCATCATCAACTTGTACAAGTCTGGGGTATCTTAAGGGGCCTCGACTATATATTTTTGATAAAGCAGTAGCAACTGTACTGGCTGTTTTGTCAGATATGGGTTCAGCGTCTTTGTACCTTGAAGCAATGTCTACAACAGTCAGTGCATACTTGTATCGTTTCTTTCTTATTGTGTCATGTGGTAAGAACAAGAGGTCCATTTGGTGTGTGTCATTTGGGGTAGTGTTTTCAAAATGAGGCCTTGTTATCTTTCTTGGAGCAGGAAGATATATCTGCCAAATTGCTTGTCTCTGTAACCATTGTTTGACCTGATTGAGTGTTATATCTCCGCCCACAGCGGCATGTAATTTCTCAATAGCTGTTTGCTCCTTTCCAATAGCCTGATGGAGAGTAATATATTTTTGATAGTTTATTTTCGGCTGCCATTTTTTCTAGCAATGAAAACTCCAGTAAAATAAACAA